>JANJGN010000005.1:187045708-187415708 GCA_026770705.1 Isurus oxyrinchus | reverse complement strand
AACGTTGTTCAGCTCCCAGGGAGCTCTCAGCCTGCACTCCTCCCGCCAGCCCCCACCCACCCCGGCAGCGCTGAGTCTCTCGACACGCCTTTCACGCTGGGCTGGCCGTTAATTGGCCGGCCCAGCGTGAAATCGCAGTCGGAGTCCGATCGCGGGCGGTGGACTGTTTCCCTGCTGCTCCTGGACCCGCTCGCCCACCGCTCCCTGACCTACGACCCGAAAGTTAACCGGTCGGAGGGGTTCGGGGGGTTGGAGGCGAGAGAGAGAGACCATGTGAGGAAACCTCCAGAGGATTGTGTCCGCTCAAAGTTGCCGACCTGAGGGGGCGGTGGTCTACCGGGGTCGAAGTGCAGCGGAAGAGAAAAATCAGAAATGCATCATGGCCTGAATTTCACGCTTGGCGTGTGCGCCAAGTCGGCGGGGAGCAGACGCGGATGTGGAGTCCCGCTCCCGGCCGCGGTCCTGTTGCCAACACGACTTCACGCTGGATGGTGAAACGCGTCTTCTCAAAGCTCCAGGAGGGCGGGAGCCTGCTGGGCGCTGGGTCCAACGGCGACCCGGCGGGCGCACTAAATCGGGCAGAGGCAGCTCCCTGGGGGGGGGAATCCTCGGAGTCTGTTCCAGGAAACCATTTCGTCTGAACGATGTCCTCAGTGGCGGCTGGAGAGGTCGGGTGGGAGGGTGTGTCGGGTGCACATTCGGAACCCCCCCCCACCCCCCCGGTTCCTCAGACGAGTGCCTCGCGGCCCATGTAGAGGAGGACGGTGTCAGGCGGGACGCTCTAGTGCCCGGGGACAGCAAGAGGAGGACCCCCCCCCCCCCCCACCCCTGGCACCCAACCAAAAAAAGCCTGGGAGGAGGTGGCAGCTGAGGGCAGTGGCCACGACCTTGTGCGGTGTATATGGGAGCAGTGCCCCAAAATGTTCAATGATTTGCCGCGCTCGGCAGGGGTGAGTACCGAGTTGGCGTGGATCAGTGCGGAGAAGTGTTAAGGTCTGGCCGTCTCCCCGTGGAGCTCAGGGGTGTTAGACTCTGAGTGCCAACTATCACTGACACTGGCCAAGTGGGTGAGCACCTTGCGGGTCAAAGGCCACAACTGAGATGCGTCCTGCAAGGTGTCCCGGCGAGGGGGAGGGGGGAGGTGGCGGTGGTGGGGTTTGCCAGGCTGCAATGGCACTGCAGGTACAGAGCGGACAAATCAATGCCCCTCTGTCCTTCCAAGAAAAGAGAAGCCATAACACCAATGAAAGAACTAAGACAGACGGAGGCCCCCCTCCAAACCTCCTCATTCTGACGCGGTATAAGATGGATGCCTTGGTGCTGGAGGGCCACTACCCACTTCAGTCAGCCAGTAGCGGAGAGGCAGGGGTCTCTGTCAAAGGTAAGAGTGCGGTGCACAGAGGTGAGAGTTTCAGATGGTGCAAATATTCTTGTATAGTCTCATCATTAATGGGAGCCTCAAAACTGGATTTCCCATTGATCATTGAAAGACGATGGCACCATAATGCAGATCTCCATTGTCTCACCAGGGTGCCTGGCATGCACAGTGACAGTGTGATGACTTTAACTAATGACATGTCCTTGTTCTCCCCTAGATTCGCCAGCTCCCCCATGAACGCAGGACCCCAAAGAGCCACCCTTGACACCAGAGGACCGCTAGGTTTAAGATGCACCTGCATCACACCCCCTCTCTACACCAAGCACCAGCACAGATACCAGCACCTCGGTAGGCATTAGATCGTTGGCAAGAATTTCCGACCATAGTGATGAGGACACTTCACACTCGCTTGAGGAACAGGTGGAGGCAGAGAGTGCCCAGGGCACCGGCAGTCAGAGGACTGCTGGAGACCAGGACAATGCTGATTTGAAGACAGCTGGTGAGTCTGTGGAGTCATCCATTAGGCAGCAGATGCTGGATGTCCAGCAGGATGTGTGGGAGGATCTGGCGGAGATCCATGAGGGTCTGCGTGACATGATCTCTGTTGTGGAGGAGTCCATGCAGAGTGTGAACACTGCGTTGACCCTCATGACCGAGCGCACTGCCTCCTCCATTGAGAGAGTGGTGACTCTACTGAAGAGAGAGCTCCAGAAACAGAACCAGGGGCTCCTGGGGTTACGCTCGGACCTGCAAACCCTCACACAGGCAATGGCCTCAGGAGGTCAGTGCCAGCTTGGGAGATAGATGAGGCACCCAGTATCCTGGCTAGATGCCCTTCAATGGCGAGTAGGGAGGTCCAGAACGACCTCACTTTGGCGCACGAGCTGCCTGTCGTCTCTGCGGGTTCCTCTCAGGGCGCTCTGGATGATGGCAGCAGCTCCTCCGCACCTCTGCCAGTGACCGTGGCAACTGATGAGGTTGCGGCCACTGGAGAGATGCCAGCTGTGGCACTGGCTGCTTCCTCTCTGGCGGGGCCAGCACAGGCTCCACTGGCCAGAGGATGACCGCCAAGGTCATCAAGGCCAACAGGACAGCAGAGTCAGCAGCTGCCTCCAATGCTGGTGCCAGTGAAGGCATGAGGGCACCTGGAGGGGAGCGATCGGTGGCCATCAAGACGCAGCACTCACAAACATATATTTAAGGCAGCGTGAGCACAAGAGGGTGGTTTCTGCCATGTTTTGTTAATATGTTTACTGGTGAGACCATTAACACCTTATATTGTTGTGTTCATTTGATGTGAGTGCCAACATGATATAAATTTTGCTTTTGTCTTAAGGGCCTGAGTATGCTTCACTTGTTTTGTAGGTGCAGGACACGCCAGTACCTCATGCTGGACGTGAGTGGCTCTAAACTTTATTGCGCAGACACTGAGTGGACTTTGGGTTCAAATGAAAGGGTCATTTCAGACATCTGGGATGGAGGCGGCAGCCCTGGCATGAGGGGGAAGCAGGTCTTTGGCAGCTTCGCTGAAGGAGCGTTGGATTAAGGTGTCCCTGGTATCCCTGCCTCCCTGGAGGTTCCAGAGGTCTGCCTCCCATGTTCTCAGTGTTCTCCTCACCGTGCTCCTCTTCTGACTCACTACTGGAGCTGCCTCAAGATCTTCTTCCTCTAGTGGGTCCCCCCTTGCCAGTGCCAGATTGTGGAAAGCACAGCATGCAACCACGATCAGTGATACCTGCTCTGGGGGCTATTGTAGTGTTCCTCCTGAACAGTCCAGGCATTGGAAGCGCATCTTCAGCAGACCTATGGCCCTCTCTACCACCCCTCTGTGGAGGTATGACTCCTATTATAACACTGCTCTGCCTCTGCTCTTGGATACCAGAGGGGCGACATAAGCCACCTTTTCAATGGACAGCCCTTGTCACCCAGCAGCCATCCATCCAGTAGGGCTGGAGCACTGAAGAGCCCCGGCACCTGGGAGTGTCTCAGGATGTAAGCTTCATGGGAGCTGCCTGGGTACCTTGCACAGACTTGTAGAATCACACACTATCTGCACATTCATGGAGTGGAAGCCCTTCCTATTGACGAAGGCATCGGGCTCACCCACTGGCACCTTGATGGCCACATGTGTGCAGTCGATTGCACCCTGGATGTGAGGGAAGCCAGCAATTGCTGTAAAGCCTATGGCTCACTCAGCCTGGCTGGCCTCGTCCATACGGAAATTAATAAATGTCATTAACCATCTAAACAGAGCTTCTGTCACTAGCTTGACAAAACTGTGGACAGCTGACTGGGGGACACCACAAAGATCCCCCACTGACCCCTGGAAAGAGCCAGAGGCATAGAAGTTGAAGCCCACTATGACCTTCAGAGCCACTGGCATGGGGTGTCCACCTACACAGTCAGAGGTGATCTCAGGCCCAATCATCTGACAGATAGAGGTGACTGCCTCCCTTGAGAGACGGAGCCTCCTTTGTCACTGCACCTCAGACATATTGAGGTAGCTGCATCGCCGCCTGTAAACACTGGCAGCAGGATAGTGGCGTCTTCTGCGGCCCCTTCCACCTTGGACTTCCTGCTGACCCTGTGCCCCTTGTGCCTGCACCTGACCTCCCAAAGGTCCCTCCGCTGGAAGCTGCATGGGGACACCTGGCCTCCTCTCCCTTCTGCCCCTCTCTTCCCCCTCAGAGGAGGTGTCACCAGCAGAGACCACAATCCCCATTACCAGGGTAACGGAAGGCTGACTGATACCTGGAAGGGTCCACATGGTCTGAATCCTCCAGGGGCCTTGGAGACACCAATGAATCCTGAAATGAAGCCTGGAAATGCTAAGAATGAAGCTCAGAGCAGAGATGAAGCTGCCGAGTTCCAATAAGCAGCCAGCAGCAAACTATCCCCTAACCTCCTCACTACTCACACTGGCAATGCTGCTGACCCTGTTTACCCCGCCCTTGGATGAGGATTTGCAAAATGTGGGCCGCCCGCCTGCCCGTTTTGCCCGTGCGACGAGTGTGAAATTGCACGGGCCACGCAAAATCACAACGCAAAATCACAACACAAAATCACAACGTAAAATCACAACGCAAAATCACGACGTAAAATCACGATGCAAAATCACGACGCAAAATCACGACGCAAAATCACGACGTAAAATCATGATGCAAAATCACGACGTAAAATCACGACGTAAAATCACAACGCAAAATCATGATGTAAAATCACGACTTAAAATCACAACGTAAAATCACAACGCAAAATCACAATGTAAAATCGGGACTAACTGCCTTTTTAATGGCCTTAAGTGACCCTGTAGTTTTTGGTGGGTGTGGCTCCGACACCCATGCGCGCCCACCGACCTGAAGATTGCGCAGGTGCAGGATGACATCAGGACGTACGCCCAGCGTCATCTTGCGCTATTTCACGCCCGTTTGGGTCAGGCACACATCCACCTGTGAGACATGAAATTCTGGCCCAGGTCTTACACATGTAAACATGACCATCAAACGGCACAGACCCTCGTTTGTGAATCGCTGAAGAATATGTTTCTTTTGTCACTGCATGCCCTCGATGACTTTTCCAACATATTATCTTTGATGTCTTTTTGAAAGACCCCACATCTGCCTCCCCTCTTCCCTTCCCACCAATTCCCCCTCTACCCCTCCTACTACCGCCAATCCACCCTCACCTCATCCTCACTCCCCCCATGCCCCTCACTCCTCTTCCCTCCCTCCTTGCCCCTAACCCCTGGCCTCTCCCCTCCCCCTCTCCCCTTGCCCTCCTTCCCTCCTCTCTCTCCCTCAGTAGTAGGAAAAACACTGGAGTCTATTATAAAGGATAACAGGACACTTAGAAAATGTCAACAGGATTAGACAAAGTCAGCATGGATTTATGAAAGGGAAATCATGTCTGACAAACCTACTGGAGCTTTTCAAGGATGTAACTAGTAGAATAAATAAGGGAGAACCAGTGGATGTGGTGTATTTAGATTTGCAGAAAGCTTTTGATAAAGTCCCACAGAAGAGGTTAGTGTGTAGAATAAAAGCACATGGGATTGGGGGTAATATATTGACATGGATTGAGAATTAGTTAGCAGACAGGAAACAGAGTAGGAATAAATGGGTCTTTTTCGGAGTGGCAGGTGGTAACTAGTGGGTTATCGCAGGGATCAGTGTTTGGGCCCCAGATATTCACAATATATATCAGTGTTTTGGATGAGGGAACCAAATGTGATATTTCCAAGTTTGCTGATGACACAAAACTAGGTGGGAATGTGAGTGCTGAGGAAGATGCAGAGAGGCTTCAAGGCGATTTAGACAAGTTGAGTAAGTGGGCAAATACATGGCAGATGCAGTATAATGTGGATAAGTGTGAAGTTACCCACTTCAGTAGGAAAAACAGAATGGCAGAGTATTATTTAAATGGTGATAGATTGGGAAATGTTGATGTTCAAAAGGACCTGGATGTTCTTGTACACCAATTACTGAAAGCAAGCATGTAGGTACAGCAAGCAGTTAAGAAGGTAAATGGTGTATTAGCCTTCATTGTGAGAGGATTTGAGTACAGGAGCAAGGATGTCTTACTGCAGCTGTACAAGGCCTTAGTGAGACCACACCTGGAGTATTGTGTGCAGGTTTGGTCTCCTTACCTAAGAAAGGATATACTTGCCATTGAGGGAGTGCAGTGAATCACCAGACTGATTCCTGGGATGGCAGGATTGTCATATGAGGAGAGATTGGGTCGACGTGGCCTGTATTTACTGGAGTTTAGCAGAAGGAGAGAAGATCTCACTGAAATGTATAAAATTTTGATAAGGCTGGACAGACTGGATGCAGGGATGATGTTTCCTCTGGCTGTGGGGGGGGGGGTGTCTAGAACAAGGGGTCACAATCTCAGGATACAGGGTAGACAGACCATTTAGAACTAAGATGAGGAGAAATTTCTTCACTCAGAGGGTGGTGAACCTGTGGAATTCTCTGTCACAGAGGCTGTGGAGGCCAAGTCACTGAATATATTTAAGAAGGAAATAGATCTCTAGACTCTAAAGACATTAAGGGGTATGCGGAGAGAGCAGCAGTGTGGCGTTGAGATAGAGGATCAGCCATGATCATATTGAATGGCGGAGCAGGCTTGAAGACCGAACGACCTACTCCTGCTCCTATTTTCTATGTCTCTATGCTTCCCTCTCCTCCTCCCTTTCTCCCTCTGTCACTTGCTCCATTTCCCCTCACCCCACTCCACTGTCCAATCCCCTGCCTCCCCACAGCAGCAGTTCTAGTGGTAGCAGAAAGCATAAAGGAAAAAGAAAATGATTCCATTTATGTAACACCTTTCACAATTTCAGAATGTTCCCAAGTGACGTATTAAAGCACTTTACAGCCAGTGAATTACTTTGGAAGCGTCGTCGCTGTTGTAATGTCGGAACAAGTACAGCCAATTTGCACAAAGCAAGCTCCCACAAACAGCAATGTGATAATGACCAGATCATCTGTTTTTGTGATGTGATTGAGGGATAAATATTGGCCAGAACACTGGGGAGAACTCCCCTGATCTTCTTTGAAATAGTGGCCAAGCATCCACCTGGCAACATCCAAACCAAGTGGTTTAATGGACTAGATTTAACATATCACCACCGGTGGGTATGAAGGCAGGGGGCTGGGGTGGACGGGGTGGACGGCATATTAAATTCAGTGGGAAGCATGCTACCATCTACCCACCCGCCCCCTGACCTATCTGAAATTTTACTAGAGGCAGGGGAGGCATCAGGCGGCCCACCTGCCCTTGGGCCTGTTGAGGCCCTCGTGTGGCCAATGAATGGCCAGTATTTTACCCATGGTTGGGGTAGGCCCACACAACACGGGAAGTCTGGCAGCTTTAGCTGGGCGGGCTGGGGTTGGGCAAGGGGGGTGGGATCTCCTTTACGGGTCCCCTCGGCCCATCAGGGGCATCATCCCCAAAGCCACCCCCCTCTTTAACAGTCCCGGCTGATCTTTTGAACCCAGACCCCTCACCTAGCGCTCACCCTCTCGCAGAGACCCCCGACCCTGGGTTTGCCGGTCGTTCGGCCTGTGCTCCTCAGGGCTGGGGGTTGCCTGCAGTTCCCCCCCAGTGGCTCCAAGAGGCACTACTGAGACTACAGAGCTGCCAGTTTTCTGATTGGCCGGCAGCCCTCTAAGGCAGGACCCCCTCCTGAGCAAGGGACGGACGTCTCATGTTAAAGCAATTGATGCTGCTCCCAGTGTTAAATTGCCCTAACCATTGCTGGGGTAGTTGTCAAGATTATGGACAGGCTTCCTCCATGCCCCCAACATTTTAGCGTTGCGGAGGGGTGGGGGGGGGGGGGGGTGGGTGGGGGGTAGTGGGGTCCATGGCACCATGTAAAGTTCAGCCCAATACCTCATTCAAAAGGCAGCACCTCTGACAGTGCAACACCCCTTCAGTGCAGCACTGGGAGTGACAGTCTAGCTTATATCCTCAAATCTCTGGAATGGGACTCGAACCCACAAGCTTCGGACTCAGAGTTGAGAGCGGCACTCGCTGAGACACAGCGGACTAGTTAACAGATGCATTCCAGCTTGCAAACGGTACAGTCAAACCACCGCTTCCTCTCCCATTTCCAAGTGTTAACCATTAAGCAAGCAAGTTCGAGAGAAATCGAAAAGCCACAGAGGGCGAGGTTTGCTGGTCCCGCCCACCGCGGGGCTGGAAATTCCCGCCCAAAGACAACAGGCCTAATGCTGGCCTGTCAAATTTTCCGACCAGCCCACGACAATTCCCGCAGCGGGCCGAGCCCGAAAATCCTGGCCCAGAATCTGTTTAATGCCCCCTTGCCCCCGCTCGGAATCTTCACCTGAATGTTGGCTTACAACATGACCAAGGAAATGGATCTTTCCATGCTGGAGACTCCAGGATAATCCGGGAGAGCTGGCAACCCTAAAGAACCCTTGAACGGTGACAGCATAGAGGGTGGGGGCCTTCGGCCTGTCATGTCTGTGCTGGCTCTTTGCAGGAGCAATTCACCGAGTGCCGCACCCCCCCCGTCTTTCCCCCCCATAGCCCTGCAAATACTTTTCATCAAGCCGTGAGAAACTTGACCTTGCCTGTCACGGAGACCTTTGTGTCGGCCTAAGGACCTGTATCTTGTGTGTTCTTTATTCATGGAGTGTGGGCATCACTGGTGAGGCCATCGTTTATTGCCCATCCCTAATCTCCCAGATTGACCGATTGAATCTTTTAGCGGAACGCCAGTGCGAGCTGCAGATGAGTGACCACTTAAAGGGGAGAAGGAGCTGGGATTGTCCTGGATAGGATAAGGCATGGTGGTATTGTCACTGGACTGGTACTCCAGAGACCCAGGTTAATGCTCTGGGGACCCGGGGTTCAAATCCCACCCCGGGCAGATGGTGGAATTTGAGTTCAATAAATACCTGGAATTAAAAGTCTAATGATGACCACGAAACCATCGCTGATTGTCGTAAAAAAACCCATCTGGTTCACTAATGCCCTTTCGGGAAGGAAATCTGCCATCCTTACCTGGTCTGGCCTACATGTGACTCTAGACCCACAGCAGTGTGGTTGACTCTTAAAAATGCCCCCTGAACAAGGGCAGTTGGGGATGGGCAATAAGCAATGCCCACATCCCACGAGCGAATAAAAGATAAGGAAGAATCAGGGAATGCATAAGCTTCCAGACAGGCAACAGGAGTTGAGGGCAGGCAAGACACTTGCATCTTTGAGAGAAAAAGCAGACCTGTGTGTCAGTATTTCAATAGGATGTTAAAACTATGATCTTATAAATCAACTATATTACACAGTTTACACTAATGTAAGGCAGTTTCAGCCTGAATCAACACCAGCAGTGTTGTGCAAACCAGGGTTCGAAATCCTCCCACAAAGTGCACTTTGGCAGAAGGAGTCAGACTACGTTCTGGAGTCGATATTAAAATTCTCATCCATAGGCACTCTCTATCTCTGTAATCTCCTCCAGCTCCGCAACCCTCCCAGAGCTCTGTGCTCCTCCAGTTCTGGCTTCAGGCAGATCCCTGAATTTCTTCCCTCCACCACTGGCAGCCATGCCTTCAGCTGTCAAGATCCGAAGCTCTGGAATTCTCTCCATAAACCTCTCCGCCTTCCCTCCTTTTAGGCACTGCTTAAAAACGAATCAAGCTTTTGGGCTGCTGCCAGCTGTTTATGTGTCACGGTGCCAAATTTGTTTGATAATTGCTCTTGTAAAGCTCCTTGGCATGCGTCACCACATGAAAGGTGCTATATAAATGCAAGTTGTTAGCCTGTCACTTCACCTGCACTGCCGAGTAATGACTTTGGGAGCTTTAACATTTAGTTTTTACATATTTTCTGTCATTTAGGATAGCCGGAGGCTCTTTGGTAATATTATTAACGTGACGGGGTGTCAAGGTTCCTGCACACATCTACTCTGCTCCATTTACTTTGAAGAGAAAAGCAGCGGTGAAGCCAGCAAGAGTGACTGATTGGGTCTTTCAACTCCCCTTCACTCAAACAAACAGATACTGATCTCGGATTGGCACCTTTAGCACTGTAGTGGGCCAGAATTTGCTGTATGCGCCATGGACTGAATTTTGCCCTTGTCGGGCGGGCTGGGCAGGGGTGGGGGGGGAGGGGGTGGGGGGGGGTGGTGCGGAGGGGGAGCACAAACTTCGCGCATGCACACGGGTGCGCGCTTGATAATCTCCCTGAGGCACAGAGCTGCCGCTTGTGCAGTGGGGCACCTGGGACTGGAGTGAATAGGGAACGCAACTTGGTACCTCTTTAACCAATGAGGATTAAGGCTTGGGAACGAAACACAGGAAGGAGGGTGAATTAAAGGGGGAAATTCAAGGACAATTCAGGAGCAGAGAGGGAAAGAAAGACTGGGTTAAGCGTGAGTAAAATAAACTAGGCTAACAAGAAAAGTTCGATTTTTTTTTATACTACCCTGAAAAAGGTAAAGGCTGAAGGAATGAGGCCTCATACTTGTAAAGTTAACTTCCTTGGCTAGAGAGGTTAATTGCCTGGGATTAACACTTATCATGTTGTTAAAGGGGTACTAATGCATTTAAAGACTTTCTGTGGCAAATTTAATGGCCATTTAATGAGCAAACACAACGAATTCCTAAAAGAAAAAGGTGAGGCTAAGAGCAACCTGTGAAGCTAATGGCAGAGCGGTACTAATCACACAGCAGCTTTTCGATTTCCACGTTCAACCATGCATCGCTATACCATTCATTTGTAAACAACGGTGAGTGCTGTTAGCCTCACTGTTATCATGACAGCAAATTCTAGTCCAATTCTTATAAACCTCAGGCTGGGTGTCGCAAGCTCGCATGTCCAACTGACCCTTCTTGACATGACATTGTTCTGTCTTTGTAGCAGTGTGACTCCATGAAGGCCAAGGGCCCTTGCAAGTGGTCATTTCCTGTGGCAAACATCGTCTGTACTCAGAGCCTCGACTAGAACTAATTAACTAATGTTCTAACCTCAATGTTACAAGACTGCCCAGGAAGATACCCTCTTAATGCGTCGTTTCATGCTGTCAAGCCCAATAAATAAGCTGTTAATCAGAACTAATAGAATTGCAAGGTTTTTTTTTTGGTTCCATGTTCTGGACTATTCTGTGCGGCTCGATTTTTTTTTTAATTATTAAGAAATTGGCAGTCAGCCTAGAAATAACAGCACTGATCAGAGATTAACTTGGTTCATTTGCTTTTCTCCAGCACTGACCGACACTCGGAGCTGCCTGCCATCAGCTGTCAATTTCACTGGGACTCTCCTGGGTTGCCATGGCAACCATGCCCAATGGCGGCACTGTTTATGTTGGGCGGAGATGCATCAATCCACTATAATTCACAGAAAAAGGCCATTCAGCACGACTGGTCTATTCTAGTGCTTATGCTCCACACGAGCTTCTTGCCATTCCTCTTCATCTCACCCCATCAACATCGTCTTCTACTCCATTATTCCCCATGTGATGATCTAGCTTTCATTTATACGCTGCAATACTACTCGCTTCAACCACTACTCCATGTGGCAGCGAGCTTCACATTCTAACCACTCTCAGTGGAAAGAAGTTTCTCCTGAATTCCTTACTGATTTTATTAGTGCCTATCTTATGTTTACAACCGCTAGTTTCCTCCTACAGAGAGCTAACACCAACCTGATGGGCCAAATGGCCAGCTTCTGTGCTGTTATGATTCTGTGATTCTAGTTTTGGTTTCTGTCACAGGGGGAGACAGTTTCCCTATGCCTTAAAGAGCTTTGCAGGTCACCCCTCAGACACATATTTTCTACAGAAGAGAACGGCAGCCTTTTTAACTATTCTTGAAGGAAAGGCTCGTGTGTCTCACCAACTGCTTTCTCAGCCCCCGACCATTGTGAAGCAGAATTGACATGGGTGATGATCAAAGGGAAGGTTGTGTGCTGGCCTCCCAGTTGCATGGAAGGGAGACTATCCCAAGCCAAACAGTCAAGGGATCTAATTAAATCAAATGTTTTGCAGCTAAGTATTGACAAGTAGAGAACAAGCATAGCACTAGACTTGCACTATCTTTGTGGGTGTTGCCAGCTAGACTTTGGTCATAATACCTTCCAGCTGATTCACTAAACTGAGATCGTGTCTGCCCAGTCAAGTGGATGCTAAAGGTCCCATGGATGCTCTATTGACGTGTTCTCCCCAGTATCCTGACAAGTATTTATCCCTCTATCACACCAATGAAACAGATTATCTAGTCATCACATTGCTATTTGTGGGAGCTTGCTGTGTGCAAATTGTCTTCCACGTTTTCCTACATTATAACAGTTATTAGAATTCAAGAATACTTGATTGGTTGTAAAGAGCTTTGGGACGTTCTAAAGAATTGAACGGCACTATGTAAATGCAGGTTCTTTCTTGCTTCAGATGCTGACCAATGTACTATGTATTTCCAACATGGAAATTTTAATGTGGGTCATATTCAGCCCTTCATAGTTCCAACGTTCTGCTATTAAAGTTCTTGAAATGCTTGGCCCTGTAACCAGTCAGCAGGCATCGTGATGTAATGTTACATGGGAGTAGTAGATGCTGCAATGAGAAAGTGGTAGAAATAGACAAATTTGTTTGTTGTGGAGACAGTGTTTGAAATCCATATTGGAGTCGTGGTTCATGAAGGAGTGCATGCAAGTAAAAATGTCAGCAAGCGTCTTTCAACACAGACGCTGACAGCTCGAAGAATAGTTATTTTGCAAAGTCAGCAAAATCTTTGAGCTGCAGTTGTTGGGCAACTCATCCATCTGAAGTTTTGGTATGTGCGCAAATTAATCAAATGGCAACAGCCGACTGTCATATAATGGCTAGATTCTTATCAGCCCTCCTTTGCTATTAGCACAGTGTCCGTGGATAGTTTAGAGAAGTGCTCAGTGCCTGGACCCACACCGACCATTGTTTCCCTCTCTTTTCTAAAATCAGACGAGAAGAAAAACAGAAGTTTCATTTCTCTCTTCCCTGCACGCCCCGGGTTTTGGAGCCACTTACTGATGGAGGCTTTACTTACAAGCCAAAGCTATAAAAAGATCCGAGTTATCTAAAGTTATTGCCCGTATTTCCATAAAAAAATAATCAGTCAGCAATTGTCAGCTGATGTATTTTTCAAAGGTTTGGCTAGAATGAAGGGTTCCTAGAAATTGAAACGACTTAATATTGTCTTTTCTATCCCCACCCCCAGAATAACATAAAAGATAAACTTCAAGCCTTGGCACTTTATGTCCTTCACAATCCAGGCTTATAGCAAATGTTAGGAGGTGACTCCTTAGATAATAATGTACTTCGGTCTCCTTAAGAGGAAATAGATTTTTTTCTGGGAAATATCTGCTCTCAGAAGTGCTCTGTTCACTCACTTTGTTTTAATCAAGATAATCCTGTACATAAATACTATTGATGATACGATCACCCATGTATTTTAAAAGCAGAAGGATGCATTTCATAATAATTATATTTATGTGGTTTGTCTGTGAAACCCAATATATCCTGACTGTAGTTCAAACATACAGTGGCATGAGCATACTGGGGTAATGCAGATTATGGGAGTTTCTGCATAATGTGTTTTTTTCCTTAACAAGGATTGATGCACTTGGGATGTGTTTTATTCCTTAACCATGGTCGAATATTTAACGGACTGGATTTTGCTGTAGAAACGAGGGTGAGGCCAACAGCGCCACAAATTGGACAACAACTTTCGGAGAGCACAGATGCACAGTTACATGGGAATTTGGACAGTGGCTGACTGAGCTGTCCTGCTCCATCATCAGACGCCCCATTCAAATACATTGACCTTACCTGAAATTGCTGCTCTTACAGCACAGATATGGACTACCCACATCAGAAATAGTTAGTGCTTGTCTATTCCAGTGTAAGCACCCTTTTAACAGGGCCCTAACTGTTAATTACTGAAAAATAACCTATCTGGCACAGAAAATTAACTTTTATACGTGTGAAGTCTCATTCCTTCAGATTTTAATTATTGCTGGAGAATTTGTTTTTAAAAAAAACTGCAGTTTTTCTTTACTTTGTCTTTTTTTACTGGCTCTTTTATCTCTTGCTTAATCCGATCTTTCTTACCTCTGTTTATTTTGCTTTTTCATATTGAATTCAGTATTCTAACTAACATTTCCTGGACTCCATGCTGTTCATTACTAAATACTGGTGATTGGCTAAGGAGATATCCAGTTGCTTGCCCTCTTCACATGAGTCCCAGGTCCCCTGTAGAGGGTGTCACATTGTTCTGGAAGGTTGTTTGACAGGAATTCCAGTGCAAAACCCCATGGACAAGTTCCAAAGTAATAAACATCTGACAGCTTATGGTCATCACTCCAAGCAAAATCCTCCCCAGTGTGTTTTAGCAAATACTTTGTGGCTATCAAACAAACCAAGCCAAACTATGACAACTTCCTAATAATGGGGCTTCTATCAGTGGAATCATCTACCCTTTAATCAGCCAAGAGCATTCACCTCTCTCTATCCTGGGGTAAATGGAAATGAGACAAACCTGTCTGGAGGTGCTAATTAAGTACAAATATATCTAAACAACAACATGCATTCATATAGTGCCTTTCATGTCAGCTTGACGTCGGTAGTGGAGAAAATTCTAGAGTCCGTTATAAAAGATTTAATAGCTGAGCACTAAGGCAGAATTGGACAGAGTCAGCATGGATTTACGAAAGGGAAATCATGCTTGACAAATCTACTGGAATTTTTCGAGGATGTCACCAGCTGAGTTGATAGGGGGAGCCAGTGGATGTGGTTTATTTGGACTTTCAGAAGGCTTTCTACAAAGTCCCACATAAGAGGTTAGCATGTAAAATTAAAATGCATGGGATGGGGGAAGGGTATTGAGATGGATGGAAAACTGGTTGGCAGACAGGAAACAAAGAGTAGGAATAAAAGGGTATTTTTCTGAATGGCAGGTAGTGACTAGTGGGGTACCACAGTGATCGGTGCTGGGACCCAGCTATTCACAATATATATTAATGATTTGGATGAGGGAATTAAATGTAATATCCCCAAATTGCAGATGACACAAAGCTGGGTGGGAGGGTGAGCTGTGAGGAGGATGCAGAGATGCTTCAGTGCGATTTGGACAAGCTGAGTGAGTGGGCAAAAGCATGACAGATGCAGTATAATGTGGCTAAATGTGAGGTTATCCACTTTGGTAGCAAAAACAGGAAGGCAGATTATTATCTGAATGGCTATAAATTGAGAGAGGGGAATGTGCAATGAGACCTGGATGTCCTCGTACACTAGTCGTTGAAGGTAAGCATGCAGGTGCAGCAGGTGGTAAATAAGGCAAATGGTATGTTGGCCTTCATAGCCAGAGGATTCGAGTACAGGAACAGGGATGTCTTGCTGCAGTTGTACTGGGCCTTGGTGAGACCACACCTGGAATATTGTGTCCAGTTTTGGTCTCCTTATCTGAGGAAGGATGTTCTTGCTATAGAAGGAGTGCAGCGAAGGTTTACCAAACTGATTCCTGGGATGGCGGGACTGACATATGAGGAGAGATTGAGTCGGTTAGGATCATATTCACTGGAGTTCAAAAGAATGAGGGGGGATCTCACAGAAACCTTAAAATTCTAACAGGACTAGACAGGGTAGATGCAGGAAGGATGTTCCTGATGGTGGGGGAGTCCAGAACCAGGGGTCACAGTCTGAGGATATGGGGTAGATCATTTAGGACTGAGATGAGGAGAAATTTCTTCACCCAGAGAGTTGTGAGCCTGTGGAATTCGTTATCGCAGAAAGTAGTTGAGACCAAAACATTGTATGTTTTCGAGAAGGAATTAGATATAGCTCTTGGGGCAAAAGGGATCAAAGGATATGGGGAGAAAGTGGGAGCAGGCTATTGAGTTGGATGATCAGCCATGATCATAATGAATGGCGGAGAAGGCTTGAAGGGCCGAATGGCCTACTCCTGCTCCTAGTTACTATGTTTCTAGTAAGTCTTCAATATGATTGGCTAAGGAGATATCCAGTTGCTTGCCCTCTTCACATGAGTCCCAGGTCCCCTGTAGAGGGTGTCACATTGTTCTGGAAGGTTGTTTGACAGGAATTCCAGCGTAAAACCTCATGGACAAGTTCCAAAGTAATAAACATCTGACAGCTTATTGTCATCACTCCAAGCAAAATCCTCCCCAGTGTGTTTTAGCAAATACTTTGTGGCTATCAAACAAACCAAACCAAACTATGACAACTTTCTAATAATGGGGCTTCTATCAGTGGAATCATCTACCTTTTAATCAGCCAAGAGCATTCACCTCTCTCTATCCTGGGGTAAATGGAAATTAGACAAAGCTGCCTGGAGGTGCTAATTAAGTACAAATATATCTAAACAACAAGATGCATTCATATGGTGCCTTTAATGAAGTGAAACGTCTCAAGATGCTTCACAGGAGTGTTATCAGGCAAAATCTGATACTGAGCCACATAAGGAGATATTAAGACAGGTGACCAAAAGCTTGAACAAAGAGGTAGGTTCTCAGGAGTGCCTTAATAGAAGAAAGAGGAGTGGAGAGGTTTAGGGAGGGAATTCCAGAGAAGAGGGCTCTGGCAACATTGCCACCAATTGTGGAACAATGGGAAAGGGATATAAAAGTAAAAGTTCAAAAAAGAAGACGGTGGAGAGAAAAAAAAAGTCGTGTATCCTCCAAATCTGAAATATAAACCGGAAATGTTAAATGGCCAACTCGCATTTGAAGGTGGAAGGCCGCTTAATGCCACTTCAGAGAAGATTCTGCCCTGTAAGGCTAGCTGACCTTTCTCTGTCAGCTGTTGACTGAGCTGCTCCCTTCTGAGCTATTACTGCATTAGTTCAGTACTCTGATTGGCAATGGTAAGTTTAACTATAGGAACCTATGGAACTGAGCATAGCAAATAACGTTTTAAAAGAAAATAAATTAGATTTGAGATAAGGTTCTTAGCGACTTGAGAATCCTCCACTTGTGAAAGTTGCAATCATTTTCATCTGATATTTGCAGTATTGTTAGGCGTTTGGAATTTGAACACAGTGCTGCATATATGTGTAATACAACGTCTTAAGTTGACCATGTTATTCTGATTAATATTAGTTAGTGGAACGATTAAGTTTAATGAGTTTCTATTGCACCAGAGAGAGAATGACCTCGTGCTGCAGTGAAAATAAAAGGTATATTCCTTTTCCAAGTTCTGGAGCTGTAACAATGAAAGCATGTATGATTTAAAGTAGGCTGCGTCCAGTGCCACCTCAAGTCCCAGTCTAAATGGAGATGATTAGGGAATTGCCTGGTCAATCACTCTTGGAGACCACATAGTTGTAAGCCACTAGGATTGATTTTAGGCACATCATTTGTATTGTGCGACTCTCCTCCACTCTCTTGTGTTTTGCTGGACGAATAATCTTCTATTGGGAGATGTTGCTGTAGTTTTGGTCATCATAGCTCACAGAGACTCTGCTCAAATAGGTTTTGTTTGTTGTAAAATGCACACAGCCACAATTTCTGGCCACATCACCACTCTGTCAGATGGAATGGCATCATCTCTTTAAAATATCACTTAGGCTTTTTACGTTTGTTTTTTTTTAACAAAGTTATTAAAACTTGCACTTGTTTCTGGCTGATATCCTAAGTCAGTATGATGATTGTATTATCAAACCCCAACTTAAGATGAAATGTCTGACAGACTCTCAGGTGCTGCACCAATAGTCACTAGCACTATAAATCCCAACAATTCAAGGGCAAAACGTAATTTTGGAAGTGCTCCACCTGCCTGACACCCAGACACAAGAGATGAAAGTAAAATCATCTCCACTGTTCTAGTTACGTCCTGCCTACCTTGCAACAGTTACTACTTTTCAAAAGTACTGCATTGGCTGTAAAGCGCTTTGGGATGTCCTCAGGCCGTGAAAGGTTTTTTCTTTATTAATGCCATTATTATCACAACAACTTGTGCTTCAAATTCACCATTTTATTTGCAATACTTTGTACATTTATGTACATATAACTCAAACTTGCCTCTGTTTGGCAATCTTACTCATTTCAATGACTCCTCTTTCTAGTTTGCACTTCATAGCTTTTCTGTTTTCCTCTTTTCTTTCCTTCTCTGTTTTGCTTTTGCTTGTTTTCATGTCTCTCCCCTTGCCATATTAATTTAAGCCCTCTCCCACTCATTGAGCTGCCCTTGAGCTACTCTCCAACTACTCCAGCATTTATACTGGTCCCAGCTCTGTTGAGATGGGGCCTGTTTGTCTGTACGGCTCTCTCCTCTCCTGGAACTGGTTCCAATATCCCAAGGGTTTGAAGCCTCCCTATAGATCCATGCAAACCTATCAGTTCCTTATCATTCTATTCATATACTTGATGGAACCAAGGGTTGTCCTGACATTAATACGTTCGTCAGCCTATCTCAATTACTGAAACTCTATGCAGTATTTTAATTCTCCCTCTTCTAACGCCATTAAATCCAACATGGAATACAGCCTTTAGGTGTCCCCTTCCCCTCTGCAATACCAGCACAGGTACAACGGGTTGAATGGCCTACTTGTGTGCTGGCGTTGTGTAAGTCTTTCCATGTTTCCATGTGTCGTGTCATGGAGTCATGGTCCAGACACTGACACAAAGATGGATGAGATGCCAGAGGGCACCTAGTACTCAGTATCAATCATCAACAGGACAGAAGACAAGAGAAATTTGTAATTTGTTTTCAGTTTTTATTTCACCCAACCCAAACCTATGCTCTTTTTGAATAAGCCATTGTAGACTCAAAAGAGTCTTCCATTGCTTCCCCAGCAGTTGGAAGCACATGTACATCCTAAAAGACGCTCCCTAATTACTCCCAAAAAAACACCCATTAGCAGCCTGGCAACCTGTTCACTAAAGGTGCACTCTCTCCCTGAGCTGCATTAGTTTGTTGTTAGTGGATTAACAAGAGCTTGAGCTAGTGTAGAAATCTGACAAGTTCTTTGCATTTATAAAGCTTTAATTTGAAGCTTGCCTCTTTTGGGATTGAAACAGGCAATGCAAAGTGTGCAAGGCAAATATTTGTTTTTGGACTGCTCCAACTATGTTCATAAGCAGATTGATTAGCGATATTAACGCAATGGTCTCCTGCAACTTACCCGAGTCCCACAAGTATAAAACAGCAAGAAACAGGAGGAATGGACCTAGATGGAGAACGACATTAATTTTAAAGGGTTCTGAAGACACGAGGAGAGTAATCTCTATGGGACATAAATGAACCAGACACTTGATTGAAACAGTTAGCAATCATAAAACTGCAGTGGAGGTTAAATTGTTCTGAGCTATGGAAATGAACATATTAAAGGTTATATTTCCAACTGCGAGGCAGTTGAGCCATGCCACCATTCAGTGACTCCATGGCAGAATTATGTGTGACGCAGAAAGAATAGGTCTAAAATGATTGCAGAATCATTAACAAAAGCAAAAGCAGGAGAAGACATTTCACAGCAGGAGGCGTGTGAAGAAGAATAAAGACATGGAGAGAGCTCATTAAGGATGAATCAGAGACCCACAAACATTTGAAGCCACTAAGTGTGGAATGTATCTAGCATCTAATGACTCTGTTAGAAACTGGAAATGATCCATAGTCAAGTCACTGCTCCAGGTTAAAACACCCAATGTTTCCAAAAGAATTACTCACGGAGCTTTCCAGGGAGAAATTACCCTTGAGAGCACATGCTGATTTGCCAAATGAGTACATGGGATATTAACATAACGGAAGATTTACAGCAAAGGAACAGGCCATTCGGCCCGACAGGTATCATGCTGGTGTTACTTAATCCCTGCAGCCTATTTTATCTAACCTTATTAACATATCGTTCTATTCCTTTCTCCCCCCATGCACTTATTCAGCTTTTTCTTGAAGGCATCCATATTTTTCCGGACCTATATTCTCTGATGTTTTAGAAGAATGAGAGGCGGTCTTAATAAAACAGTCAAGATTCTGAAGGGGTTTGATAGGGTAGACACTGAGAGATTGTTTCCGCTGGTCGGGGAATCTAGAGTCTGGGGGCACAGTCTCTGTGTAACATCACTTGTGATGCCATGGCGTACAAGGCTATGGGCCTACTGCTGGCAAATGGGATTAGAATCGTTAGGTACTTGTTTGACCGGTGCAGACTCAATGGGCCGAAGGGCCCATTTCTGTGCTGTAGACTTCTATGACTATCACTGTCAGGCTAAGGGGCTGATCATTTGGGACTGAGGTGAGGAGAAATGACTTTATTCAAAGGGTTGTGAATCTTCGGAATTCTCTCTCTCCCGGGGGGGCTGTGGGTGCTCCCTCATTGAATATATTTGAGGCTGGGATAGACAGATTTTTGGTCTCACAGGATATCAGGGGATATGGGGAGCAGGTGGGAAAATGGAGTTGAAGCCCAAGATCAGCCATGATCATACTGAATGGTGGAGCAGGTTCGCCAGGCTATGTGGTCTACTCCTGCTCCTATGCCTTGCTTTCAAACACTCCCTATGGGAGCGAGTTCCATTTTCTCACCAGTCTGTGATAAAGAGGTTTCCCCTGAATCTCATATTGGATTTATTGGTATTTGATTTATTGGATTTATTTGATACTCATGTCTGTATTGAATAACTGTAGATACAAATCCTTAGCAGTAAATAATTGATAGCTGTGTTTTTGATATTTATTTGAAAGTATTAATAATCATAGTTAAATTCTACAGACCGGACATGTATAGCTGGAGAAACAGGATTATGTAAGTGTGAGGTTATATCTTAGAGAATGGCAGCTGTTAACCATGCTAATACAACTAGCTTACGTAAATAAGATGGGTGCAAATACAACTTGTGTAAGAATGTTACATAAGAGATCCCAGTCCTATCATAAGTAAAAAACAGAGAATTCTGGAAATACTCAGCAGGTCAGGGAGCATCTGTGGGGAGAGGAACAGCCAATGTTTCATGTCAATGGCTTTTCATCAGAACTGGAAAAAAGTTTGTGATCTGGCTGGTCTTAAGCAAGGCTAGAGGCAGGGAGGGGCTGGTCAGCTCGCTTGGCTGGACGGTCAGCGTGTGGATCCGATTAACTGCGGTAGCACAGGGTTAGGTCCCCACTCGGCTGAGGTAGACTCGGGGCCTGCCTCCTCACCCTGCCGTTGTAAAAAAAATCAGCACTTTCTGCCATGGCTTAGCAAATAGTTGTCAAGGACCCGAGAGCAGAGAACTCAAGAAGAAGAGGCAGGGAAACAGAGGGAAGGATAGAATGAAAAGGATAAGGGTGGAAGACAGGGGAGATTAAATGCCAGAGGGATGATGGCGCAAGGCAAAAGGGGATGATCATGGAACAAGGTTAGGAATAAAGGGTGGGTCTAAAGGAAGCGTAAATAAGAAAAGCAGAAGCATTACCTGCAGCTGCCTTCCAAAAACGCGGAACAGATTGGACGCACAGTTTATGATCTGAAATTGTTAAACTCAGTGTTGAATCTGGAAGACTGTAAAGCGGCTAACTGAATGTTGAGATGCTGTTCATGTTGAGCTTCATCAGAACGGTGTAGCAGACCGAGGACAGAGAGGTCAGAGCGGGAGTGAGGCGGAGAATTAAAAGGACAGGCAAATAGAAGTTCAGGGCCACACTCGCTGGACTGAGCAGAGGTGCTCCACTAAAAGGTCATCCAATCTGTATTCCTATTTATTTCTTTATTTATTTCTCATTCCTACATTACAACAGTGACCACATTCAGAAACGTAAGAAAGAAAGACGTGCATTTGTATAGCCCTTTTCACGATGAACGGACATCTCAAGAAGTTCTTTACAGCCTTGGCTGTAAAGAACTTCTTGAGACGTCCGTTCGTCGTGAAAGGCGCTATACAAATGCACGTCTTTCTTTATTACGTTTTGCTTTATGTGTTTAATTGTTTTTTCAAGCAACATTGCACGTGTCCACTGCGCATCATGAGGTGGCATCACATTTCAGGGCAGTGTTATTGGTTTGGATCGTTCTCAGTCAGAACTAGTACAGACACAATGGCCGAATGGCCTCCTTCGGTGATGTGAACTCGCTTGGTTCATCTGTTTCACCAGGAACACTGGGAAACATTTGCTGGACATTTGTGAAATATTATGACAAGAAGCTGTTACAGTAATCCAATGCTCAGTGGATTTCATCCCTGGTACATTCTATTTTCAGTTTGAAAAAGAATTACATTACATCGAGTATACAGCACAGAAACAGGTCATTGGGCCCAAGATGTTGGTGCTTTTGACTTACACGAGCCTCCAATTTTATTTACTTCCTCTCACCCAGTCAACATGTCCTTCTATTCCTTTCTCTCTCATGCTAAAAAAGCATACAAGTCCTTGGCTTTATAAATAGAGGCATAGAGTATGATGATAAGGAAGTCATGGTGAACCTTTGAAAAAAAAATCATTGGTCAGGCCTCAAGTTGGAGTTGTGTCCAGTTCTGGGCACCACACTTCAGAAAAAATGTCAAGGTCTTGGAGAGGGTGCAGAGGGGATTTAATAGAATCACACCAGGGATGAAGGGATTCAGACTGAAGAAGCTGGGATTGTTCTCCTTAGACCCGGGAAGGTTAAGGAGAGATTTAGCAGAAGGGTTTAAAATTATAAGGGGTCTTGATAACTAGGGAGAAACTCCATTGACAAGAAGATGGTAACCAAAGGGCACCGATATAAAATATTGATTTTTTAAAAACTGGGACGAGGTGAGGAAACATTAAAAAAATAATGGGCGTAACTCACTTGTGCCCAAAATTCAGCCACTTTTCATGCCACATGCTTACACCCAGGTTACGTGTCTCCTTGGGTGTGAATGTGGAGGAAGCACCAGGCCAACAGTTCTGTGTTAAGAGGCTTGATAAAGCTAGGTGGGCATTGCAAGGTCTGGTTCTGCATTGGAATAGTCTGCCCCTGAAGCTGCCATTCCAAATTTGACTTTTGGGAATTTCAAGTTTTCAGGCGCTCGGGTACACCCCTCGATCTACAAAGCTACATCAGACCTGCAGAATGGCTGGTAGGGCTTCTTGTGTATTTTATACAGCTCAGAGCAATGCAAAGGTGACACTAGTTTCTAAGGGCAGGATACCTACTCTGTCGGGCGGGCCTGGGAGTGGTCCTCGATCGGGCCCCCGGCTGCAATTTCACGCTGATTTCAGCCAGGATCGCGTGCTGCAACGCTGAGTGCTGCCTGGGTTGGTGGGGGTGGGGGTGGGGGGTGGGGGGGGATGGGAGGGGGGGGGAGGGTGAGCGCGGAAGTTTGCGCCTGCGCAGCAGGAAAAGCCCCCTGAAGGCACAGAGCTGCCTCAGGCAGCTGAAGAACTTTAAAAACATAAATAAAGAAGTTAAGAATGTTAAAAACACGTCCCCCCCCCCACCCCCCTCATGTGACTGTGTCACACGAGCAGGGACATGTTAGGAATGAGTTTTAAACGTTTGGCCCAAACCTCATCCCATCTGTGAATGAGGTTTCGCAGAAAATGCACAGGCCGCTTGGCCTAATCATCCTTCTGCCAACTGAACGGTTGGATGGGCGCTGAAAAACCCAATTTAATGAATTGATTCAACGCCTTAAAGGTCCTTTTAATTGTCGGCGGGTTTGCGCTGTCACCTCTCGCATGTGCCCGCCGAGTGAAATATCGTGCGAGTGCGCGATGACACCGGGACGCTCGCCCGCCCACATCACGCACTATTTTACTCTGGTTTGGGTCAGGCGCCCGCTCGCCCGGCAAGGGAAATATTCTGCCCTAAGTTTGCAACAGGTTTACTTACAGGAGTTCTAAAATATACCCACATTCACAAAATGTCTGCCCTCAGGCTTACAGCTCAGCTTCTAGTGGCTCCCATGGCGTCTGTTTACTTTGCTCCGAGTCCACACCCAGGCTTAATCAATCAAGCACAGTGAGCATAGATCAGTTACCAGCTTCACATAGTCAAACACAGAACACATAAACAATTGAATATGACAGGGTTCTCATGCTTATCAGACTAAAACCAAAGAATAAAAAGTGATACATTAGTTAAAAAGACTTTAGGTTTGAGATTGCTGATGGGATCTTAAATTGAGTCTGCTTCTGTCTTTTTGATTGGTCCTCTGAATGGAGCACCGCTAATGTTGTCACTCAGGATGTATTTCAGGAGGTTACATCACATGACCACCCACCTCCAATCACCCCACCCTCACACTCTGGCCATTGGTCCTCTGACACGCCCATTCTTGTGGAGCCCTATCCTCCCTGCTGATTGGACAGTAGACTGACTGTTCGTTATCCAATTGGATGACACTTGACTGTCAGTCAAAGGGCATATTTCACACGCCCCCCATCTTGAATATTTTTCTATTTTCTCCTCAAAAGGCCAACACTTCTTCCCACCGTCCCTGCAAACTACTGTCCCACCTCCAACCTCCCTTTCCTCTCCAAAGTCCTTGAATGTGTGTTGTTGCCTCCCAAATTCCATGCCCATGTTTTCCTGGAATTCTGTGTAAAAATCCCTCCAGTCAGGTTTCTGCCCTTGTCACAGAACCGAAATGGCTCTTATCAAGGTCACAGGAAAACATCCTCTGTGACTGTGACAAAGGCAAACATCCCCCCCCTTTCCTCCTTCTCGATCTGTCTGCAGCCTTTGACACGGTTGATCATACCATCCTCCTCCAGCGTCTTTTCCACTGTTGTCCAGCTGGGTGGGACTGCACTCACCATTCTCATTTATCTAATCGTAGCCGGACGATCACCTGCAATGGTTTCTCTCCCCACTCCCCCACAGTTACCTCTGGTTTCCCCCCCCCCAGGGTCTGTCCGTCATTCCCTCTAATGCCTCATCTACACACTGCCCCCCCAGTGACATCATCCCAAAACACAACATCAGTTTCCACATGTATGACGATGACACCAGCTCAACCTCGCCACCAATTCTCTTAATCTCTCCACTGTCTAAATGATCGGTCTGCTTGGCCAATATCCAGTACTGGATGAACTAAAACCTCCTCCAACTAAATGTTCCCTAGCTGCAAACTCTGTTCCCTAGCTGCTGACCCATTCCTCCCTCTGACAGCTGAACCGGACTGCTTGCAACCTTGACTTCATATTTCTCCCAGAGGTGAGCTTCCAATCACATATTTGTACCGTCACTAAAGCTGTGCATTTCCAGCTCCATAATATCACCCAATACTGCTCCTGCCTCAGTGCATCTGCTGCTGAGAGCTCCTTTAATGTCTCTGTTACCTCTAGACCTGACTTTTCCGAAGGATTCTTGGCTGGTCTTCCACATTCTACCCTCCGTAAACTAAAGGTCATCCAAATTCTGCTGCCCAGGTCCTAGTTCCCACCAACTCCCATCACCCCTGTGCCCACTGATCAATGTTGATTGACTCCCAGTTAAGCAAAACCTCAATTTTTAAATTTCTCATCCTTGTTTTCAAATCCTTCCATAGCCTCGGCCCTTCCTATCTCTGAAATCTCCTCCGCACCTACGACCCTCCGAGATATCTGCCCCCCTCTAATTCTGGCCGCATGAGCATCCCTGATTTTAATCGCTCCACCATTGGTGCGTGTTCCTTCAACTGCCAAAGGTCTAAGCTCTGGAGTTCCCTCTCTAAGCCTCTCTGCCTCTTTAGCACCCCTCCCCCCCCCCGCCTTTAAGAAACCCTTAAAAACTAGTCCGAAGGCCAAGCTTCCAGGTCACCTGTCCTAATATCTCCCTATGTGACTCGGTGTCAAATTTTGTTTGATACTGTGTCTCTGAAGCACCTTGGGACATTTTACCACATTAAAAGTGCACTATTGGTGTTTGTGGAAGTTTCCAAAAAAGAATTGAAGAACAGAAGCGCTTTTTCGACGCTTCTATGAATTTCCTCCTACGGCGTGTTTGCAGCAATGTCTTGGCAGTTAGTTTTCAATCCCTGGAAACCCCCGGGGCGATGCTGGAGAATTTGGGATCTCTTGAGCAGTGCAGGAGTGGGAGATGTTCCCCCGTGGTGATCCAGCATTGACCTAAACTGCCTATAGTTTGGAAGAAAACATGTTCAGGGCCAAGAACCTACAAATCAATTTGAAAATAACACAAGTCGGAAATGGAGATTTAAAATGGAAAAAAAAAAGACCAAACCTAATCCTCTGTACTCTTAAATAGGTGATTAATAGAACATTGTTGTGGGATTCAGTGGTGGTTATGACTCAACATTACCAGCCCCAGGAATTACAGTGAAGCTTTCAGTCAACGGAACACATCTAATATTTGCACCATTATGCCCAGACCTGTAGTAACTGCACAGAAGAGACTTGGGGGCACATAAAACTTTTATTGGCTCTATAACAGCTTTGCCATGAATAAACATAATTCTGATTCATAAAACGCCTAAGTGCTGGGAGTAAAAGGACATTTTAGCTCGAAACGAGCTAGCATGCAAATCAGTGTTGGCCCCCACTTTGCAATCTGGGTCAGTTGTCCCACGTCTTTATCGTTTCCTGATGCCAGGGTACTCTATCAAAGGTCTCATTATGTCTTGCGAGAATTAAATAGTTGCGGGCTTGGGGGGGGGGGGGGCGGGGTGGTGGGGGGGGGGGAGGTGGGGGCTGGTGGGGTCATGCAGCCCAATCATTTGGTTTCAGTTTCTATGGATTGGTCCACACTCAGGACGACTGTCTCTTTTTAAAATGCATTCCAAACTGCTCTTTAGTCTATACCTTATCACAGGAGGAAGCCAAGCGCACTGTGTGGTGTCGATTTGATTCATTTGGAAGCAGCTTCTGCATCAGAGGTTGTGGCTTCAAGCCCCACTCCGGAGACTTGAGCACATAATCCAGGCTGACAACTCCCAGGCACAAAAACAGAAAACACTGGGAAATCTCAGCAGGTCAGTCCGACAACTTCCGCGGGGAGAGAAACAGAGCCAATGCTTTGAATCCATATGGCTTCTTCGGAGCAGGGTCATACGGACTCAAAGCGTTGGCTCTGTTTCTCTCTCTCCGTGGATGTCGCCTGACCTGTTGAGTTTATCCAGCATTTTCTGCTTATATCTCAGATTTCCAACATCTGCAGTATTTTGCCTTTATCTGACAACTCTCAGTGCCAGTACTGAGGGAATGCAGCACTGTCACAGGGTAAGGGCAAAAAAGCAGGTATGTCATCCCCGATGATGTTTTAAAGGCTGCCCTCTCGGGCAGTTATAACAAATCCCACGGCTCTATTTTGAAGATGAGCTGGGGAGTTCTTCCTGGCCAATATTTATCTGTCAACCAATGTCGGAAAAAAAAGCACTATCTGATCATTTATCACATTGCCCTTTGTGGGAGCTTGCTGTGAGCAAATTGGCTGTTGCGTTTCCCACATCACAAGAGTGACTACACTGCAAAAGTACTTAGCTGGATGTAAAGTGCTTTGGGATGTCCTGAGGCCATGAAAGGTGCTATAAAAATGCAAGTCTTTCTTTGCTGTTACTGGTGGGCAGCATTAATAGAATGTGACATAGGCTGCCAAGTGTTGCGTG
This sequence comes from Isurus oxyrinchus, assembly GCA_026770705.1. Lineage (NCBI taxonomy): Eukaryota > Metazoa > Chordata > Chondrichthyes > Lamniformes > Lamnidae > Isurus > Isurus oxyrinchus. The sequence goes on along the minus strand of JANJGN010000005.1, from coordinate 187,388,338 downwards.
ACTCTTCGAACACACAGCGCTGTATTTTGATGTGAACCAAACAGTGACAGCCATAGCTCAACGGAAAAGGTATAAATGCATTGAAAAAATCACTTTGGATTTATAAATCTTGACCACCTTAAAAGTGGCACGAGGTGGTATTTTCTTTGAATATGTTGCCTGCAGTCATTAGGCTGTGTTGAAATATGTTTACTTACTTGGAACCATATACCTAGTTGATAGGTTTTTATGGAAGATCTATAATAACACCCATATCATTATTAAGCTTCAAATTCCCAGGCAATTTCTGATCTATGTGACATTCACACTCCTTCAGGGTCAAACAACATCTTGCAGCCTTCATAAAATGATTAAATATTTTAAACAGATCATGCTTATACATCCATTGCCCCATGAGACTGATACTGTTATCGTTTTTGTCAGTGAGAGTTTCCATCTGCATTTGTCATTCCTGCTTGCATTTATGAGTTATCAGTCAGCGTGTCAAAATTCAAAGTAACTGATGTTCTTTGGGTAGTTCTTGCACGGTCTATCTGGAGCTTTTAATCAATGGTGATTTTTATTTTCGAAAGTCCTACATAAATCTCTGCTCTCGCTGGCCATATTTTGTATGTTTGCACAAAAGCCCTGACAGAAACAGTGGTTATATTGTCAACACCCCTACCTCTGGGCTAAGTAACAAGGGCTTTTTGGGGAGATTGTGGTGAATTGCCTCAGAGGAATGCAAGGGCTAGAGCAGTGGCGGCTGCGAGAAGGAATCCATTCTGCATACTTAAATCATCTCACCATAATCTGAACTGTCACCTTACATTAGGGATATTTATGGAGCGATTCCGATTGGCTGAGGGACGCACGGAAACAAATTACGGGTGCTTTGATTTGCCTTGGCTGCACAGAGGCAAACTTGTTCTCCGGATTAAACTGGCAAAGTACCAAAGCTGATAATCCAGCGGCAATGTGGAGCACGGAGGGAGTTCCGAACCCAGGACCCCAGCAAGTGTTTCGATGCGTTTGCTTTGGAGTGAACGCCGTGCTCTCATCTTGACAACGGGGTTGTAAGATTTTGTACCCCCCTACACACCCCCCCCCCCCCCCCCCCCCCCCCCCCCCCCCCCCACCCCCCCGCACCGGGCCAGAAAAAACATTCGAATCAATTGAACCGTTCTCTAACACGGGCAGGGAGATCGTGGGATGAAAGCAGAAAACGCTGGAAAAGCTCAGCAGGTCAGGCAGTGTCTGTGGAGGGAGGAACGGAGTTAAGGCTTCAGGTCGATGACCTTTCATCAGAACTGGGTAAAGTTAGAGATGTGATAAGGTTTTAAACAAGTGGAAAGTGGGAGGATGGGAAAGGGACAAGAGGGAAGCTCTGTGATAGGGGGGAGGAAGAGAAGACAGGTGAAAATGACAAAAGAGTTGGTGGTGTGATGCCAGCAGGACTGAATAAGACAACAAGAAACAAAGGGTACGTCTAGAGATGGTGTGAATGGCAGAATGATGAACAGTTACCACCCCGAAAGCAAACACAAGAGATAAACAAGAAACCTGCAAAGAGGAAGGACACAAAACGGGGGCAGTGGTTACAGTTGAAAATTGTTGAACTCAATTTTGAATCTGGAAGGTTATAAGATGCCTGATCGAAAGATAGGGGCTGTTCTCTGCAGCTTACGTTGAGTTTCCTTGGGTTACATTGGCCTGATCTGTGGATTATTTCCAGTATTTTCTGCTCTTATTTCAGAATTCCGGCGGTCACAGTATTTTGTTATTGCAGGAGATAATGGGGAACAGGAGAAGGCCATTTGACCCATTGTACCTGTGCTGGTTCTCCAAAAGTGCGATCCAATGAATCCCACTCCCCATGGCCCTACAAATGTTTCCTTTTCAGGTATTTATCACAGAATCACTGAATTGTTACAGTGCAGAAGTGGGCCATTCGGCCCATCATGTCTGTACAGCTCTCCGAATGAGCATTTCACCTAGTTCCATTCTCCTGCTTTCTCCCTGTAACCCTGCAGATTGTTTCTGTTCAAATAATCGTCTAACTCCCTCTTGAATGCCTCAATCGAAACTGCCTCCACCACACTCTCAGGCAGCGCATTCCAGACCCTAACCACTCACTGCGTGAAAACATTTTTTCTCATATCGTTTTTGCTTCTTTTGCCAATTAGTTTAAATCTGTGCCCTCTCATTCTCGATCCTTTAACGAGTGGGAACATTTTCTCCCTATCTACTCTGCCCAGACCAATTCCCTTTATCCAATTCCCAGCTGAGTTATCCAGTTCCCTTTTGAAAGTTACTGTTTCTAATCACCTTTCAGGCAGCACAATCCAAACCACACAGCTCACTGCACTGGAAAAATTCTCCTCACCCCACCCCCACCCCACCCTATTTTCTTATACCTGTACCCTCTGGTTACCTTTCCTGCTGCTACTGGAAACAGTTTCTCTCTATTCACTCTACGAAATTTGCGAGATCTTCTGGTGCAGTAGCTAGTGTCCCTGTCTCTGAGCCAGAGGCTCTGGGTTCATGCCCTACTCAGGACTTGATGGCCAAGGAACGTGTGTTCATTACTTGGCCAAACAGGGTGAGTAAATGATTCCAACACACACCAGTGGAAGGTGGTAAGAGCAGGAGAGATTCCTGGTCAGCTGTGTGATGGAAAGAAAGTTGGATCCTCTACCATCCAGACTACAACATGCATGGAACATGCATGGAAAAGTGCAATTTGCCACAGCAACATGGACGCCCTGAGTGAACCGTAACACACCCACCACCACCACTCTATCAAAACCCTTCATAATGGTGGGAAAATATTGACAATCACCATCCATCTATTTTATTAACCTTTTATGGGTCATTTATAAATTTTTAAACAAATTTTATAAATCTATCCAATTATTTTGAGGCACTATTATGAATATTAACGATGAGCCTTCTCAGCGATAGATATCAGCAATGCTTGGATGTTGGTAGTGAATCAAGTCTTATGAGTGGCCCCCACTCCCCCACCACCAATTGTGGCCCTTAAGTGGGCAATCTCACCTCCGCTGGCATTCACCCGGCGGTGGGCGGGGGACTCGCCAAACTGGAAGTGTGAAAAATAAACGCTGTTGGGGTCGCTTGCAGGCTTTCGGGGTGAGGTCCCTCATTCAAAGGCACTCAGTGCTTGATTGAGGGATGCAGCATTGAGAAGGGGGGTGGTGCCTGCTGAGAGCCACACCCCTGCCTTAGCTGCTGACCCCCTCCCCCCTCTCTGTGACCCCCCCCCCCCACCCCCCCAACCGCACCGCCATCACTCACCTGTGCCTGCGTCCATTTGTGATCCTGGGCCTCTATGGGTGTAGTACCGGGAGCAGCCACTGCCTCCCCTGGTGGCGATGGCGAGCAATGAAAAACTGTCGACCTCTGATCTGCTGGTGGCTCTGGGGGCCTTCTAACCCCCCACCGGGGGTTCTTCATCCTGGGAAGGGCCCACCTTGCCCAGTTAAGTACCTGATTGGCGCTTAATTCAGCACGCCTTCTCGAAAAGAGGTGACACGGGGCCTTCGTTGGCACCCCAGCTGGCGGGCATGACCTCCATTAAATACCACCCTATGGTTCTTGCACCTTTGATAAACAAGTGGGATAAGTAAATAAATGTTTAACATTTGACAGATTTCAAAATCTGAATTCTCTGCTGCTTAAATTTAAAAAAATCTTATCTTTAACTTGCTGCCCCCGTGTCAATCCTTTTTATAGTATTAATTTAGATGCATTTATACAACAGTTTTAGCAACATCCGAATTGTTGTTTAACCTTGTCGTCTGAACATAACCAGACAACACAGTCTAAGCACTTGTAAAATTTACCTCGAGTTCATTTAAAACCTCAGGGATTGCAAACTATCCCACTCAAATCGCTGAAATGGTAACCCTTTGAGAGGGTGCTGGTGCTAGCTCAGCCTGTCTCTCAATTATGCCCAAATTCTCCTGGTGGTTTCATTTTCTCTGAGAGAAGCCAATCATCACAGCCCTTGTGCATCGCTGCAAGAGTTCCTCATGGAAGTGCCCCCAGTCCAGCACCCTTCAGCTGCATCATCGGTCATAGCGTTAGCTGGTGATTCCAGTGTTCAGCTCCATGTATAGGCCCTGCCATAATGTAGCAGCCCTTTCTGGACCTACATCAGGACCTGGATATCTTCCATGCTTCAATTTGGATATAACATAAATAACAAGGGAAAGCCTAGCCATCTCCCCATGATCTTCAGTGGCAATATTGTTGCTGAGTCCTCGAATAACATCTTTTGGGGGGGGGGGGGGGGTGGGTGCGGTGAGAGGGTTGGCAGTGATGGTGGGGATCGCAGAAGCTTAACTGGACCAATCATTTTGCTGCTTCAAGGGCGTGGGATTCTGTGCTAAGTAACTCACCTCCTGATCCCCTCTGATCACTTATAGATGCATCTGCCATCTACAAGGCTCAAGTCAGGAGTGTGATGGCAAACTCAGCAGTCAGGAATCCAAAGTGTGTGGTGACTGAGAGCGTGAGTTCATTAATCATGGGGGTTCAACAGAGTATTCCCCCACTTCTCATCATCCTTCATTCTCTCAGTCTTTTTCTGAGTGTGACCTGCTCCTAAAAACCCGGCTGGGATTAGGGAACTCACTTTGTGGAAAGTACAAGCCATGTGTTTCCATTTTACAGTGTAGTGCAATAATACAGAATAATGTAAACCTGTATGTACACTGCCATGTCAATCTTAATTGACTCTTCACTAATATATGCCACACTGATACAGCTACCCCATCCTTTCTGTAGGACACCCCACAAATTTAATGATTTGGTTTGGCTTATCCATAAAACAATTTTTCTGTTCTCTTTAAGGGATAGGAACAAGAGGAGGGATGTGGGCATCACTGGCAAGGCCAGCATTTGTTACCCTTCTCTAATTGCTCTTGAACCAAGTGGCTGGCTAGGCCATTTCAGAGGGCAGTTAAGAATCAGCCACATTGCTGTGGGTCTGGAGTCACATGTAGGCCAGACCAGGTAAGGATGGCAGATTTCCTTCCCGAAAGGACATGAGTTAACCAGATGAGTTTTCACGACATTCAACGATAGTTGCCATGGTCACCATTACTGAGTCTAGCTTTCAATTCCAGGTTTATTGATTACATTTAAACTCCACCAGCTGCCATGGTGAGATTTGAACCCGTATCCCCAAAGCATTAGCCTAGACCTCTGGAATACTAGTCCAAAGCATTCCCAACTGCGATTAAATGTATTCCTGGAGGTTTCATCACATGACTTGCCCCCATGCTCTAGCCATTCATCAGCCAACACATCCATCCTTATGACACACTGCCTTCCTACACCAGAATTGGAAAACATCATTACCCAATTGGATGATGCTTGACTGTAGCCAAAGAGCCTTTTCTCCCCCCATTTTCAATATTTTTATACCTGGTAAAGAGAAATATTCAAAGAAAATGACAAACCCCCCCCTCCCAATCTTTCTTAACGTCCTGATGATTTTTCTCCAGGGTTGCGCACAGCAGTACCCTGGAAATTGATCTTCAACTCCTGGAGACTCCAGGCCAATCCTGGAGGGTTGGTAACCCTACTCGTCCATTAACATTACCACCACAACACCACGTCCCCAGTCAATCCCTCCAACCCGCTCTGTCATCCCATTAGATCATGGTTGACCTGTATCTTAACTCTCTCTGCCCACATGGTTCCTGAAATTCTGAATTCCCTTCCCGAACAAAAAATCCACCAACCCCAAATTTAAAATTTTCAATTTACCCCCCCTCCCTCCCAGTCTCAAAAGCTGTTTTTTTGGCAGAGAGAGTTCCAGATTTCCAGTGCCCATTGTGTGAAGAAATGCTTCCTGACATCACCCCCTGAAAGCCCTGGCTTTAATTTTAAGGCTCTATTCCCCTCGTTCTGGACACACCTCTCAAAACTGGAGCAAACAGTTCCTCTCAATGCACCCAATAAACTCCTTTAATCATCTTAAATATCTCTTTCAGCTGCAACGTGTAAAATAACTCCGGCACCCTTCTGTGTAACATGGCCATCGCTCATTCGATTTCATGTTAATGCTAGAGTTCACACTATAACTCACACGGAGCATCTCTTGCCATATGCTGCATAACACAGTGTTATAGAGAGAAAAAAGCGCATTTGCATTGCACTCTCAGATGATAGAGCTTGTGCAGAATCTTCTGTCTTGTGCTAATCAATGATACCAAGTCTGAAGCAACACCCTATTTTATCATGTAGAATGTAAAAAGAAAATTGGTGTTTTTAATGGAATTTAAAATGGAAAAGTAGCTGCTTGCTGATTAAGGGAACAGGCAAGTGGGGAAAATGCTGTGCTGATATGGAATGTGTGTTGCTCATGAGACAGCTGTCCTCTCATTCGTCAACAGATTTGTTTGAGTAAGACCCGCATTATAGGAGCAGCAGCAAATCTCCCCTCTTCTATGCTCCTGTACAGGACAAATCATAACCAGGAGGGGGTTATAAAGCAGGAAAATGGACTTTGGGTGGTCAACACCAATGGTGCAAACCATGAGGCCAAATTTCAGCTTATTTTCATGAGTCAAAGTGGTACAAGCCAGGCAGAATCGGCTGAACAAGTGGGAGAGATCAGGGAATTTTAAATGAGAGTGAGTTACACCCAAAACCAATGGGTTCCCACCACCTTTTATGCTGCTTGAAGGTTCTGTGTACAGTTCTGGTCATCACATTACAGGAAGGATGTGATCACACTAGAGAGGGCACAGAGGTGATTTATGGGATGTTGCAATCGCTGCAGAATTTTAGCTGCAAGGAAAGATTGTTATAGGCTGAGATTTTTCCATTGGAACAGAGGCTGAGGGAAGATTCGAATGAGGCGTATAAAATGAGGAGGGGCCTAGACAGAGTGGCTAGGAAGCACCTGTTTCCATTAGAGAGGTCAATAACCAGGGGGAAAGGATTTAAAGTAATTGGTAGAAAGATGAAAGGGGAGTTAAGGAGAAATATTTTCTCCCAGAGGGCTGTGGGGGTTTGGAATTCATTACCCAAAAGGGTGGTAGAAGCAGAAACCATCATTGCATTTAAAAGTACGTAGGTACGCACTGGAATTGCCTAGAGGGCTACAGACCAAGAGCTGAAGAATGGGATTAGGCTGGATCACTCTTTCTTGGCTGGCAGGGACACAATGGGCTGAATGGCCACCTTCTATACCATACATTTATATGATACTATAAATTTGACCTGATCAGGCTCCTTCCACAGATCTGGCCATGCCCCCATTGCGAGATTCCCCCATCGTCCTGTCCAAATTTAATTAATTTTCTTAGGCACACAGGCAGGACAAGGCTCCCTTTTGCCTCATGGCAAAACAATATTTATAGTCATTTGGTAGTACAGAACTTGAGTATTACTGAAAAAAAGAGACATACCTAAGCTTTTCATTTGCACTTGTCAGGACGCTTGCAAGAAAAACAAATATAAGGGGCATACAACAATTTATACTGTATGTGAAGAGAGTGCTGATTGGTTGGCAAGTGGCGTCGCCATGGAGAATGCACCACTAATGGTTATTGACAGTTAACTGCCCAACATTGATTGAAATTTAAATCAGGCAGCTTGACCCTGATTGGTCAATGCATTGCCCTGAGGAATGAGTCAGCAAATGGCTGTTGCTTATTTTGTTTAGCTGAAACAGGCGCAATGTGTGTACATGTTCTTTCTGTCTGCAAAGAACAGGGCCCCGTGTGTTAATATATGTAGCTTCCAGTACATGCAACATACTGTGTGCCCGACTGATGAAAAGCTTAGACATGTCTCTTTTTTCAGCAAAACAATATTTAATTTACCAAGAACCCAACTGGTGTACACCAGTGAAACTAATGGATGTTTCTGTACAATAAAAGTAAAATACCGCATGTGCTGGAGATCTGAAATAAAGACAGAAGGTGCTGGAAAAGCTCAGCTGGTCTGGCAGTATCTGTGGGGAGAGAAACAGAGTTACCGTTACGAGTCCAATATGACTCTTCTTCAGAACTGGTTCTGTATAGTTCCTTCCATGCCAATTCCAGTGATTATAAATCAGATTGCTCGCTCACTGGTGGAGAACTGTACACGTTTATTCTAAATGTTTATTTTTGCTAAAAAATCAATTTTCAGCCTAATTATTAAAACTGCACCTGGTTACCCCTTTTAAATGCATCAAGGACTACCTTTTAATGGACAGATTTAAGAAAGTAAATGATTACTTTCTATCGTACTGTACCATTGTGCTTATTCATGGAAGATATCAACTTTTGTGATTTTGCAAATGGATTTTAGCAGAAACTTGAAGCCTAAACTAACCTAACCAAAACCCAGGTTTATTTCGGGTGTAACTACATAATTGCTTCCAAAGTGGAATCCCTGTTCAGCTGCTCATTGGCTTTAATATCGATGGAAGATCCACAGCATCTCTGGGAATAGCCAAAGCGAATGGAGTTCATGATGTTTCTTCAGGGTTTTTGTGACTCTTTCCTCCTGCTCTATCTCTGCCCCCGCAGAGTGGGATGAAGCTTCCAATGGTGATTTAAATAAAAATTTATCTTCCGTTTTACATGTCCTTCTTCATGTGACTGAGTCACATGTGGGGACACGTTTATAGGATATGTACAACGTTTATTTTTCATTTTAAAATCCTTCAGCCCCCTGAGGCAGCGCTGTGCCTTCAGGGAGCTGTCAGTGCTCACTCCCTCCCCGCAGGCGCACACCTCAGCGCTCCCACTCCTCCTGCCCTCACCCCAGCTGCCCTGAGGCTCTTAGCGCGCCTTTCACGTTAACTGGCCGTTAAATGGCCAGCCGGTGTGAAACTGCGGTCGGAGCCTGATCGCGGGCGGCAGTCGGTCTCGTGTCCATTCCAAGGCCCACCCACATCGCCTGCCCGACAAGGGGAAGACCCTGCCCTTGGAGTGATTAAAATCGGGGATGCACCAGAGGCCAGAATTGGAGGTGCGCAGATATCTTGGAAGGTTGTAAGGCCAGAGGAGATTATGGAGATAGGGAGGAGGGTTTTTGACTTACAGATGTGAGCAGTTGGTACAGAGTGTCCTACGCTGGAAGCTGAAAAGCTCAGAATGGGATTCTTTGACGTGAAATGAGGATGCTGCTGCCAGATGTAACGGATTCCACTTAATAAGATACCCTGCTGATGACTTGAACTTAGTACTATGATAAGAGAAGACGTGACTGCTTTAGTGAAAAATGTACTGCCCATAACTTGGGTTTGTTTCTCCCCTCCATCATGGCCTCTCCTCTCATGTGGAGAGTGATTCAAGAAAGTCCGATCAATGAATATTCAGCCATACGTAACACAGCAGATGAACCCTCTCCCCGTCTGATGTCTGCAGCTCTCAGCAGGAGCTGTAAGATCAGGGTTGAAAATCCTGGGCAGATTGCCCCCGCCACTGCCCCTCAATCCCCTACTCCCTGACTACCATGTTTAGCTTGAAAGTGAGATCAGGAATTACAAAACTACTCATGCACATTGTGGCCCACTGGGCTGCTCTCTTTCCCGCCTTTCAGTCAGAAGGTTGCAGGTTCAAGCCCCACTCCAAAGAGTTGAACACAAAAACCTAGACTGACACTCTTGTGCCAAGGGCATGTTATACTGTCAGAAATGCTAACTTTTAGATGAGATGTTACACTGAGGCCCCTTCTGCCCTCTCAGGTGGGTGTAAAAGATCCCACGATACAATCTCAAAGAAGACCAAGGGAGTTCTCCCCGGTGTTTATCCCTCAACCAACATCACTAAAAACAGATTATCTGGTCATTATCATGTTCCTGCTGCATTTCCTACATTACAACAGTGCTCACACTTAAAAAAAAAAGCATTTAATTGGTTTTGAAGCGATTTTGGATGTCTAGCAATACTTTTTTTTTATTCATTCACAGGATGTGGGCTTCACTGGCTGGGCCAGCATTTATTGCCCATCCCTAGTTGCCCCTTGAGAGGGTGGTGGTGAGCTGCCTTCTTGAACTGCTGCAGTCCATGTGGTGTAGGTACACCCACAGTGCTGTTAGGGAGGGAGTTCCAGGATTTTTGACTCAGCGACAGTGAAGGGACGGTGATATATTTCCAAGTCAGGATGGTGAGTGACTTGGAGGGGAACTTGCAGGTGATGATGTTCCCATGTGTCTGCTGCCCTTGTCCTTCTAGATGGTAGTGGTCGTGGGTTTGGAAGGTGCTGTCTAAGGAGCTATGAAACCTGCTATATGAATGCAAGTTTCTTTATTCCTAACCCCACAGAGCAGAGTATTGATCTTGTGGTCTTTTTTGGTCTCTGCAGTTCACAGTCCCACATCAGGCAGTGCAGTCTATCCATGAGAGGAGTTGCCAATGCTTAATTTTAAGAAATAAAGCTAAAAGTGGCAGTTCAATGCAAAGCTTTAAATTGCTCACTCCAGGTTGGCCCATAAATATGGTACTTGAATTTCTATCTGTTCACCAATTGATAACTGTTCTGAATAAAATATGGAGCAAACAGTTTCAAGCCTGCATTTGTTTGTTTTAATGGAGAGATTTTATCTTTTTTTTTATTGAGAATTGCTTTTATCTGGTTATATCACTTCTTTTGTGCATCACACGCATATGAGATAGAATTGATTTTACTGTACTGATTTCAAATCCATTAGTTCATTCTTTGAAGAAGACACTTCGCTGAAACTTAATTATTGATTTCTGCCGGTGAAAGAGTTAAATAATTCGGGATCTGACACCTCATGGTTTTTTTAAAAGGGAAGTTTCCATCTATTACCATTTTGTTGAAGGACATCACCCAATTACAGATACAAATGTTTATGTGGATAAGGTTAAGGAGAGATTTTCGACTGAACAGGTTGGGCAACTAATGAGTGGTCATAAAATTTTACACAACAACGACATCATGCATTTATATAGCACCTCTAATATGGTAAGATCCACTCCGAGGAGCTAATTAAATACAAGTATATCTTAACACCTAAGTAACAACCTGCATTTATATAGCAGCTTTAATGATGTAACATTCTCAAGATGCTTCACAGGATTGAGCATAAGGAGGTATTAGGACGGGCAACCAAAAGCTTGGCCAATAAGGTAGGGTTTTAAGTAGCATCTTAAAGTAGGAGAGAGAGGCAGAGAGGTGTAGGGAGGGAGTTCCAGAGCTTTGGGCCCTGGCAGCTGAAGACATGCTCATCAATACAGACTCTGAACAGGCAAGGCTCTCCTACTGAAGCATTGGGCAGGTTCTTACAGCCCCACACGGGACAGGAACAGGTTGGGGAGTGGGGTGGGGGTGGTGGGGTGCGGAGTGGGCCAGTAAAATCACGGGGAGCCACGTCGGATCAACTCCCTGACCACATCCCGCCACCGGGGAATTTTACCGATGGTGGGATTGGGATTGTACAGGCGGCCCACCGGTGAAGGGGCCGTTTTCCCAGGCCATCAGCGTTGTGCTGAGGGTGAGTCAACCCCTGCTGCATGGGGAGGCGCAACAGCTCAATGGAGGCGGCCTCCCATCAGCAGCTCAGCTCAGTATTTTGGAGCAAAGGAGGGCCTGTGGGCAGGGAAGCCCCCCCCATCTGCCTCAGGAGTGGCCACCGTTCCTGATGGCGCCGCGCAGAACTCAAGTGCAGCGCCGAGGGCGTGCCGCACTGTCAGAGCCGACACCTTTCGGATGAGACGGTAAACCAAAGTCCCATCTGCCCTCCCAGGTGGATGTAAAAAAAAATCCCAGGACTACCATTTTGAGGAAGAGCAGGGGAGCTCTCCCTCATGTCCAGGTCAATATCTATCCCTCATTCAACATCACACAAAAAACCAGATTATCTGGTCATTTTCAAATTGCTGCTTGTGGGGTCTTGCTCTGCGAAAATTGGCTGCCGCATTTCCTACACTACAGTAGTGACTACACTCCAAAAGTACTTCGTTGGCTGGAAAGCACTTTGCGATTTCTGATGCTTGTGAAAGGCGCTATATAAATGCAAGTCTTTTGGTAGTACTGAACTCAAGTATTGCTGAAAAAAGAGACATGCTGTGGAAGCTTTTCCTCTTGCACTCATCAGGACAGATGCAAGAATGCCAAATTTCAATGGGGGCAACAATTTATATACTTTATGAGAAAAGATGCTTATTGGTTTGCATATCAACTCTGATTGGCTAAGGCATTGCCTCTTCTTATGTAGCATAAATTGTTGCTGCCTTTTGAAATTCGGCATTCTTGCGTCTGTCCTGATGAGTGCAAGATGAAAAGCTTCAACAGCATGTTGCTTTTTCAACAGTACACAAGCGTTTTTATTTTTTTAAAAGATGGGTCCAGTGAAAATAGTAGAGGGAGAAAAAAGCACAGGAAATTTGAGAAAACAAAGAGGATTGCCATAATCCAGGAGGGTTGTAGAACAAAGGTGGCTAGACCACCAGGGGTATAGACTAGCCAGGCCAGCTGTGTACCAATAGGGGGACCCCACCACAAGCACCTGCCCACGCCTCCTCCATTCTGGGTCTTTGTCCATGATCCTCTCCAGTGTTCAGTATTGTCAGTCAGACTCTTCTGATCTATTTGCTGAGCTAAGCATAGGAAAATGAAACCAAAACCAAACAACCAGTATTTCTGTATTCCCTAGTGTGTGTGTGTGTGTGTGTGTGTGGGGGTAGGGTGGACCGATGATGGGGGGAATCCCATGAAGGAGAGTGGGAAAGTGACAGTCAGTATCTGCAGCAGAAGATGAGCTGAATAGCATCACCCATGATTAACTTAGCAGATTCCCAGAAAGCTGACAGTGTTAAGTTTGTGTTTGGAGAGATGCTGCGTTCTGTCACCTGCTCACAATGAATAGGATGAGTTTAGTTTTGTTAATAACAGATGAACATAAACAATCTCACTGAAATTCAAACAGTACATAAATCATTGTTATTGTCATCCAAATGTTCGAAATAAGGGCTTTTGAAACATTACTGATATCTGGGTTGAGAAAATGTATTGCCTTCCTGAGCTTTTTCATTATTAATACTGAATGCATTCAGTTTCCAAACACTTAATGAATGAGGAGAAGAAATCTAGGAAGTTGAAGAATCATTGTCAGGCTCCATTGTGAATTCTGAAATTCATTAATAACAATGCCAGAACACCAGGAAAGTATTTTGAAGAGTTATATTTTGCTTATTATATAACTGTCCCCCCCCCCCCCCACCTTACCTTCAGGCCTGCCCCTCCCCCGCTATTCACACTCCCTTCAGAACAATAGTCAGATGATTAGGCCAAGCATTTCCACACAAACAGCATCTATGCTGCCTGAAAAGGAAGTAAAAGCCAGAATTTTCCCTGAATTGCACTAAGTGCGGTGGTGAGCGTGAAGAAAGACATTTTTCCTGCCAGCCATAAGGGCGGATTTTTGCACCATATCGTCCTCTTCCTGTCTCATTAATTTTGCAGCCACAGGAAACACGTCATCTCACTGGCGGGCGGACTCTGAATTGCCCGCCACGCTGTTACCTCACCCTTTCCTTATTCCGGGTGTGATTTCTAAACTGCAGCCGCACACACACTTATCAACGTTTGCAGCCCAGGACTGCTCCAGTGAAGACATGACCCCGAAAGCCAAGAAGAGTTCAGTGGCCTGTCACTGGAATGCCTGTTGGAGGCTCGCTGTGATGTCCTCCAGTCCCACTCTGGCCACAGGACGTCCAGAAATCTCACCACTCCGGCTTGGGAGACAATGGCAGAGGTGGTCAGTGCCAACGCTGCACACAAGAGGTTGGCCATCCAGTGCAGAAAGAGGATGAATTATCTCACCCGCACTGCCAGGGTAAGGCAACCATCTCATCACTCTAAATTCACACACTCACAAACTCATCACACATTCACTGGCATCTCACTCACTGCCAGTTCAAGGGACATCACCACTCACTCTCTCACACACACACCCTCATATCTCCATCTGGCCTCATCTCCTCTGGAGGCTGCCTTCTCAGCCCTCACTATCTTGAGGCCACTAGCACAGATCAACATGTGTCCCCACACACACACACACCCTGGGATACCCCCCCTTCCCCAGTACAGCCCTCGCCCTGCAGCCTCTTCCCTTGCCTGAGGCCACTTCTTCTCCTTCCCCAAGTAAGCCCTAACCCTGCAGTTGTTGAAAAGCCACCCCGGCCTTATGGCTGGTCTGGTAGGTAGAGACCTGCCGGTGATCCTCCCTAACAGTGATGTGGTGCTGCCTGTGAAAGCCTGGCGCTGATGACTGTGAGTGCTGACCGAAGCAAGGCAGGCAAACAAACCTCAAAGTCCTGAGCCAAGTGCAGCTCACCAGGTGCATCTCGCGTAGGTGCTGTTGTGAGACACGTTGGTGTGCAAACACGCCATCGTGAGCATAGGAGGATAATTCCAGAAAGCAGGGCTGATAATAAGATGCTAAGCTGAGATGAGGTTCCCAACGTGCGGTGGTGGGAAACACAGTCCGCCAGCGACGAGTGGAGCGGACGACCACAAAGTGGTTTTACCACGAGGTGAAGCTGAATTTCGCCATCTCCGCGATGTTTTCCGCTCTCGCCTGCTATGATGCCCACCGCAAAACAGCAGCAGAAAATGCCAGCCAAAGACTTGCATTGCGATAGCGCCCTTCACAACCTCAGGATGTCTCAGCAGCATTCTTACAGCCGCTGAAGGAGCCCTGATGAAAAAGGTCACAGACCTGACACGCAGACTGCGTTCCTCTCTCCTCAGATGCTGCCAGACCTGTTGACTATTTCCAGCAATCCTTTCACATTTCCAGCATCAGCAGAATTTTGCTTTCTTGTTTTTAGCCAATGAAGCTTTTTTTATTTGAAGTGTCATCACTGCTGTGAAGTAGGGAACACATCAGCCAATTTGCGCACAGCAGGCTCCCACTAACAGCAATGTGACAATTACCAAATAATCTGATTTAGTGATGTCGTTTGGGGGATAAATATTGAACAGGACCCCCCTCCCCTGCTCTTCTTTGAAAGAGAGTGACCTGGGATCCTTTACATCCAAAGAAAGAGCCACAATTTCATGTCTCATCTGAAACTTTTGTATCCCAGGCCTGAATTGGGACTTGAACTCACAACCTTGTGACTCAGAGGCAGGAGTGACCCTCCCCAATGAGCCACAGTTAACTCATATTTGACATCTTTTGCGACCTTAGGAGTTATTGGTCCTGTATCAACACCCCAAAAGCTGCTGGTGTTTACATCTTGCTGCCGGAAATTTCAGGCTTCTACTATGGCCACCGTTGAACAAACTGATGATTAAAGATTTTTAAAATGCAAAACAGCGTTTTAAGAAGTCACTTCTTTCAGTCACACAGAGCCATGTCCTACCTACCCTGGCATCTACCCTCAGTGAAGCATCGTTTAGAGCAGCTCTCAAGCAAGACACAGGGTGGAATGGTCCCAGATTTGCACCAAGTCCGGTAGCGGTCAGGTAAAACCGTGTTTTATCCGCAGTGGAGGCTTTTCACACCATATCGTCCCAAACCCGCTGCATTAATTTTACATTCCTGGGAAAAACACCGTTTCCATGGCAGGCAGGCTCTCATTTGCCCACCAGACCGTCACCTCGCCATGTCTTCACGCCGGGCGCTATATTTAAAGTGTAACCAGGCGCACACCTCTCAGTGCTTCCAGCCCAGGACTGTCCCAAACAAGACATGGGCCTGGAAGGCAAAAAGACTGCAGCCCCCAGGTGCAATGATGCGTTGCTCGAACACTATTTGGACACAGTGGAGGCTCGCTGTGATGTCCTGTACCCTCGCTCTGGTCGCAGGATGGGCAGCAACATCGCCAATCCAGCTTGGGAGATGGTGTCAGCGGTGGTCAGCACCAACACCCTGCAAAAGAGGACAGCCACCCAGTGCCACAAGAGGATGAATGATCTCCTCTGTTCCACCAGGGTAAGTCTCATCACTCTCAACTCACACACCCACAAACCCATCACACATCCACAGGGCCCTCACTCACTGCCAGTGCAAAGGACATCACCATTCACTCCCACACTCACCGTCACTGTCCTCATCCTGTCCAAGGGACCACTTACCACCCACACAGGCCAGGCACATTCATCATCTGCTTACATTCTCTCCACCTCTATCCATGCAGGACAAGCTGGCACAGGGCAAGAAGGAGAGGTTGCAGACCGGTGGAGGAATGCCCGACATCAAGGTCCTCACGGACTTTGAAATCAGAGCCATTCAGCTGGCCGGTGAGGATCTGGACTGTTCCTGTGCTGATGGTGAGGTCGGCGGCGCTATAGCAAGTGAGGATCCAGCAGTGCAACATCCATCAGACACCCACGCTGTGAGTGATGTGTCCTGTTTCACAGGCCACTGCCATGCACTGATTATCTCCCCTTGCTTTCACAGGCACATCTGGGAAACAGCCGACAGAGTCCATGACCCAGGGCCCCAATCAAGCCCAGAGGAAACATCTGAAGAGGAATCTAGAGGCACCCTCCCTGAAGTCCCATCACAGCGCTCACCCATACCCTCCACCACTGCAGAGACACACACTTAGGTGGGACCTAGCTTTAGAGTAGCTTCAGGATCACAATCTGGTGAGCACATCACTCTGTCTGACCCACAGCAGGCGGAGGCAGGGACTTCCCAGGCATCCAGCACTCGGAGGACTGCTGGAGGCCAGAACGTTGCTGAGTCTGAGTCAGATGAGGAGCCTCTGGACGCGATCATGTCACGGTTGCTGGAGCTGCAAAGACAAGCTCGGGAACATCAGGAAGGGATGTCCGCTGCACTCCTCAAATTGCAAGGCACGATGGAGGAGTCCGTCCATCTTCAAGCTGAGGTGATAGCACCGACATGTCAACGCACTGAGGTCAACACTGGCAGGATGGCGGTTGTCATAGATACCTTGGTCCAGAACGTCGCTCCTGCATTGCTGTGTGGGCTGAGCTCTATCACTGATGCCATAGTTGGCCTCCAACAGTTTGTACACAAGAGGGGTGTGGGCAGCTCGATCACACTCCAGCTCCACTTTTCTCCAAGGAGTCAGCCAGGGGTCGTTGGACACCCAGAGGGAGGAGCATCAGCAGGTGCACAACCCAGGGCCATCTACCCAGGTGACTCTGGGAGTGTCTGGCCCATCCGAATCCCCTCTTCCTGTGGCCTCCACAGCTCCAGCTCCACAGGCCGAGGAGGGTGCCACTGCCACACAGCAGGACCCCGAAAGCAGGCCGGGGCCCTCCAGGTCTCGGCCCTTCAGAGGAAGCCCATCAAGGTCATCGCAGACAGGGTGTCACAGTCAGGAGGCTGCCTGTGGATGTCCGGGGAGCACCAAGACACAGCGGCAGGGTTAGGAAGGTAATAGAAGATGTAGTTTCACAGCCTGGGCACGGGTGTTAATCACTTGTACATAATGTTCACTATTGTCAATAAACTCCAAAGAATATTCCCCTGCCTATGGCTCCTTGTTCTGATGAGCAGTGTTTGTGTCACTCAGATGTGAAACCTTTCTGCACAAGATAAAGGCAGGTGTCTCAGTCCAGGGCCTCTTCCCTGTGCTTTGTGCAGCCTTCAGACCAGAGTGATAGTCCAGCCTCTGACTCCCTGGAAATACTACTGATGCCTGAACCTCAATGGTGCTAGTCATTGCTGCCTGAATGTAGTGGGCAGGCATCATAGAGTTCTCTCATTCTCTCTGTGTGCTCTCAGCACCTTTAAGGTGGGTCTGGCCCCCATCTCTTCAGCATCTGTGACCAGTGACAATGTGCGCCTGAAGGGGTCAGGTGCGGAAGGTACTGGAACCTTATTTTCAGCATCCCGATGGTTTGCTCCACCAAGTTGCGAGTTGCAACATGAGCCTCATTAACCCTTTGCTGCAGTCTGAAGCCGCTGCACAGGTGTCATCAGCCACGTCCTCTGTGGATAGCCCTTGTCCCTGAGGAGCCAACCCTGCAGCTTCTGTAGACCTTGGAAGATTTCAGGGATCTGTGACCGACTGAGAATGTAGGAGTTGTGCACACTCCCTGGAAACCGTGCGCAGACCTGCAGGATGTGTTTGTGGTGGATGCACACCAACTGCACATTCGGCGAATGGAACCCCTTGCAGTTGATATGGTTGACCGCATGTTGCGATGGAGAGCTGAGCGCCATGTGAGTGCAGACGATTGCACCCTGCACCTGTGGGAAACCCGAGATCAGGGCGAATCCAATCGCTCTTGCATCCTGGCTGTCCTGGTCCCAGGCAAAATACTCAAAAGTTGTGTGGCCCTCGTGAAGATGGCATCCATGACCTCATGGATGCATTTTTGGGTGAAGGCTTGTGAAATCCCACAGAGGTCACCTGTGGAGTCCAGAAAGGAGCCTCTGGGGTAGAAATTGAGCACCGCTGTCACTTCCATGGCCACTGGCAGTGGATGCCCTCCATGTCCCCAAATCCTGCAGTATCTGGCAGATGTAACGGACCAGTTCCCTGGACATGCACAGTCTTTGGCGACACTGGTTCTCGGTCATTTGCAGGAACAAAAGGCGGCGTCTACAGACCCTGGGTCTAGCGGTGAAGTGGCTCTTTGGCGGCGTGCGTGGGAGCCCCAGCCATCCCTTCTTCCAGAGGATGCTGCTCCTCCCTCTGCTCTCTCGTCCATTGTCTTCGCTTTCTGTAAGCCACGAGGCATATAGCTAGGCCACCAGACTCCATGATCGTCTTGTACTCCTCCTGAAGGACGAAAGAGAGAGATGTGTGGGTTAGCATGGGTATATGAAAAACCTGTCTTGGTTAAATCTGAAGGTCCCTTAACGCATCCCGGAGAGCGCAGGCCACCACTTGGATAACCAGAGATTAGTGCGCTGCATGGCTGCCTGAAACCCCACCCATCTCCGCCCCACTCCACCAGACTGACTGGCAGCAGCTTTGCCCACTGGACTGCAGGCTGTGCTCTCAGCTCAGGCACAGGCATTCTCCTAACCCGCACTGCAAGGCTGCACTGTTAGCTTGAACCATGGGGGAGGCTGGTCCAAACCGGGATGCTGACATTGTAAGGGGCTGTGAACACCTCCAGCAGTGTCCGCTCCTTATGCAGCTCTCGCAAGGAGATTGTACAACGTGCTCAGTCATCCAACTGTTTTACAGTCCACTAAAACGCTCATTACTCTGCAGTCTGTGCCTGAGGGATGAAAGGCTCTGGAGCACTTGGTGGCACTTTGATGCCTCTGTGTTGCTTGAGTGGGCAGAGAAGCTAGAGGCCCGACTCCAATCATATCAATGTGGCTGCGCCTGAACTGTC
The DNA here is from genome assembly GCA_026770705.1 of Isurus oxyrinchus. NCBI lineage: Eukaryota > Metazoa > Chordata > Chondrichthyes > Lamniformes > Lamnidae > Isurus > Isurus oxyrinchus. The sequence goes on along the minus strand of JANJGN010000005.1, from coordinate 187,369,075 downwards.
TCAGCTGCAGCGGAATGGTCACTTTATACAAGGTGTTCGTAATGCACGGCCGCTTCCCTCACCCACACCCGCTCCACCACCCCCGCATGTGCTTGTGCACTACCTTTAACCCCAGGGCAGCACTTGCACCCCAACTTGCCCCTTCTCCCACAAGACGCCTGAACCTTGAAGTCCAACAGGCGACCCGAGTGAGCGCTCCGCAATGTTACTGTGTACTCACTTCCAAGTTCCCGTCAAAGTGCAGCCCGCCAAGTGCACGCCTTTTATACGCCGTTGTGAAACGGCACGTTGACATGGGCGGACGATCCAGCAGGGGGTTTGGGGGATGGGGAGTGGGCAGACCTAATGATAATAATGTATTACAGTGAGGCTCCCGGCATCCAACGGTGGGAAATGCGGCCTGCCATTGACAGGCTGAGTAGACGATCGCAAACTGGTTTCATGGTGTCGTGCCACCGATTTGTGGCCTTCTCGCCATGTTGCCCGCACATGCCTCCGAACACGCCCGACACCGGCGGGCACGGAAAACCCCGGCCACAGTTTCTGAAAAGCATAATAATGAATGTTAGTTGAGATTTGAGTCTGAGTGTGAGGGAGAGTTTAAGCCTCTAGTGCCTGAATGTATAATCTGTCTTACTTCATATAATTACATAGAATGTATAGTTCAGAAGCTAGCCAACTGGTCTATGCTGGCTCCACACGAGTTTCCTCCCAGCCTATTTCATCTCACCCTATCGCCATATCCTTCTATTTCTTTCTCCCACATGTGTTTATCCAACTTCCCCTTTAAATGCATCTACGCAATTTGCCTCGACCACTACCTTGTGGTAGCGAGTTCCTATACATCACAAGCTTTTGGACCATTTACTGTTAGAAATATAATGGGGTGCTTAAATTATTGAATAGGGAAATTTGATTTATTTGCCTGTTTTATTTTTAGTCATAGCTGAACGTTCTCTCTTTGTTTTATATAAAAAGAAAGCTCACTGTGCACGTTTTCTGCGATCAAATCTCCCCTTCCTTATAAGCAACTCTTCACAATGGGAAGACATAGCTGCTTCGCTGATTGAAACAAACCAGTGTTGATGGCTGATCAGCCAGTTGGAACAAAGGACACCTCAGAAAGGATACAAGCTAATGAAAAAATGGACCTGATTGGAAAATGTTATGCACTTCCTACAACTTGCATCGCACTTAATGTTAAAAAGATTCTGCCACTACAAGGCAGACAGATACAATGCACAGGGTGAATATTCAAGGTAAAAATGCAACCTGCTAGACATCTATTAATCAGAGCACTCTTGTGCAAATGAAATCATTTCTATGAATCAGACTGTACCCTTAAAGCTACATGCTGATTTAAAAATAATTCACATCAGCATGTGACTCTTACTGTAAGCTCTGTTCCCATCAATTGTTGTACTTGTATTAATGTTATTGTACAGTTTTATCAATAATCTTTTCATGATTAAATTAAAAGCTCGACAGAATTGGCGTGACAAATAATGACCCAGTGCTTTATGGGTTAATTCTTCTCCTGTAAGGTTTACTGTCTCCATAAGATTTTAGTTTATTTGAAGCACTTTTTTAAAAAAATTTGAATCTCGCTGTGCTATGTTCAGTTTGTACAGCAGCCTCCTTGATCCAACTTGGCACCCCATCTGCAACTGTGAAGCTCTAAACTGTCGAATCCAAGATCGCTTATAATATAAAGAAACAGTGAAGAAAATGTCAGTGATGATTATAGGACATGGATTGGAGGCCTCCCAAATGACCTCCAGCCTCCAATGTGCTCCCACCTTTAGTGACCCATTGGTATTCTTTCCAATCATAGAATGGTTACAGCACAGCAGGAGCCCATTTGACCCATTGAGCCCACATCATCTCTCTATACAAGAGCAATGTACCTGGTCCCACTCCCTGGCCCTTTCAACATAACTCTGCAATTCTTTTCCCTTCAGTTGTTTACCCAATTCTCTTCTGAATCCACGAATGACTCTGCCTCCACCACACTCTCAGGCGGCGCATTCCAGATCCTAACCGCTCACTAGGTCAAAAGGATTTTCCCCATTCTCCCTTTGGTTCTTTTACCAATTACTTGGCTCCTGTGCCAATGGCTCTATCTACCCTGTCTCGACCGCTCATGAATTTGAACGCCCCTATCAAATCTCCACGCAACCTTGTATTCTGCAAGGAGAACAAATGCAGCTTCTCCTCATCTCTGGAAATGTTTTCAAATCTTTTCTGCATGATCTCTAAAGCCTTCACATGGGGCTGCTTTTGAAGTAAAGATGAACTAAAGTTTGGACTGGGATATGTTTACTGCATTGAGCTGGGGCTTGGAATCAGGCTCAGCAGGTGTGACATGTCTGCGCCCTATTAAAGGCCACCCTCAAGTATACACTCAAGTATAAGGACAGCTGTGCATCTTCGGTGTGTACCCAGTGAGAGCCTTTACTGAACTTACCTAAGATGTCTGCCCCCAGAGGCAGAGTGCCTCCTGGCAGAGTCACATGACCAAGGCAAGCCAGTTAGTCAGTACAGCATTGCATTTCCAAAACCCAAACATCCCTTTTTTCATATGAAAGGGACACAAACATCCCCATTTTCATCTTTAAAAAGATACAAACATCCCCTTTTACATAGTACAAAAAAGATACAACATCCTCTTTGTTCCTAGCGAACAAAAGACAATTAAGTACAGCTGTCCTTATACATGAAACAGTGATCAATAGGGGATTCAGTGGTGGGAAGAACATTTCCTGAAGTAGTTCTAAATCAATGAGAACTTCAAATCCCTTGATCAACAAAATTATAACATAAGTAATTAAGAAGAAGAAGCCCTGGGTCACAAAGAACAGAATCTTTTATGTAAATATTATGACATGGTGGGTAAGTGATGTTGCAGATGGCCTGTCAGTGAGGCCCTGCAACTTTCAGTACCAATAACGTGAGTATTATTTTTACCTCATGCGATGTGTTGTTTTAGTTACTCTGTTTTGTAAGTGAACCGCTGTTACATTTAGGTTTTTGTTGTCACCTCTGATTGGACATATTCCTAGAGGTTTCAGTACATGATCCCCACTTCCCACTGTCCTTCCTCACCATTGGTTTTCCTGTCATGTCCATCACCTTGGCATCCCCTGCCCTACAGCCAATTGAGAAGCGAGCAGGCACTTCATTTTCACCCCATCACCAATATTGTTCAAAGGCAATGTTCAAAGAAAATATTTCTTTTCAGTGCCTTGTCATTTTTTTCCTCCCATGTTTGTTCACCAGTGTCCTAGAGATTAATCTTCAAATCCCAGATACTCCAGTGCAATCCTAATGTTACCTCAGGCTCCAGTGAGGAACAAACTCACCATCATCCTGGTTTACAAGACCAGTGCTCTAACCACTGAGCTATGGAGCCAAACTACAGCACAATTTCAGTATACATCAGAACCTGCGTTCCAGACCCTATATGCTAATGTATTATTACAGACAAACTTTTCTGTACCCTGGAATGAATTCCATGAAAAGCATTCAAGGCTCAGTGGATTGACTCTTCAAATGGAGCTGCAGCACTAACTGGGTGGGAATTGGGTTGCAGTTATACGGATCGGTTCTTGTTAAGGCGATTAACGCCTGTAATGAACACAATATTTCCTGTACCACTGGGGAAGAGCCAGGTGGCTGCTCTGTGGAGGGTGGCACACCAGCATTAAATAGTGCAGCCGTGAGGAGCGATGTACTCGAGCTATCATTGGATGACCCTTGGAATTGCATCAACTGCAGAGCACACAAACAGGCCAATTGGCCAGTGGCCCACAATGGTGGTTATGCCCCACATCAGCTTCCTCCCACCCCTCTTCATTTCATGCTATCCCATTCTTCTATTCCTTTCCCCCTCATGTGTTTACCTAGCTTCCCCTTAAGTGCAGCTATGCTATTCGCCTCAACTATTCCTTGTTTTAACGAGTTTCACATTCTAACAAATTATCTTACGCCTGAATTCCTTATTGGATTTATTAGTGACTATATATTTATGCCTGTTACCTCTGGTGTCCCCCACAAGTGGAAGCATCTACTCTACACTTACCCTACCAAACCCCTTCTGAATTTTAAAGACTTCTATCAGGTCACTGCTCAGCCTTCTCTTTTCTAGAGAATAGCACTCCAGCCTGTTCATTTTCCCCTGATAGTTATAACCTCTCAGGTCTGGTATCATCTTTATCACACTTTCTCCGGTGACTCTGTATCTTTTTTATAAGACAGAGACCAGAACTCTGCACAGTGAATGTTTATGTCGAAATTTCCCTCAGGGGATTAGTAAATTGTGGTAGAATCCAGGAGAGAGTGGATTGCGTGATGGCAGATGCTGGACCTGGGGTTGGTTCCCCTCCTCTCTCCCCTCACCCCCACACACCCACAGATACCACCTCTTTTGATCATTCCTTTAAATCCTTAAGGTGGGGGGAAGGGAGGGATATTGGCAGATCTTCCATTTACCCCCCTGTGTCTAGATGGGGAGTTTCTGGCTCCCCCTACAAAATTCCACCCTTTACACTGACAGCTGGTGTAAGCATCAGAAATGACTTGAAACTACACAGTAATTACAACCTGGAAACAGATCCTTCAGTCCAATCAGAGTATACCGGTGTTTATCCTTCAACTGAGCAGTAATTCTAATGCCATATGTCTGACCTGTTCTCTTTATCCTCCCTTTCCTTCGACCACCTATCTAACATATTCTTAAATGCTGGCTTGGCCTCCGCTTCAAGCACTAACTCAGTGTGTTCCACACCCCCACAAACCTCTAATGACAACAAAACATGATATACATATCAGGAAAGGTTTGGAAGGCTGGATCTCTTTTCTCCTGAAAAAAAAGATAGATAATTCGACCCCAAGCCAGTTGGTGATGTATGAAACTAGACTTGATGAGCTCTTTTACTAACAGAATGCAGCATTACATACATCTACCTACTAACACCATGTCCCAGCATTCTCTCTTTATACTCTTGAGTATACCGATAAAAATCAAACATTTAACAAATTAGCCAATTAAACAAGCTGATTAAACAAATTGATAGCCTATTAAAGGGCACTGTAACAAAAAGGCAGAATTTTAAAGGAACCTTTTTAAATTAAATGTAAATGTCATTTCGGGGACTGAGGTAGCACTGCAGCCTCCGTGGTGCCCACTGGTCGCAGAAGGACCCCAAACGTACCAGTGGACACCGCGTGCTCCCTCGCCAGGGATGCCTGGCTGAAAATGGAGGAACAGACAGTCAGTCTCTCTTTTGGTTACAATCAGTAAAATAAAAAGGACTAATTAACAAATAAATCAATGAAACAAATTGACAGCCCCTTAAAGGGACAGTCTCTCTTTATACTCCTTTGAGTCCTGTTTTAACAAATTAACCAAATAAACAATTTAAGAAAGCCAATTAAACTAATTGATAGCCCCCAAGGGGCACTGTAGCTAAAGAAAAAAAATTTAAAGGAACCTTACTGAATTAAATGAAAATGTCCTTTCTGGGGGACTGATGATGTAGTCTGGCCTCAACGGTGACCACCGGCTGCAGAGGGCTTCAAGCATTCCATTGGACACTGCGTGCTCTCTCTCCAAGGACGCCCAGCCACAAACATAGCCATGGAAGAGGCGCAGACAGTCAGTCTCTCTTTTTGATAATATCACCAACTTCAACACCTCTTTGTTCTTTTGTCTGTGACATCTTTTGATTATCTGCTCCTATCACTGTTTGCTTGTCCCTACAATCACACCACTCCCCTCTACTTCTCTCCCTCCACCCAACCACCCCCCCCAACCCCCCCCCCCCCCCACCCCCCACCTTAAACCAGCTTATATTTCACCCTTCTCCTTGGCTTCACCTAGTTCTGTCGAAGGGTCATGAGGACTTGAAACGTCAACTCTTTTCTTCTCCACCGATGCTGCCAGACCTGCTGAGTTTTTCCAGGTAATTCTGTTTTTGTTTTGGATTTCCAGCATCCGCAGTTTTTTGTTTTTAGTCTCTCTTTTTACTCTTTTGAGCATAACAAATAAACAAGTGGGCAAATTAACAAATTAACCGATTAAATTAGAGTGATAGTCCCAAAGGATCACTGTGACTAAAGACAAAATCTTGAGGGAAATTTATCAAAACAAAACAAAATGTCATTTTGGGGGCCAATGATGCCCTCCAGCCCTCATGATGCCCACTGGTCACAGAAGGCGTCAAGCGTACCGGTGGACACCGCGTTTTCCCTCTCCAAGGACACCCGGCTGCTAACATAGGCACGGAAGAGGCGCAAACAGTCAGTCTCTCTTTATAAATTTTCTGCTTACGTTTCTGGAGTGGGTCTTGAACCTACACCCTCAGACTCAGAGCCAAGAGTACTACCCACTGAGCCACAGTTGACAGTTAAATTCAAATTCATAAACTGCCATGGCAGGATTTGAAGTCAAACCTCTAGATTATGAGGCCTGTAACATAACCACTAGCACCAGCCTCTCTTTATAAGTGCTCTTAGTACTTATAGAATACTTATTAAACAATGCACTTCACCTGTACATCTTAACTATATGACTAGCGTACCATTAAAATACTCAAGGGTGAGTTAATAGAGGTCTTTAAAATTATGAAAGGTTTTGATAGAGTGGGTAGAAAGAGAATGTTTTCTTTTGTGGGGAAGAACATAACCAGGCATCTTGATAGTCACCAAGAAATCCAACAGAGAATTCGGAAGAAACTTCTTTACCCAAAGAGTGCTGAGAACACAGAACTTGCCACCACAGGGAGTGGCTCAAGTGAAAATGTAGATGACGTTTAAGGGAAAGCTGCAGAAGCATGTGAGGGAGAAGGGAATAAATGCTTACGATGATGGGTTTAAGTGAGGAAAGATGGGAGGAGGCTTGAGTGGAGCATAAATACTGCCATGGACTGATAGGGCTGAGTGGCCTGTTTCTGATCTGTATATCTTATGTAATCCTACATAATCCCTGCTCTCTGTCCTAAATCTCTTGCATTCAATCTTATGCCTATGTCTTCTTGTTCTGGTCTCCTCAATCACTCTGAACAGTCTTCTTCTACATTTCCTGTACCATCACCTTGTCAAAAACCTTTATCAAATCATCCATTAACCCTCTCTGCCCTAAAGAAAGCTCCTGAGAGAAAAGAAATAAAAAGATGATTTCAGTAAAAAACCTAACTGGTTTGCTGATGTTCTTCCGACTTTGGCAGGGGGCCGGGGCTCTGGGGGGGGGGGTGGTTTGGGGGGGTGGGTGTGCGGGGGAAGGTGGTGGAATGGGCTATGGTGGGCAGCGAGTCTGGTCCATCATGCTTATGCCAACAGATTGGGCTTGCAGGCAAGTTCAGGGTCTGTTTATGAGGGGGGAAGGGAGTTGAAGGATGGAGTTACATTTTCAAAGCCCTTTTGAATGACTGCTCTGAGGATAGAGCAGCAGAGTATAATTCGACTGTGATCTCTGCAGCCCCTCTTTGAGAGATCAATGCTTTAGATGCCGCACAGAGATGCAATTGCAGCTGGAAAATGAAAGCACTGACATACAGATGTTTCTGCAGCTATTGCACTAATGTTTGATAAAGAAGAAAGACTTGCATTTACATAGCATCTTTTAAGACCTCAGGATGTCCCAAAGCATTTTACAGCCAATGAAGTATTTTTGAAATTTAGTCATTGTTGTAATGTAGGAGACTCAGCAGCCAGTTTGCACACAGCAAGATCCCACAAACAGCACTGATAATGAGCAGATAATCTGTTTTTGTGACGTTGGTTGAGGGATAAATATTGCCTGCTTTTCTTTAAAATAACATGATTGATCTTTTGCTTGAGAGGGCAGAAGGGGCCTCGGTTCAGTGTCTCACCTGTAAGACAGCTCCTCCAACAGTGGAGCCCTCCCTCAGTACTGCACTGGAGTGTCAGCCAAGATTTTGTGCAAATGCCTCTGGAGTGGGACTTGAACTTACAACGGTCTCATTCAGAGGCGAGAGTGAACCATGGTGGATAGAGGGGCAAGTTTCTGTTAGTCTGATAGGAATTCTATGTAATGACAGAAAGACCTGCATTTCTATAGCTTGCGTCTTGCACCACTTGAGGGTAAGCCCAAAGTGTTTTACGCCAATGAATAACTTTTGAAATGTAGTCACTATCCTTATTCAGGAAATACAGCAGCCAATTTACCTACACCAAGGACCCTAAACAGCAATGTGACAGAGATGTTGGTTGAGAACTTTATCCATAAAGGTCATGCAGGCAGGCTGCTGATGTTATTACATATTTGAAACCTTTTAAAAAAAATAAATTCATCCAAAATTGCCCATACTGTCAAATCTGAATTGCACTGTCTCCCTACTCCCTAATCATCAAACTCTAAAGGAAATGATGGGGCTCAGTCCATTAGAAAAGGTAGGTCAGAGTAAGAAGGGCTACCCATTCACAGAGGCAGAGAGAATTGTGATGATCATGTGCTGGAAAAAAAACTGTATTTTCTTTGGTGCCTTTAAGAATAAAGTGGACTGGGGAGTATTTTATAAGAGGGTTAATTGGGTTCCTGATTATGACATCACTAGGTTCCAAGAAATACCCATGTGGCCGGTGGTTGCCATGGGGGTGAACAGCTAAAAAGCAAAGGGTAAATAGAAAGCCAATTGCAGTAGGATCGGGTTTTGTCTGTTTTTTGCTGTTTGGCATTTCAGAAGAGTGCAAATTCATACAAAGAGAAAATGAGCTAGTTTTCTGTTTGGCAGTCTTCAAACAGATCCTGGTGAAGCAGGTCTCTGAGAATATAGCAGAAACTGTGCTACTATGTGCATTATGCAGTTGGAAAGGGCAGAACACTAAAGACCAGAAGTGTCAGAGATTGCAGATTGGGTAATGCTCATTGCTGCTGTTGATGTCATGTCAGAGCCCACCAGAGTGTTGAAAGGGTTGGGAGAAAGGAGTCTTTGGGAATTCTGTGCCATCAGGATTGTTGTGACCCTTGGGCACCTTGTTGGTGGTAACTGTGTCTGGGTACTTAGGATGGAATATAGCTGCTGGTGAATGTGACTAAAGAGCTGAAATGATTCGATGGGAAGTGCGAGATTCAAACAAAGCAAAGGCTGAGTTGTAAAGACTGTGGGATTGTCCATAGTCCCACATTTGTGGGAGTGCTTGTAAATACATGAAGCATGTCATTGTTGTATCGACTAGTGAAAGTGAAATTTACTTTTTTTAAACCCTTTTTTATTCGAACCATCCTTCATCAGTTAATTAATCTTTGAGTTATGTTGGTTTTTTATGGTAAACCTTTTAAGAAGTTAAATCCTGTACAGTGGTTTACTTTCCATTGGCTTCTTGGGGATTCCTTTATTTTTAAAAAAGTTACTGGTCCCCATGGGGATCATAACAGAATGTAATCTGCTAACTAATCTTATAGAAGAATGCTCATGGATAACTAGAAGGCATGAAACAATCTGTACCTGTACTGGAGCCCACTGCATCCACCTTAGGACATGGAATAGAACAGGATCTGCAAGGCGAAAGTTTTAAAAGGTATTTATTTGTTGGTATGGTTTGCTTTTTTGGAAGTTATTGTTTACGTTTCTTTCTATTTTGCATGCCTTGCGATTCTCCTCTCCTCCTTTACGGCATTTTATAAAACCTGTCTCTTTGAGAATTTTTGCCTCCCACACCCCCATCACCGTGACACTCCCATTTAATCAATCCCGTCCTGCACTATTTCCCTTGAGTCTTTAGGTTGCCCTTTGAACCTGTCCAAATGTAACCCAGGGAAATCGTGTCTAAACAGCCCGCCTCCATTTCAGTCTCCAATAGCCACGTCGGTGGTCGTGGGAAAACATATAAACTAGGCTACTGAGCCAGGACTGAGTTTAGCAGTGATGCCCCTTGCTGTCGAATAACCTACACCACCCACTCTGCACAGGCCCACAGGTAAGAGACATCACTTGGGGACAAAGTACTGGGAGGGTTACTGGCATGAATCACACTTTGAAAGGGAGGTAAATGGAAAATGAATAATACTGAGGCTTACTAGCAAGTGGCAAGCACTCTCCACCCACTGTGCAGGGAGAATCAGCCTAGCTGTTGTCCACTCTCTGTTCATAGCCAAGACAACTGGTTGGAGGGACAAGTTGAAAACTTGACAGCAATTTATTATCACTAGAACAGGAGTGCACACCCAGTCAATTACTGGTCAACATTCAGTGTGTTTGTGGAAGAGATGATCTTTGCAAATAGACCTCTGCAGAGGTTAGTGAATGGAAATTGCATATGGATAGGAGTGAATCTGTAACTTGGGTGGGGGGTGGGGGGGAGTGGGGGGGGTGGTGGGGTGGGGGTGGTGACAGATATCGGCTCTGAAGCTTGTTAATTACAAAATGCATTAATATTTTATTAGTCTCTTATCAGTAATTAATCAACCGCTTTGATGTAAAGTTCAACTTACAAAAGCACTAGGAAATTGTCTCTTAGAAATTAAGCAGCTTTCAGCAATAGGTTGAAATTCACAAGATTCGGCTTAATCCCTTGGAGTGTTTAGGATATTTCTTTTTAAAAAAATAAATAAAATGACACTGGGTAAAGACCTTAGCAAAAATAGGGCTGAGCTAATATCGTTCAGGTGCGCCATTCAAATGAACATGCAAAACAGAATGCTCTTGTACAGTAAATATTATCATCTTTATTCACTCATTAATTAAGTTGCTTAATTGCTGCTGTCAAAAGACCCTTGAGTTTGCGATTGGGGTTGTGTTGCGTTGCTGCTGGAGAGAAATTGTATCGTTTGCTCATCCTTCGCTGGGTAGATAGCGAGAGAGAGGCACACATGCGTGCTGTATTTTGAAGCTCTTCAGAAAGAAAGCAGTAGAGTTTACACAAGAAAAATCATTTACAATAAAAAAACAAAATGACCAATTTTATGAAACCCATCACGTTTTATTTCGTCGGCTGATTGATATGCCTTCAGCTGTGTATTATCATTTTACTCACTCGTCTAACCATTGCAGTGCGAAATCCATTTTTATGCAAAATAGTTCCTTTTTAATGTAGCTCCCACGAGGGGTCTGTTTAATGGAACTATACTCAAGCCTTTGTGAATCCTCTCTGTTATAAATATTTTTACTTTTCTTTTAATAGGATTCTGTCATTTGTACCTTTTTATTTTCCTCTTTATTTGTCTTGCGTGTTATGAATTTATTCCTGTAGGACTGCTCCTGGGAGAGGTGTGTGCCTGTTCTGGCACTGGCCACCCCCCACCCCCCTCCCCCCCCCCCAACTACAAGTAGCAAGCTGCCCATCTGACTAAACTTACATGTGTATGTACAAGTGGCTACAGTAGTGTGGGGGTGGGGGGGGGGTGGTGGTCAGATGGTCCTGCTGGCCTGGTGGGCTCTGACTGGCTATAGTGAAGGAGACGGGGGGAGGCCTCACTAGTAGTTCGGCCCCTGTAGGTCACACGTTTTTTTTTGAGCCTGGGTTGAGACAAAGGTTAGTGGGGGTGAGGGAAAGTTCAGCGAGAGAAGTTGACTGATGGCCACCCTGAGATGTCTAGACCCCGGAAAAGTCACTGGAGGTTCAGGCTGCTGTGGAAAATGCCTCTCAGCGGCAGCCAGCCGTTGATGAATCGGCCTGTGCCCTCCTTTGGACAAGGCTAGAAATGCTTGTACGTTTTTGTGCAGCTGCTGATGCACAGTCCTTGCAAACAGATGTGCTGCCAGCTTTAACTGCTAAAGACCTGCAGCCACCCAGTGCAAAGCAAAAAAACACCACTGTACCTGGAAGACGGATGAAAAACAATGAATGTTGTCAAAATGACTGTGTTGTTGTTTTTTCTCACCTCCCCCCTCCCCCCCCCCCCCCCCCCCACCCCCACCCTCCGCCACCCCATTACTGGGGAAAATTAATAATTGAACCTGCTTCTTGACAGAAGATGGACTCTTTCTGGGTTGGAAAATAAAATGCAAACCTTTTGAATAATTAAAACGCTGATTAAACAGGGACTGGGACTGAGAACGTACAGTTTTCAGTGCAGTACGTACCTGTAGGCTCTCTGAAGGTCCTGCTTGTTTTTTTTGTAGATAAGCTTCAGACAGGGATACAACACGAGCTAAAAATATCAGAGTGCAATGTGTGTGAACTGAGGGTGTTGTTATAGTTGCAGTGATGGAACACTGAGCTCCAGACTTTACCTCAGTGCTGAAACCTAGGCCAGCGTACTCTCAGATATATAAGATGTTTAGTCATTGTTCATCATCTCCCTTAATAAGCAACCCTAGCTGGGGACAGGGTGTTAAAGGACACTTGGGCTCAATTTTGGAGGAAATATGTCACTACTGTATGATTTGACCAGTAAGCTGAGGCAAGGAAGAGATGCCCCATGAATGGCGAAACAATCCAAGTTGTTGGACAATTTGTCGTTAGCTTCATGAAAATGGTGTCCCACCCTCAGCCTCCCTGGTATTTTCAGGAGGTTAGCACAATAGCACGTTAATTAGCCATTAAACCCTCAAAAAAAAAGTCAAAGCCAGTCACTATCAGCGTTAGTGCCCTTTTAATGACATGTTCATTATTAATGACTACTAACCTCTCTGGCCCAGAAAGCGTGGAATCTCATTCCTTCAGGTTGTGAGTTGCTTTAGGAGGTTTTAAAAAATGCCAAGTGTTAAATTTAAATAAAAACTGTTACTTTTTCATTCTGTCTCTCTTTACTCCCCCCTCATTCTCTTAATTCAGTCTTTTTTGTCCTCTCTTTATTTATTTTTCTACAGCTAATTTGGCATTGAATTCACTCACTCTAATTCACCCTCTTTCTTAGTCCTCTATTTATTTCTCAATCCTTTAGTGTCATCAGTTAAGGAGATATATTGTTTGTCCCATCATTCACCAGGGTCCCAAATGACCCGTTAGCCTCACTGTGCTGCCATCAGCTTGCATTTCTAAAAAGCAAAATTTTTAAAATCCTAAATATGCAGAGACAAGTCTAAGAAATGGGGCACACTGTGAGATGCTGTGCTTTAGCACAATCTGGCAAAATATATAGCTGCAGTGACACTAGTGTAAGAAGCACACGTTCACCTCAGAACAGAACTCGACTACAATATTGTGAAATTGTGAAGAAAATCTACTGCATGTGTTAATTGAAGCAAAATCCATTTACTAAATCATCATTGGCAGGCTAGTGAAGTAAGTGTCCTTTCACAAACAAAGGAAAACATGAACCCTGTACTATTGCTGATATTATGTACAGTAAGTTCACAGCCATGAATAAGGCACATGAAGTGTGCTGGTCGGGTTCAATAGCCCTTTCTGATTCTCAAGCATTCTTCTCTAGTACGGGGTGATGGTATCTGTTGATTATCATCTGACAACAATCCCAGCCACAGCGCAGGAACCATCAAAGCCAGGAACCAGAAACATGTTGAGTGTGGTGTGGCAGGGGAGGCCCTTTATGTCATTTTAAAACATAGTGAACTTTGCAAAATGTTAGTTTGGCATGTAGTTTGTCGCTAGGCAGTAACCCCATCGTGGGACTTCAGAGGAGAGCGCAGCTCAATGATTGTCATCTGACTCCTGGGATTATGTTACAACCCATGATTCACTGTGATATAACTGCTCTTTTTCTGCAATACACAACAGGTTTTTTTTTGTGCTTTTGATCAGTAGCCTGGCTATAAAATCTACCATATCTATGGGATTTGTCACTGGGACTCACAACAGCCTCCTGTGAATAAGAGCCATTATTATGCCACATAAAATACAGCATAGTTAGTTATTGCTTCACTCAAAAGGTTGTGAGTCTTTGGAATTCTCCACCCCAGTGGCCATTGATCAGCCATTGAGTATCTTCAAATCAGAGATTGATAAATGTGCGAACACTAAGGGGCTAAAGGGATATTGGAATAGTGCAGGAAGGTGGAGCTGAGCTAGAAGATCAACCATAAGCTTACTGAATGGTGAAGCAGACATGATGGGCTGAAGGGTCTACCCTAGCATCAAATTCTTATGTTGAAGACCATGGTGGCACAGCAAAACCATGATGAGTGACCTAGGTTTCACTTACATTAGTGTAGAGCGGAAAACATCAGCGATATAAGAATGTCATTACTGTACAACTGGAAAACCTTCACCCCCTCCAACTGGCGCACATTTCTATACCTTATGTCAGAAGAAAGACCTCACCAGGTCCTGATGTTATGTTAAACATGCTTATGTGAACACCGAGATTTCCATGCCTTAACAAGGAAATTAAATTATTCCTGTTTAGATGACAGCAAAGGCAGTTTTCACTTACACAGGTCAGGTAGGTACTTGTTCTATGTTGCTTTCTGATTTAAATGATCAGAATTAAACAGAACGTATATTATGCAGCTAGTTATTAGTAGAATGCACAGCACTGGAGCAGGCCATTCAACCCATTTGGTCCATACCAGTGTTTATGATCCACATAAGCCTCGTCCCAGCCGGCTTCAGCTCACCGTTCCAGCACATCCTCTCTTTCCTTTCTCCCTCATATATTTATCCAGCTTCCCCTCAAATGCACTTAAATGTGTGTGGTTTTTTTTCCCCCTGACTTGAGGAAATAGACAAACCTTTTATTGTAGAATGGCTGACTACTAGTTCTGTGCTTTCAATTGTATGATAGCTGTTGGGAGAGAATACTCATTCCCCATGACAACTTTGCCCATTGTTAATGCGTAGAAGCATCAACACTAACAGAGCTTTTAGCGTAATCACCTGCAAATGGTTTCAGATATGATCATTGGTGTGACTGACAAATAAATTGGCATTTCTGTGGTGTCAAGTGTGTGTCTATAGGAACCTTTATATTTTTTGTATATATCTGTCATAAAAACAGATATACTCACCAAATGGGATGCTTGCTGTGGATTGCAGTTTATTCCTTAATTTAGTTAAAAGCTTATGACTTCTCCAACATTTATACCAATGTTTACTGCAATTTTTGTATTTTAAATTGTTCAAAAATTCTACTCTACCCACTCACCATGAAGATTTCCTCTTAAACAGGCAATAGTTAGCTGGCTGAGTGTTTTGGTTTCTCAGCCATGCCTTTGTCACCTCAAGCTTGACTACTCCAATAGTCTCTTGGCTGGCTCCCCACCTTGCAGCCTCCATAAACTTTAGTTCATTAAAAACTCTGTTTCCTGTATGCTAACTCTCACTGAGCCCCGCTCGCCTATCACGCCTTTGCTCACTGATCTATGCTGGCTCCTGATCCAGCAATTTCTCAAAGATGTTCAAGTCCCTCTAAGGCCTGACCCTCCCTATCTTTGTAATCTCCTCGCGCCCCACAGCCCTCCGAGTTATGTGTTTCCCCCAATTCTTGTCTCTTTTGCATCCCTGATTTCCATTGCTCCACCATTGGGGACTGTGCTTTTAGCTGTCTAGGCATCACAAGTTCCAGAATTCCATCCCTAAACCTCTCAGTCTCTCTCTCTCTTCCTTGAACATTTTCCACAAAACCTACCTCTTCATACAAGCTTTTGTCACCTGCCCTAATATCTTCCTGTGTGGCTCAGGGTCAAATTTTTGAAGCCTCTTGGGACATTTTACCGTGTTAAAGGGGCTATATAAGTATAAGATTTTGTTAGGATGTTTTGAGAAAACTGCACAAGCTCATGGCTTGGTTTATGCTATGAATTTGATATCAGCGACCTCCAGGATCGAGGAGAAACAAATAGCAAATGATGGAAATCAAAACAAAAGCAGAAAATTCTGGAAATACCCCAAGCCCATTTGCGCTTGCTAGAAGCATCATACATTCTTGCAAAGGGGCCCATTCTCTGCAAACAAAAGGAATATGTTCAAGCCTCACAGCTTTATTGAATTAACGATGAGCTTGGCGATCCTATAGTTCCTTGTTGTTTTCTGCATGGCAACACCTCAGCCAATCAGAGTCAACTTGCCAACCAATCAGCACCTTTTTCTCCTGTAGTATAAATTTTTGTGATCATTTGAAATTTGGCATTCTTGTGTTTGTCCTGATGAGTGCAAGATGAAAAGCTTCAATAACATGTCCCTCTTTTCAGCAAGGCTCAAGTTCTCCATTCACTTCCCTCTTCGAGAAGTGAAGTCGAAAGGGCAGATGTCGGTAATTTTTAGCCTTGTTGCTCTTCCTCTCTGTGTTATACATACTGCAGCCCATCAATCATAATGTCCTCCATGTCAGGAGATCTGAACCAGCAGTTTTGTGTTTTAAACAGGCTGTTGATCATATATATTACATTTTCCTTCTGTGATCTCTGGGAGTGGATGACTGTCTCCAAAGTCATTTTGCTGGTGTAGGGAAGCAAGTATTTGCAAGAACATTTTTTTAAAAAATTACAGAAGTGTTAATTTTTGTTCAACAACTATTTTATTAACAACTACTAAAAAAAAGTATTGAAAATGTTCAATTTTATAAGAATGGTCATTCTTTTCCTATGTTAATTAACTTCAGCTTGGCCCAGAGGTCTGTGTCAATGTGATTTTTGAATCAATAGAAAGTCAACATGAATTGAATCAAGTGCATATGTATTTCCTTTCTATAATTTCCACATTCTCTCTCTCCTTCCCTTGTCCCCTTCTTCCCTTTCCCTTTGGGTGATGGTGTATATTTTATACCTTGGATCATCGCAAAGATGACACACCACCTTCTAGGTCTGGGTAACAGGTTTTATTCATAGTGCTTCAAAATGTCTACTCCATGCTTCAGCTCTGGCTTCCAGCTCTAATTTTCTATGGTTTCTATGGTTTCTTTGTGTACTTTTCTCTGAGTCCACACCCAGACTTAACCAATGAAGCACAGTGAGCATAGATCAGTTACCAGACTCACATAATCAAACGCAGGACAATTGAACACCACAGGTGGGCTCCTAATCCCACTCAACACCATTCCAAGACAGTCAGAGTGAAATTAGGAATTGAATGCAGGAAGGATTGATGTTTCTATATATGTATGTATTTTTATATTAAAACCTATTCTCTACAGCTGTGCTGGCTTCACAAGCCCCATACTTTCTTCACCATCCTGTGACTGTATTGCTGCCTTGTCAGATACAGTGCAAAAGGAAATTTATTTGGATCACTGGGAGCCAATGCAGGTGATGCTAGATCACCCTGAGGGCATGTGTCGGAGCTGCAAGGGTTATCTATCTGGAGTGGGAAAGGCAAATACAATATATTTATTTTCCATCCAGAACTAATCAAAAAACACTTCAACGTCTCTGAGAAACTTCTTTCTAAATTGCTTGAGTGGAAATTTCTAGCTCTCGTTCACATCCATAACCCAGCAACACCAGCTCACTAATCCTGGCAGAGTGACTCTCCGTAAACAATATCGTGGTAGATCTCCATTCTTTGAGTGCACCATCTGTGCATATGTGCCATGTGTCTGTGCAACTGTATGTAGACCATGAATGCAAGTGCACCATGTGTCTGTGTGCCTGCGTGTGTACCATAGGTCTACATGCGTGTGTATGTGCCATGCATTGGCCTTGCCATACTTAAGGGATCACATTCTCTAACCTTTTTTAATCGTTAGTTGGCCAATGCATCTTTAAAGATTAGCCAGTCTTTAATTGTTGATAGGGTTAATTGAGTTAAGGAGGGAGGAAACTTGTGTGAGATGTAAGCATAGATCCCAGCTGAGCTGAATGGCCTGTTTCTGTGCTGTAAATTTTATGTAATTCTATGGATGGAATTCAATGCCCTAGGCAGGGTTGGTGCTCGGGGCCGTTTAATAAGACTGAAATGTAGTGGTTGGGGACCTCATCACCTTCTCTCCTCCACCCTGATTAAGTCAGTGGCAGGAAAGCCCATAAATGGCCTCCTCACCCCACTGCCAATTGAGGCATTAATTGCTTGCTCAGAAGTCTCATTCCGCTGCCATTGGTATTAACCCAACAGCAGGCAGGCAGCTCGCTGTGGGGGGAGCACATCAACCAAACCCACGTGAGGTTGCTTGTGAGCTCCCAGAGAGTGGGTCCCTCATTCAAAGGCACTCAGTTCCTGATCGCGGGGCCTGGCATTGGGAAGAGCGGGGATCCGCTGACAGTCGCGCCCCCCCACCCCCCCCTCCAACCCCCCGCCCTTGCTGCCAAATCTTCCTCCCCCAGGAACGCCCACCCGCCCCCCCCACTACAACTGCCCAAACCTCCACCCCACACCTGACCATCACTCACATGTGACCTGAGATCCAGCGGTGATGCCAGGCCTCAGGTGGGTGTCAAATTGGCACTGCCTCCCCAGTGAAGATACCATTCAATAGAGATGCTGGCCTCTGATTGGCTGACAACTCTCACTGGGCTGGACTTCTGCCCCCAGCGTCCTTGATCCTGGGGAAGACTTGTTGCTGTCCATTTAAGTGCCTGAGTGGTACTTAAAAGAGACCACGCGGGGCTCTGACCTGCTCTCCACCTGACAGGCAGGATCCCTGTCACCTCCTTTAAATACCATCCTATATAACACTGTCCTACAAGACAACGATGTTGCACATCTGGGTATGAGTGCAGCAGAATTTCCTGTCAAATACATCGGGGAAAAATAACGTGGAATTTAGGAAGCTCTGATGCTGAACAGAGCCAGCTGTTGACAGACATAGGCAGAGTGGGGAAAAGAAAGGCTTGCATTTGTATAGTGTCACAACCACCGAATGCCTCACAGAGCTTCACAGCCAATGACATACTTTCAACCGCGGTTGTGATGTAGGAAAGACACTGTGCGGGAGAGAAGGAGGGAACCACTTAAGGGTATAAATGAACTAACTTCTTGTATACAAAGCAGGGTGGACAGTGGATTACACTGAGAGTAAACAAAACTAAACAGACAAACAGAAATTAGGAAGAAGAAATAGGCAAGAGGATTCTTTCATGACTGGAAAAATGAAAGCAAAATGGCAGTAAACTGGAGATAAAAATATAAAACAAGAAGAGAACAGGTTTTAGCATTCACGCATGTAATTTTTATCCCTGGCGTATTTATTCTTTGCAGTGATACATTTTAGAAGATTTCCACGGAGGAATGCTCTCTATTGATGGTCATAGTCATTAGAGTAATATTTAGGGATGTGCTAGGGGTAATTTTCTTTTAAAGCACAGGGGGATTAATTGGGAAAAGCTCTTTACGATCTTTCCTCCTTTTGGGGATGACTAGGCCCTGATTAGGACCAATCCTGAACAGCAGGCCCTAACAACATGTCTTTATTAAGTTCAGTATAAGACAGTTCACAGCTGAAAGAGAAAAAAAAAAGCATGCATTTATATTGCACTTTTCATGACCTCAAGATGCCCCAAAAGTATTTTAATTAACAGCCAATTAAATACCTTTGAAGTACAATTCCTGTTTCAACAAAGGAAATCTAGCAGCAAATTTGTGCACAGGAAAGACTTACAAACGGTGATGTGATAATGAGCAAATATTCTGTTTTGGTGATGTTGGTTGAGAGATAAATGTTGCCACCAGGTAGAATTCCCCTGATTTTCTTTGAAACAGTGCCATGGGATCTTTTGCATCCACCAGAGAAGCAGATGGAACCTCGGTTTAGCGTCTCACCCAAACGACGCACCTCTGACAGTACAGCACTCCCTCAGAACCATACTGGGGTTGTCAACCTAGATTTTGTGCTCAAGTTTCTGGAGCGGGTCTTGAACCCACAACTTTCAGATTCTGACACAAGAGTGCTGCCAACTGAGGTACAGCTGCCACTGCTCTATAGGATATACAGCGTTGAAACATGCCATTCAGCCCTTCCAGCCCATGCTGGACAGAAGGCTCTAATATAATCAATTACTACCAAAGAACATCAATGCAAGCTTAAAAGAAGATTCATTAAATTTGGAACAAGGAGCATTTAGAAAAGAATCAAAAGTAATATATTCTCTTCAATAATAACGTATATGCCAGTGGTAATAATCCACTTAAAAAGCATATACGTCGTTGGGAAATGTGTGGTCAAAACTATGTGTGCTTGCCTTCCAGCCAGAAGGTCATGAGCAAGACCGAAGCTCCTGGTCACCAAAGTACCACTTGTTTCAGTGAATATGGAACAATAACTTGCATTTGCATAACATCTTTAACACAGTAGAACATTCCAAGACTCTTCACAGGAGCCTTATCAGACAAAATTTGATAGCAAGCCATATGAAGAAGATCTTAGGATAGGTAGCAATAAACTTGGTCACAGAGGTAGGTTTTAAGGGATGTCTTAAAGGAGGAGATGCGGTAGAGAGGTGGAGAGGTTCAGGGATGGAATTCTGGAGTTCAGGGTCCAGGCAGCTGAAGGTATGACCACCTACGGTGGAGAGATTATAATTGGGAATTCACAAGAGGCCTGAATTGGAGGAGTCCAGAGACCTTGGAGGGTTTTGGGAATGGAGAAGGTTACAGGAATAGGGAGGAGGTGAGGTCATGGAATGTTTTCGAACACAAGGGTGAGAATTTTAAGTTTGCAAAAAGTGCACAGCAGTCCATCTTCACATTGCTGAATTGGGAATATAGATGTCAACATCCTTTTAATTGGGACTGTGAGTATAGAACTTCAGGGCGCAAGTAAAAAATTAATTAGCCCCCAGCAAGACTATAAATGCAAGTAAATTTATTTTTCCAACAGAGTGGTCGATTTGTGGTGCAGACTGTCAGCTGAAACAATGGACGCTGCATGGATTAATTCGTTCAGAAAGGGATTGAACAAATACCTGGTTCGAGAATGGGTTTGGAACCTGCAGTGTAAAATACAGAGAGGAAAGGACTTGCATTGTTATAGCCCCTTTCCTAAACTCAGGATGTCCCAGAGTCCTTTACAACCACAACCAATGTAAGATCCTCCTCCTGTTCTAAAGGTACTTCTGTCTCAGTTCTGGATAAAAACAACACACAACAACTTGGATAAAGTTTCACCAAAGGTGATACACCTTTATTAAACCACTAAGCAATAGTACATACTCACCATAACACTAGTTGCTTAGCTTCCCTGCAAGCCAGAGTCCGTCTCGGTGGTCAATTCTCCAAGTGCAACTTCTTAGTGATTGACCAAATCACTCTAACCCACTGCAGCAAAGACGTGTTTGTGGACTCTTTCTTTATACGTTTTTTTTTGTTATGACTCTGTGCCATGTAAGGTAATATCTGTTTTTAGCCCATTTAATTGGTTTTCAATTGCATCATTGTCTTTTCACTTGTTCTTATGTCCTGGGCCTCTCACAAGGAATAGAACCAGCCTGACTCTGCTTTGTTGTCTCTTACACTGTCATCAATCCCCTGGCTGGTACAGGCAGACATCTTTATACCTCTAACAAGCACAAAAGGGGTCTATCTTTCTCAAAGTTCGAGGCCAGTTCTCTTGTACAGTTTAATTCATTTTTGCAGAGCTTGCTAATTCTGGCACGGCTTTGATTTGACTAAGCTGACCATCATGCTTTGTGTTTTGAGCCCATGGTGTTGGGGAGGCAGTGGTGTAGTGGTATTGTCACTGGACCAGTAATCTCGAGACCCAGGGACCTAGGTTTGAAATCCCAGCACAGCAGGTGGTTGGATTTGAATTCAATAAAAAAAAGTCTGGAATTAAAAGTCTAATGATGACCATGAAACCATTGCTGATTGATGTAAAAACCCATCTGGTTCACTGATGTCCTTTAGGGAAGGAAATCTGCTGCCCTTACCTGGTCTGGCCTACATGTGACTCCAGACTCACAGCAATGTAGTTGACTCTTAAAAATGCCCCCTGAACAAGGGTAATTAGGGATGGGCAATAAATTCTGGCCTAGCCAGCGACGCCCACATCCCATGAATGAATAAAAAAAAAGTTCATTACATCTCTTCAAATAACTTTGGTCTTGGTTCTTCTTTCACCTCAGATCAGCCACGATCTTATTAAGTGTCAGACCAGGCTTGAGGGGCTGAATGGCCTCCTCCAGCTCCTTGTTCATATGTCCTTGTGAAGTTCCATGTCGCCACCGTGAGGCAGACTCCACACACACGGTTACACCACAACCGGCCTACATTAATTAATATAAAAGAAATAAGCAAACAACTACATAGTTAAAAAGTAATTAATTTTTTAAAAGAAAATAAATAATACATTGGCTTACACCAATGAAGTACTTTTGAAGTATAGTCGCTGTTGTAATGTAAGAAATGCGCCAACCAATTTTCACACAGAAAGCTCTCACAAAGAGCAATATGATAATGACCAGATAATCTATTTTTTGTGATATTGATCAAGGGATAAATATTGGCCAGGACACTGTGGAGAACTCCCTTGCTTCTCTTCGAAATAATATCACGGGGCTTTTTTTACTTCCACCTGAGGGGTAGATGCTGGCATCAATTTACCATCTCATCCAAACTAAGGTACCTCCAACAGAATGACACTCCCTCAGTGCTGGTACACAGAGATAAATGATGATAACTACATTTTTATGGTATATTATCAATGCAAGGGCCATGAGATATCATTTTTGGAAAGTTGACTGTCAATAGTGTGTGGCCATTAAGATGTTTTTGGAGCATTTGCTTATTTGCAGCAAGTCAGTGAGAAATTCTGCAGAACTTTTCATCCAAGGGAGTGGGACTATGTGAATTGTTCTTCAAAAGAGCCGGCACAGACACCACGGGCAGAATGGCCTCCTCCTGTGCTGTTCTAGTCTATAATTCTATGGTAGGTAGCTGAATTACAGGACAGCTAGTGGGTTAATTAATTATCTTTATCTGCTCCATATCTTCTTATGGCTTAGGGAGGCGAACAAATCACCTGGGCTAACTTGCCCCACTTTGATGACAGAATGGCAACTATTGCATTTCAACAGCTGTGGGGCAGCACCACAGGTATAGCTCCTCTTTCCCACCAGCAATAGTTTTCCAGAAGCTTGGCAGGAACTGGCGTGGAGTTCTGGTGAAGTTACACCTGTAGAAACAGCTGAGGAACCTCCTGGTCTATGAATGTAGGTATGGTAAGGGCCAATCATATAGTTGGAGCCATGACCATTAATTGCAGGTTTACCAATGGTATTGACGGCTGGTTTTCTTCTTTCGATGACAGTACCCTACCTGAAAGTTTTAACATCATTTCTGCTTTCAAGTGTACCCAATGCGCTTAATTACAATTTGACACCAATAGTTCTAATTTGGAATAAATTTGATAACAAATTTGATACTGTGGTCAAAGCTATTGAGTGTGTTCAAAGCTATATGCATGCGTACTCAAAGCTATCTAGTGTGTTCAAAGCTATATGCATGCGTACTCAAAGCTATCTAGTGTGTTCAAAGCTATATGCATGCGTACTCAAAGCTATCTAGTGTGTTCAAAGCTATATGCATGCGTACTCAAAGCTATCTAGTGTGTTCAAAGCTATATGCATGCGTACTCAAAGCTATCGAGTGTGTTCAAAGATACCCAGCACGCTCAAAGATGTCAAATATACTCAGCAACCTGCACTGAAAAATGCAAGGAAATTAATTATTTAAATAATATCTGAATTTATTCGGTTTTGCATTTAGTCCAAAAAAGTCATTCCGCTATACATTTCATGCTGATCCCCATCAGTTCTTAAGTCATTTTAGTCTCAGGGTCTATATATTTTCTGACCACCCACTCCCCAGATCTCAGGGCCTAAACTCTCCCCCTCCCACCCCAAGTCTCAGGGTCTAAACTCTCCCCCCAGCCCACCACTGCACCACCCCCCCCCCCAATCCACCCCCCACCAACCCCCCCACGCCCCCCCCGGCTGTCTCCAGGCCTTGTGGCCTCCCCAAACTCTTTCCGGGCCTTCGACTTCTCCAATACCTCGTTGCCTCCGCTCTGACTCCAAATCTTCAAAGGACTGCCTCAGAACAGGTCAATTCCAGCTGGCCCCGGGTTGGGGGGATGGGTGGGGGGTGGGGGGGGGGTGAGGGGCTGTGGTGTTGCGAAAAGAGGGGGGGGTGGGGGAGGGGATTAAGGGGGAAAGGGGAGGGGAATAAGGGGTAATGGGAAGGGGAATAAGGTGGGAGGGAGTGGGGAATAAGGGGGGAAGAGGAGAGGAATAATGGAAATAGCGGTAACGGATGGGAGAGAAAGAGAGAAGAGAGAGAGTGGGGCTTTTGGTATGTGACCTAATACGGTCATATGTTTGCTCACCCTAACTGGAAAATTTGACTTTTGAAAGTTTGCTGATGGTGGTGGGGTGGGTGCTGGGGTGGTGGGGGTGGTGGGGGATGGTGGTGGGGGTTGGGGCATTGCGGAAAAAAATTGCTTGAGAGGGTGAACATTGCTCAACGGTGGGGTGGTGGGAGAGAAAATTGCTTTGTGAGGCCGGGGTGGGTGTGGGGTTGGCAGGACAGAACTGTTGTGCTCTGGGGGTTGGAGGGAAGGGGGGGGTGGCTGGGCATGATGGGGGGAGGGGGGTGGGTTGGTATGGCAGTGGGCAGAATGGTGCTGCCTGAGTTATAGGTTATAAAGAAAAACATAAAAATACCTCATCAAAACAGGGTCTGCTTTTTCTGAGGTAGCTGAATTTTATGATGTGTGAAGCTATCGAAATTTAGAAATATGGAAAATAAACTCTATGATCATTTTTGGTGTCCGAATGCTTAAGTGATGTTGCTAATCACAAATGTTTAGGTGTTGTGGTTTGGGGCAGTTGATGACATTGATGTTAGTTACGGTACTTGTAATGTTAAATGATAGCTAAATGAATGGTTCTGAGTGCAAATGATGTCAAATGATAATTAAATTATTGGTTTTGAGTGCAAAGGATGTCAAATGATAGCTAAATGACTGCTCTTGAGCGCAACTGATATCAAATGAGTGCAAATGAACAGTGTTTAACACAAATGATGTCAAACTTTTTAGGTAGGGTCCAGGCACCTCTGAGGAGACCTCCTGTCAGAGGGAGGATAGAATGGACATGCCTGGTCAGAACACTGAAGCAAGCATGTGCAATTTATATTGCATCTGTACAGGACTCTGGACCCCCATTTAGAGTATTGCATGCAGCTCTGAGTACCACACCCACTCAAGTGCTTCCGGTTTTCAATCTATTAAGTTTGATCAACTCACAATCAGTCATACATGTTTAACACAATGCAATTGGGATTCATCCAGGGCAGTCGCAGAGGTTTATCTCTCAGCTTTGTGCTGGATTAGCATTTGCGAGATTCAGTCGGTTTTACCCACTGCTCAGTTGGTAGCACTCTCACCCCTGAAGCAGATGCTTCTGGGTTCAAGTTCCACTCCAGGGTTTGAGCACAAAAATCTAAGCTGATACTCCATCGGAGTTAAGTTGAAGTACTGCACTGTTGGCAGTACCATCCTTCGAATGAGACCCTAAACTGAGGCCTCGTCTGCCCTCTCAGATGGATATAAGAGATCCCGTGGCACTATTTCGAAGGATAGTAAGGGAGGTATCCCCGATGCCCTGGCCAATATTTATCCCTCAATCAACATTACAAAGATAGATTGGTCATCATCTAATTTGCTGTTTGTCGGAGCTTCCTGTGTGCAAATTGGCTGTTGCGTTTCCTACATTACAACAGTGACTACACTTCAAAAGTGTCATTAGCGGTAAAGTGCTTTGGGATGTCCTGTAAGGATGCTATAAAAATGCAAGTTCTTTCTTTACACATGTCTGTCACACGTAAACCTCCAGATGTCACAGTTCTTGTTTTGAATTGAATTTCCCAAAAAAGCCTAGTGCTTGATAAATGTTACACTGAATAATATGCACTCCTGCTTCAATTCCACAATGCCTTGTGTCAGGGCAATCCTACTTATGTCTATTCTGATTTATACTTAAAGTGAGGAGAATAAAAAAAAGCGAGAAAGAAAAATAAGGCAAATAACAAAACAAATTGTAAGAAAGAATATACCATTAAACCTGAATTCCAAATTGTTCTGCTGTCTTAGATGGTTGGTATTTGACTACATTCATTTTTATGTCACCTTCACCTATATCTATAAGGAAGAAACAAATATGAGTGAGAGAACATGAAGCAATTGGATTTTATAATAATTGTCTAGTTGCTTTTGAGTGGGTGGGATTGTATTCTGTGCCAATCAAGAGCAGGAGAACCAGTATCAGAAATCAAACTTATTACAGGATCACAAAATCATGCAGCCAGAAGAGGTCATTCGACCCATCACGCTATTATCAGCTCTTTGAAAGAGCTCTCCAATTAATCTCACTCCCCCTGCTCTGCAAGTTTTTCCTCTTCAAGCATTTATCCAATTTATCCCTTTCTGAAAGTTGCCATTGAAACTGCTTCCACCAAAGTGCATTCCGCACCATAACAACTTGCTGCGTATATAAAATGAATTCTCCTTATTTCACCTCTGGCTCACTTGCCAATCAACTTAACTCCGTGCACTCTGGTTACTGACCCTTCCACCATTGGAAACATTTTTCCCTTATTTCTGCTCTCCATTGATTCTGAACATCTCTATCAAATGAACTGCTGGCTGCCTTTGAGACAGAGTGGGAGTAAAGGGCAGCTATTTAAAATGGCAGAAGGTGGGAAGTGGGATTCCACAAGGATCACTCGCTGGGACCACTGCTGTTCACAATTTACATTAACGATTTGGACTTGGGAATCAAAAACACAATTTCTAAATTTACGGATGACACCAAATTATGGTGGTGGCGGGGAACTGGAGGGTGGGAGCAGTGTGGATAGTCAATACTGAGGATTACTGCAACAATTATAAGAGGCCGTTAATGAACTTATAGAATGAGCAAATAATTGGCAAGCGAAATTCAATGCAGATAAACGTGAGGTAGTGGATTTTGGTCAGCAGAATAGGTAGGTCGCTTATTACTCAGAAGGCACAAGCCTGGGTTGGGTAAAGGAACAAAGGGATCGTGGAGTACAAAGACGTCAATCATTAGGGCCTGAATTTTTAGGTCAGCAGGCAGGCGCGCTGATTGGCTGGGGAACAGACCGCCCACCGCCACCAGTCCTCGGGCTGCGATTTCATGCTGGCTAGCCAATTAACGGCCAGCAAGTATGAAACGGGTGGTGAGAAGCTCAGCGTGGCCCGGGGTGGGGGCTGGAAGAGGGCAGACGCTGGCGTCAGCGTGGGCTGAGAGAAAGCTCCCTGAAGGCAGAGAGCTGCCTCAGGGAGCTGACCACCTGAAACAGCGAAAATAAAGGGGGGAGAGTTTTCTCCCCTTCAGGCGGGCCAGTCGGGAAGGGGGCGTGGGAGGGCGCGGAGTGAATCGCCGCCCACGATTGGCTGCGCGCCGCCATTTTACATGGGCGGGCCAATTGAGGCGAAAGAGCGCAGGAATCTCCCTGAGGGCCGGAGCTGCCTCGGGGAGTTTAGTTTCATCCTGAAAAATTGAATAGAAGAGTTTTAAAAATTATTCAGACATGTCCCCTCACGTAACGGTGTCACATGAGCTGGGACATGTTTAAGAATTTTTAATAACATTTTTTATTTAAGTTATAAACCCTTCTTGAAACCTCGTCCTGCCCTAAGGCTGGATGGGCGGCCCCTGCCGCTCACTTTAATTAGTTTATTGAGGCCTTAGCAGGCCTTGGACAGTTTGGCGGGCGCACAGCTGAATCCGGAGCGTGCCCGTCGAACGGAAGACCAGCGTGACCTGCAGACATGTCGGGACGCTGGCCCGATGTCACCGCACGTTATTTTACGCGCCGGCGAGCAGGGCCCACCCCCTGCCCGCCGAGCAGAAGGTTCTGGCGAAGGTTTCAGAAGCCGTAAGAAAGCTGTTCCTGCGTCACAGTAAAACCACCGGAAAATTTAGCCACTGAAGATGCTGTCCACATAAACTCACTCGTGTACTTTGTTTCATCACGGAGACCTCATCCCACCCGTGGATGAGGTTTCGTGTAACAAGTAAAGGCCGCCCGGCCGACTAAGCCAATCCTCCAACCGTGAGGGGAAACATCGGGGTCCGTTGTGTTGTTAATGGGGTCAGTTGCCCTCTTAATCGTTGACGGGCGCCCTTCCGACTTTGGCACCCGCCCGACGACCGAAACGTCGCTGGGTTGGGGGATGATGTCAGGGCGCTCCCCACTGACGCCGACTCACGCCGAATTCACGTCGGATCGGGTTGGGCGCGTGCTCCCACCCACCCACCCACCCACCGGGCTAAGAATTCTGCCGTAGAAGTCGTGCCCACGGGTGAGCAAGGATGTACGGGACACAGTTTTACGCTGATCGGGTTGGGGGGTGGGGGGGGGGGGCTGCGGTGTGGGTGGGTGAGCACCCGGCCTGATTGGACGCAAAGCGGCGGGAGATGATATTGGGCGAGCGTCCCGACGGCATCCTGCGCTCGTGCGATATTTCGGTGGGCGCAAAAGTCAGAGGCGCGCCCCGCCGACAATTAAGAGGCCAATGGAGCTTGTCAGAGGTGCAATAGTCCCTTATTTTTCGTGGTCTGTCCAACCTTTTGGGCTGGCGGACGGGAGAATCTGCCGGGCGGATTTTGCATTTGCCATGAAATCTCATCCAAGCTTTATTTAATGCTTTCACAGGTCCTCGGCTCCCTGAGGCAGCACTCCGCCTTTGGCGAGCTTTCTGCCCGCTCTCGCCCGCGCCAGTGCTGACCTCAGCGCCCATGCCTCCTCCCCCCTTCCCTCCTTCCCCCTTCCCCATCCCGGCACTGCTGAGCTGCTCACCGTGTGCTTCACTTCGCACTGGCTGGCCAACTAATGGCGGTCAGGGGGCAATCACGGTTTGCGGTCAGTTCCCCTGCCCCGACTCCGGACCCGCCAATCGCACGCGCACCCGCTCGCCCGCCATCCTAAAAATTCTGCCCATTAAGGCAGACCAAGCTCCAGGCTTTACTCCTGGAGGGATAGAATTGAAAAGTAGAAAAGTTAAACCTGTTTCGAGCCTCGGTCAGACCACACAGAGCACTGCATTCAGTTCCAGTTGCCACATTGTAAAAAGGGTACAGAGGCACAGGAGAGGGTGCAGAGAAGATTTACAAGGGCGATGCCAGGAATGTGTGGGTATACATATCGGGAAAGGATTGACAGACTGGGTCTCTTCTGTCTTGAAAAAAGGAGACTGAGGGGGTGATCGAATAGAGATCTTCAAAAAGGATTTGATCAAGAGCATAACTAGAGGCAATCAATATAAGATAGTCACCAAGAAATTCAGCAGGGAATTCAGAAGAAACTTTTTATCTAAAAGAGTGGTGAGAATGTGGAACTCTCTACCACAGGGAGTGGTTGAGTGAATAGTATCAATGTATTTAATGGGAAGCTAGACAAACATATGAGGGAAAAGGGAATAGAGGATTACGATGGCAGATTTAGATGAGGAAAAACGGGAGGAGGTTGAGCGGACGCTGAGTGGAGCAAGAACTTGATGGGCTCAATGACCTGTTTCTGTGCTGTGTATCCTATGTAATCCTACATAAATCCCCCTGAACCATCTCTGCTCTAAGGAGAACAACCCCATTTTCTCTGGTGTCTCCCTATAACTGAAGTCCCTCATCCCTGCTATCATTCTAGTAAATCTTCTCCACCCTCTCTCCAAGGCCTTGACATCCTTCCTAAATGCAGTGCCCAGAATTGGTTCACAATACTCCAGCTGAGGCCTAACTGGTGATTTCTAAATGTTTTGCATAGCCGTGTTCTTTGTGGCTCGATCGTTTAAATTCTTGTGACGCTGCCGGGTTTTCTTGCAAGTTACGCCTCAACACTGTGCGTTTGTGCCCATTTCTATCCCTGGCACAACTGGGTGGCTTCTTGGAGTTTGTTTGCCCAATTAGTGCTGATCTAGTTGAGTGGAATTAAGAGCAGTTTTTACTGCAGAGTTGCATTCAGTTGGAATTGTGTTAATGGCAGCCGAAACTCCTCTCATTCAGACCCTTTGACAGTTGCACAGGAAGGCCTGTACTTGCATTCCATCTTCCTTGGTCTTTAGTAACTCCTTGAGAGATGCATTAAAACTCCTGCCTTGGCTTGGAAAAATATTTATCGAATGCGCCTTCATGTTGTCTTCGACTCAGTTATTAGTTATAAATTGCCTCCTTTTAATTTTATACCTCTGAGGTTAAAAATTGTTTTTCAAAAAGTCATATGAGATTCTCTGCTCTTTAGAAGCTGGTAAGTGTAGCTATGAGAAGAGATTGGATAGGTTGGGGTTATTTTCCTGAGAACAAAGAAGGCTGAGAGGTGACATGATTGATGTGTACAAAATTATGAGGGGAATAGATGGAGTGGACAGGATAAAATTGTTTCCCTTGATGGAGAATTCTAGAACCAGGGGACATATAGATTCAGGATAAGTGGCAGAAGGTGTAGGGGGGACATGAGGAAGAACTTTTTTATGCAGAGGTAGTGGGTGTCTCGAATTCGCTGCCCAAGTTGGTGGTAGAGGCAGAAACCCTAAACTCTTTTAAAAAGTATCTGGATCTGCACCTTAAGTGCTGTAAGCTGCAGGGCTATGGGCCGGATGCAGGAAGGTGGGATTAGAAAGGGCACCTGGATGTCCTCAGGCTGGCATGGACAAGATGGGCCGAATGCCCTCCTTCTGTGCTGTAACTTTTCTATGGATCTAACTTAACTCTCCTGGAAGCTTAGTTTGTGAATCTGTTGGCATGTTTGCTCTGTCAAGTCAGTTTATGTTAACGTTCTTCATTTGCTAACTGGTAAACAAAGCAATTTTTCTTTAGTGAAATCCATGAAAATGATTTAGTAAAGAGAAAGGAACTTGCATTTCTATAGCGCCCTTTGGCCTCAGGACATCCCAAGGCGCTTCACAGCCATGGAAGTACTTCAGAAGCGACTCACTGCTGTAACATAGGGAAATACAAGCAGCATGCCACATGTATTATAAATGAGTTGATAAACCATTGGCTTTAATCTGGAGGAATACGACAGACTAACTAAAAATATGTGCAAGAGGCAGCAGAATTTTTGGTGCTAAGAGGGTTAATTGCATATCAAACAAATATTCTCCTTACTTTGAAATTTCCCCTGCTAGTGGAAAATATAATGAAAGCCCTGGAGTATACAATAGCATTTTGAAAACATGGATTTGTGACTGCTTTGAATCATCATTCACAGCATGAAGACAAAAATGGCCATTCTGGGAGTAGTGTATGGTGGCTTTCTCATGTTTGTTTTTTTTTATTCTCTGCATATTAGGGAGTTGTTTCTTCTGTAATATCTTGATGCTGTCAAACACAACTGAATTGTAGAGGGCTTGTCATGTGCTTCATTTTGTGAAGAACATTTGTTGCCGTGTGTTTTTTTTTTCTTGTCCTCTCTCTCTCTCCTCTGTAAAGCGATCTCTTAGCGCTGGTTGTGTTAGACAAACTGTTTTGTTGTTTTTGAAACCTGTTTAACATAAGAGGTTGAAAGGAAGGGTAGTTATAAAGAGTCCGATTGCATAGAATGGAAGTCACCACATAAGCATCCAATATAATCAAAGTCACATTTAATATTATATTTTATCAATTATTTAGCGCCTTCCATGCTGAAACACCTCTAAGTGTTCTATGTACCGAATCTTTTAGGATTTTTTAATGCAGTTTCCTCTGCTGTAAGACAAAACATATCACTGTTAACTATGTGTGGACAGCGGGACTAGATTTCAGTTGTTGACATATGAAGTGTGAGGTTTAGCTTGTTAACTACCAGAATTTATTGCTTTATCTCACTGCTCCTAGTGCTGTGACTGTTTTAATTTGGAATTAAATTGTAGGGCGTCTTGCAGGTAAAGGAGCTTTACGTATCAGTCAAAATAGTCCAAATGAATCACGACAAATTTAAGGAGTCTCTTAAAGGATGAGAGCAAGGTAGAGAGGCAAAAAGAATGTAACCTCCCATTGACAGCTGTTCTGAACATAGCAAAATGCATCCAAATCGAACTGACCTTAAATCACAGAGGAATCGACATTCAAGTGCCAGGCAATGACCATCTCCAACAGGAGAGAATCTAACCATCTCCCCTTGATATTCATTGACATTAGCATTACTGAATCTGCCACTATCAAGCCCCGGGGGGCGGGGGGTGGGGGTGGTGGTGGTGGTGGTGGTTGTGGGGGTTACCATTGACCAGAAACTGAACTGGACCAGCGATATAAATGCTGTCGCTACAAGACCAGGTCAGAGGCTGGGAATTCTGTAGCTAGTATCTCACTTCCTGACTCCCCAGAGCCTGTCCACCATCTACAAGGATGATTGCAGCTTCTTCCAATCTCAAGAAGCACCATCCAGAATAAAGCAATCCACTTGATTGGTGCTGCATCCACCACCTTAAACATTCACTCCCTCCGCCACCGATGCACAGTGGCAGCAAAGTGCACCATATACAAAATGCACTGCGACAAGTGGCCAAGACTCCTTTAACGCACCTTCCAAATCCCTGACCTCTACCACCTAGAAGGACAAGGGCAGCAGGCGCAAGGGAACACCAACAAGGGAAGTTTCCCTCCAAGCCAGATACAACTATATCACTGTTCCTTCACCGTCACTGGGTCAAAGTCCTGGAACTCCCTTCCTAACAGCACTGTGGGTGCACCTCCACCGCATGGACTGCAGCGGTTCAAGAAGGCGACTCACCACGACCTTGTCAAGGACAATTGGTGATAGGTAACAAGTGCTGGCCTAGCCAGTGACACCCGCAACCCAAGAACAAATTAATAAAAAGTTGAGCACAAAGCCTGCTCAGCTTCTCCCTCCCATGTGAAATTTTCAGCCGAGCTTCCATAGTGAAGAAAGAAATTTTGGCTTCATTGTTAGAAATGTAGAAGGAGCTGACAGATCCTGGAAAGTCTTAACTGAGTTCACTATTGGAAGAAATGTGAGGTTAATTGAAGTCAGTTTTTATTGTAGGGTTAGACCTTTGAAAATAGTAGGACTTCATGTCCAGACATTGGAAGTGAATTAATACTATATCAAAGAGCAGTGGTTGCTCACTGTCGAATTATATTCTTTATTATTTTATTTAATGTAATCCATTAATTCCTTTTAAACTCACAAGTTTATGACAATCAGAGACTGCAGCAGTTCAGAACGATGGCTATTTTGAGCTCTTGTTGATCCCAGTCAGTTCATTGTTAACTTGATTGGCACCCCATCCAGCATCTTAAATATTCACTCCCTCCACCACCGATGCTCAGTGGCAGCAGTTTGTACCATATATAAAATGCACTGCGGCAAGTGATCAAGACTCCTTTGACAGCACCTTCCAAACCCCTGACCTCCACCAGCTAGAACCAACAGGTTTTGGAGTCAACCTGCCTTGCCCCCTCCTTAATGCACCAAGTCAAGGACCTCTTCCGAACATTGAGAAAACAAGATAAAGGGGTCACACGTTGCAGATATCACCAATGTCACAAAGAGTAAGAGATGAGGGCAATTGAGAGGCAACTTGTAGCACCCTTTAAGGTACTATGGTGATTCACAGGAGAATTATTAGAGAAATCTGACATTGAGCCACATGACGAGTTATTAGGACAAGCATGCAAATGCTTAGTCAAAGGAGCAGCTTTTAAGGAGTGTCTTAAAGGAGGAACAAGAGGCGGAGACACAGAGCTTAGGGTCCAGGCAGCTGAAAGCACAGCCAACGCTATAGCAATGAAAAGTGGGAAATTGCACAAGGCCATGTTTGGAGGAGTGCTGAAATCTTGGAGAGTTGTACGGCTGTAGGAGATTTACAGAAATAAGGAGCGGTAAGGCCATGGAGAGATTTGAGTTACGGATGTGGTTTAAACGTGAGAGGCACATCCATCACCTCTGTCATCTCAGCTGGATGCACTGTCTCTTTTTATGTGCAGTCCCTGTATTCAAGTTGATATGATGGCTAGAAGGAGGAATGTATGACAAGGTATGCACCATCTTAGTGTCCAGGCCACCAACCCACCTTATCTGAGTGTGTGAACATGGGACATTCATGAATCTTACACCTGGTTCTTGATGCTTGCCGCATTTAATAAGCTACCGATGAACAAGTTGACATGGAAACATTACACACTGTCCTGGTATAACATTTAGCATTTCTGTACGTTTACAAAGAATGTGAACAGTTGGCAAAATGCAGTGTGTTCTCCTTCTGTCTCAATGGTTTCAAGTGAAATGTAGTTAAGATGCATTGTAATGCAACATTGAACCCTATCAACCTGCATGTCAGCACATTTACCTTGGCAGCTTTGTGTAGGTGTTAGCTGTGGCTCAGTGAGCAGCTTCCTCCTCGGAGTCAGAAGTTTGAGGTCCTGTCCCAGGGACTTGAGCACAAAATCCAGGCTGACAGTCCAGTGCAGTAAGGAAGGAATGCTGCATTATTAAGGGAGGGGTGGGGGGCCGGGGGGAGTGGTCTTATGGATGACATGTTAAACTGAGAGCCATGGGATTTTGATAACTCCCTTGCTCTTCTTTAAAATAGAGCCATGGGATATCTTACATCCACCTGAGAGAGGAGACAAGGCCTTGGTGTAACATCTCACCTGAAATGCAGCACCTCCAACAGTGCAGCCCTCCCTCAGCACTGTACTGGAAGCACCAGCCCAGAATATGTGTTCAAGCCTCTGGAGTAGGACTTGACCCCGCAACCTTCTGACTCAGAGACATATCAGCCCATCTTCTGCCCACCACCGCCATCCAAATTTACAAGCCAAGGTATTAAATCATGAAATGACTTGGGGGCTGGGCAGAAATGACACACCCACCTCCCACAATTTGCTCGTTGGCACTGAAATCATTGTTTTTCTTCAATAAGGAATGGATAAATGGCATTTGATTTTTGTGTTTTTGTTCTGCACAATATGCCCTTAACACCACAATAATTACTGCTGAAGATAATGGGAGTTAGCAGGGTGGCATAACTCACGGGGGCATAGGGCATTAACCCTATGTTAACATGGATCCCCTGTTTTTCCTCATGGCTCCTAAAGTGGTAACCTCTGTACAGTATTCAGATACATCGCATTCCGTTCCCCTTCCCCACCCCAGTGTAACTACAGGGAGCAGAATCTGTACTCATCACATATCAGTTGGCTGTGTGGTAACTATGAATACTGTCACTAATGGCCCTATTACTAGATTGCATGGAATAGGGGCTGCTTTTCATTCAACAGGTATAGTTTGAAGATATGTAGGCACGGAATCAGGGTTATTTGTCCTGTCGGCCTATTTTCACTGTTTGAGACACATCAGTTCCTAACCTGGTAGAAAATGGCCATTTATATATTTTTTAAAAACACGCATGCACATAATGTGAACGCACTTTTGTCCAGAGCAGGTTCAGGGCGTGAGCGATCAGCGTTCACTCCGCATGTCTGACTGGTAGTCCTGAGCGTGTGGTCACCAACGTTTAATTGAAAAGCTAATTGAATTCTATACTCTAAATCGCATGTTCTCAGCAAGCTATCATAATAGTGCATACATATCTCAGCTGTAGCTGTGGTTCTCTGGGTAGCACTCTTGCCTCTTAGTCTAAAAGTTTGTGGATTTAAAGTCATACCGGGAGTTAAGTACAAAACTGAAAGGCTGACACTCCCATTGTTGCAATGTCAGGGGTGCCATCTTTTGGATCTCCCTCCTCAGGTAGATGTACAAACTCCCATGGTGCTATTTCGAAGGAAGGCCGGGAGTTATCCCTATTGCCCTGCCCAATATTGTTACCTCAATCAACACCACACAAAAATGATTTAAAACAATTTAAAAATTTTAATGAAATTAAAAGATTTGAAACAGGTTTAAGCTAATCGGCAGATGAAGCAATGGAGACAGGAGGAGAAACTTTGCCACATAGCGAGTGGTCCAAGATCCAGCAGCCGCTGCCCGAGGGTGTGGTGGAGGCGGGGTCAATCGCGACACTCAAGAGGGAACTGGTTTATTATCTGAAAAGGAAGAACGTGCAGGGCCACGTGGAGAAGGGGGGGGATTGGCAGTAGGTGCATTGCTCATTTGAGGAGCCAGAACAGGCACGACAAGTCGAACAGCCTCCTTCTGTGCAGCATCAATTCTCTGATTCAGTGATCATTGTCACATTGCTGTTTGTGGGAGCTTGCTGTGCATAACTTGACTGCTGCATTTCCTTATATATTACAACTTAGATAGCATTTCATTGGCTGTAAAGCACTTTGTGATGTCTTGAGATTGTGACAGGCACTATATAAATGCAATTCTGTCTTTTCGTTTTTAGATGGAGCTGCATCTCTACTTCAATGAATTATACAGCTATATATCTAAAGAGATCTTCCTTCATTTATGAAGATAAATGTTGAGAGATCGCCATATGGTCAAGTGTTTACATAGAATTTTATAGTACAGAAACAGGCCATTTGGCCCAACTGGTCTATGCCAGCATTTATACTCGTTACAGACCAACCTCCTCCCACTCCTCTTTGTCTCACCCTATCAACATATCCCTTTCTCTCTAATGTACTTATCTAGCTTCCCTTTAAATGCATCTATACCATTCACCTCGACTACTCCCTGTGGTAAAAAGATCTGCTCTCTGGGTAAAGGAGTTGCTCCTGAATTCCCTTTTGGATTTATGAGTGGCTCTCCTATATTTGTGGCCTCTCCATTTCTACACACTACAGGGATGTGCAACATGTAATAGGTTTGCATGTAACTATAGGGCCGATGTAGAAGAACATATTGTGCCTGCTGAGCCTGCTGGGGGCCTGGGTCCTTGTATCATGATCAGATAGTGAACGGGGAAGATGGGCAGCGTATTCACAATGCTCCTCCACGTTTAGAAATAATCAGAACAGGGCCGAATGATGGTGGTGTCTCCTTGTATATTCATGAAGCTACTCATCAGCTGACAGAAGAATGTGCAGTAATCCTTGGATGAAATAAGGCCAATCAGTGGAATAATGAGCAAGGTAATATCTCCCAAGGGGCCTGGAGTGGGTTTTCATCAAAAAAAAAGAGAGAGAAAACCCCAGCCGAACACAACTCTCCAACCTTTTGCTTTACAAAATTTGCCCTTTGATCTTTGATTTGGGAGGCAGGGGGGGCGGGGGGGGGGGGGGGGGGGGTCGGTTGGGCGGGGGGGGGGTGGTGAGGCATTGTCCGACCTTGAATGGATTACAAGCCAAGACCTCCGTCACAAGCAGCAACACTTCTTTCTTAAAAAATTTCTGTCTCGCAGACGGGTCCTGCTTTCTCTTTCTCGCTCCCTCCCTCCCTCTCCTCCTTGTCTGTTGTACACGACAGTGGGAGTGTGTTCTGTCAAGTGAAGTGGCAGTGGTGGTTGTTGGGGGGGGGGTGGGGGTGTGGTGTGTGTGTGTGTGTAGTGGGGTAGAGTCGGGGCTGGGTTGCTTTCGGCGGAGGGGGGGGGTCGGTGTTGGGGTGGGGGGGGTGGGGAACGGGTGCTGGTGTGGCGAATTAAAAAATAAAGGGCTTCAAGCTTCAATGCTTTCTTCCAGGTGCCTGGTGCCTGCATGATTTCATCTGAGCACCACAATCAACTTCCTTAATGAAATACGTAATTAACATATTATAATTGTGGTAGGGCTGATTTTGACAGAAATCATTTTCCATATCTAATACTATGCTAATTTAATCTGTTCTTCACTCCCCAACATGACCTTTCATGATTAAGTTCTATGGAGGAATTTTTGATGGATTGATTTATCC
Source organism: Isurus oxyrinchus (assembly GCA_026770705.1). Lineage (NCBI taxonomy): Eukaryota > Metazoa > Chordata > Chondrichthyes > Lamniformes > Lamnidae > Isurus > Isurus oxyrinchus. The sequence goes on along the minus strand of JANJGN010000005.1, from coordinate 187,331,524 downwards.
ATGGTGGTGGGGACCCAGCATTGGAACGCCTGTCACTTGCTTTTCTTTCAAACCGCAGAGAGTAGAGCGATGAACAGACAGGTGGCAGTGAGACAGCCGGTGGGGGAAGGGGGAAGGGGGTAAGGGGGGGATGTTGGTGGGTGGGTGGGTGGGTGGGTGGTTGGTTGGTTGGTTGGCGGGATGGGGGGTGATGGTGGGGGGAGTGAGTGGAGAGAAATTAAAGGCTGCATCGTCTCCTGAAAGGCAACGTGATTCACAGAAATCCTAAAGCGTCTACCCTGCAGCACTCTCGTTCCCTGCTTTCAGCTACGTTAAGCGAAAACTACGAGCTGCTTATATCCGTTTTGAATCTCCAAACGTTTCGGGCTGGGGTAAGGGGGTGGAAGGGGTGGGGGATGGGGGGGGGGGGGTGGGGTGGGTGTGGTGGAATCATTTTATCAAGATGATTAAACTCATGGAGATGACAGAAATAGCCTGCTCCACCACCCAACTCTTTCAAAGTCCTTCTGAGAAAAAGATAGGAGGAATCTAACCAATGTCTTATTTCCCTAAACAAATTAACAGATTCTAGCGGTGGGATTGACATGTTTGTGATGCTGTCAATCTGAACAGCAGGTGCAGTAAGTATATGCACACCGACTGCTCTGTAACAAAAGGAATGAAACCTGCATTTAAGATCACCTGCGTTAAGCCTACCTGTCTTAAATAGTTCCTTTCTCCACATCCAGATGCACCTTGAATTAAGGAACCATCTGTCACTTCAAAGATTGGCTGCTTAACCCTTAACTCTGAGCAAAACAGTTTGACAAACTTTGCAAAGCCGGCTCGATCTTCTCGTTGCCATAGACGCCGCCCCTCCCCCACTCTGCCCCCTCCCTACCCCACTTGAGTGCAGATGGTTGGGAACATAGGAAGAAGAGGAGGCCACTCAGCCCCTTGAACCTGTTCTGTCAGTCAGTTAGATCATGGCTGATCTGTATCTTAAGTCCATCTTCCTGCCATTGCTTCCATAACCTTTAAGACCTTTGTCAAACTAAAATCAATTTCAGTTCTGAAGATTTCCATTGATCCCCAGCATCGACAGTTTTCTTGGGTTCCAGATTTCCATGACACTTTCTCTGAAGAAATCCTTCCTGACCTCAGCCTGAATCAGACTAGCCCTAATTTTGAAGTTATGCTCCCTTGCTCTAAACTCCCCCTGCCAGAGGGAATAGTTTCACTTTATTGACCCTACCACCTCCTTTAACCCCCTTGACTCAGTCGCCCCTTAACCTTCTTCGGGCTGAAGGCACCTCGCTCAGTTGAATAACACTTCGAAGCTGTGCTATCCAAAAGGAGGTAATCTTTTAGCGACTGATTTTATGTAGTCAGCGCACTGAGAAGCAGTGGTGTATTTTTTTTTTGCAACATTTCGTTGCTAAGGATGATTTAGTTTAATGGTTGACTATCTGAACTCTCATTGTGCACAGAGCATTAAACCCAGGTGAGATGTGTGTGCCATCAGAGCAGGCTCCATTACTCTGCACAGACTCATCGGCAATAAGAAACACACACACTCATCTTCTCTGCCCATCTCACGCCGGTGTTGCCACTTGTGCATTCTACAGTGAATGGTGCTTGCTATTATGACATTTCTTTTGTTTTTGTGTGGCAACCGTGCCATCTGTCAGTCGCAGTGTAACCAGGAAACTCTGCAGACTGCAGAACTGCTGCTGATTTAAGAATCTGAACAGCGTTCAAGAGCAATCAGCTCAAACTCACTCGTGCTACTCCATGGATGGAGCCACAGTTACTGTGAGCTATCATCATTAACATTACGATCAGAGCAGTGAACGCCATTTTAGGGTATCACCTGGTAAATGTACAAATTGATGAATCATTTTTTTTTAAAACCGCTTAGCTTTTGTTCTTTTGGGCTTTTTATTTCCAACCCACAGTTAAGGATGTGTTAAGTCGATTTTGTCTTCATATTTTAGAAGTACGGGTCCTGAAATTAACATTAAAAGAATTAATTATTGAAATGAAAGTATATGCCAATTGTAAGGCATCTACCTTCGGTACAAAAGGAACTTACTGTGCGATCAGATTATTTCTTATAAAATGATATTGGTTAGCTTTTGCAAAATGCTTTTATAATCTACAGGGTCAGGTGCAGAGCATACATCTTTGCATAGATTGAGTTGTAATTTCTTTTTCTGAGAGCTGTAAAAATGATTGAGAATGAATTGAGAATGGTTGCGTTATCACACACTCCGGATTATCCAGGAAATTTCTGTCGGCATTGAACCTGCTGGCCGGGCATTTTCCAGTTCTGCCAGCAGGGGGCATCGATGCGACCAAAAGGCAATCGACTTTTAGCCGCTCTCCAAATTTTCGCCGTCCTGCCCGTGATGGTGCCCGCCGTTCTGGGGGACCCGGAAAGTCCCACCCACCGGTGCCATCCCCGGTTGTCCCTCTGGTTCTTTGCGTGGAATCCTCCCAGGTTTGCACCAAGCGGGCGTGAAAAGAGGTGTTATGCCCGCCAGCCGCAATGGCGGGTTTTTTGTGCCTCAGTGTCCCATTCCCAGCATGTCCCGCCTCATTAATAATGCATTCAAGGGAAACACTCTGGATCGCTGGCGGGTGGACTCGGATATGTCCGCCATGCCATGACCTCAGCACTTGATGTCCTCTAATCCGTCTCTGGCCTCAGGAGGTCCACCAGAGTGACCAATCCGGCCTGGGAGGCGGTGGCAGTGGTGGTCAGTACCACCAGAGCACAGAGGAGGTCATCCATCCAGTGCAGGAAGAGAGTGAATGATCTCATCTGTTCCCCAGGATAAGTCAACCACCTCATCACTCTCAGCTCACACACTCAACAACCCATCACACACCCACAGGGACCTCACACCTCAAGGGACAACACCACTAACTCTCACACACACCCTCACATCTCCATCAGCCTCATATCCTCTGGAGCTCGTGTCCTCATCCTGTCCATGGCTCCGTTCACCACACAAACATCCCACACAGTGCCATGTGTCCCTGCTCACACTCTCTCCATCTGTTTTCATGCAGGAGAAGCTGACTCACAGCAGCAGGGAGAGGTCCCAGACCGGGGGTGGAGTGGCCCACATTAGGCCTCTCGCTCACTTTGAGGAGCTTGCCATTGTGCTGACTGGTGAAGATGTGGACCGTGCCTGTGGAGACAGTGAGGTTGGTGGCGAGCATCCACATGAAGATCCTACGCCAAATCATCCCTCTCTCAACACAACTGTGAGTTCTCTCTCTCCTGCTTTTGACTCTGCTGCCATGCACTAATTATCTCTACTTTGGTTCACAGGGAGCTCTGCCAAGCGACCGACACCCTCAGCCAGACAGTCCCTCAGCTCCATCCACGTCCTCACCTCCAGCCAAGAGGACACCTCCTCCATTGAAGAGCTGGAAATAAGCAGCCTGGGAGACCCATCACAGTGCTTACCCACACCCTCCACCAGCGCAGAGACACACATCTCGGTGGGACTTAGATCTGGGGCAGGTTCAGGTTCACAATCTGGTGGCTACATGGACACATGTCCGCAGCAGGAGGAGGCAGGTTCAGCTGAGCTCTCTGGCACTCATGGGACTGCTGGGGAAGAGGCAACTGTGAGGGCAGAGTCAGATGATGAGCCTCTGGATTTGGCCTTCCAGCTCATCCTGAAGAGTCAGCAGAAGACGGGACAACATCATGTAGAGTCTTTGAAAGCTCTCAACAGAGGGGCACGGGAGTCAGAGAAGTGTGTTTGCCTGCTCTCTGATGAAGTGCTGCCCACATGTGTGCATATGGAGGACTCCATGGGAAGGATGGTGGACACCATGGAGACCTTAGTCCAGCAGAACATGGAGATGTGTGCAGACCTGCACTCCATCATGGTAGCCATGGGTGAGTTCCTGCAGTGGCAACGTGAGAGGGAGACAGGGCCCCTCGACATCCTTCCAGGTGCTCCTTCCCCTCAAAGAGTCAGGCTGGGGACCTTCGGGCACCCGAAGGGAGTAAGAGCAGCAGCTGGACACCCTGGGTCATTTACTTGGGAATTGCAGAGGCTGTACTCTCCCTCTGAATCCCCTTTGCCTGTGACTCCCTCAACCTCACTTTCTGTCACCACAGAGGGAGCAGCCGGCTCACAGGAGGGCAGCTAAAGCCAGCCGGGTCCCTCAAGGCCTCAGCTCTCCATAGGGCGAAGCCAACGTCATCAGAGGCAACAGGGCCAACTATTGCACAGGCTGTCTCCCAGTGACCCAGATTAATGCCTTTGGGACACTGCTTCGAATCCTAGCATGGCAGCTGGTGGAATCTAAATTCAATTAATCAATTCAGTTTATTAATAAAAAAAATAACTGGCATTGAATAACGGTGGCCATGAAATTATCACTGATTGTCATAAAAATCCATCTGGTTCACTAATGTCCTTCTGGGAGGGAAATCTGCCTTCCTATACCCGGTCTGGCCTACATGTGACTCCAGACCCACAGCAAAGTGGTTGACTCTCGACTGCCCCCTGAAATGGCCTAGCAAGCCACTCAGCTGAAGGGCACTTAAGGATGGGTAATAAGCGCTGGCCTTGCCAGTGATGCCTACATCCCATGAAAAAAGAAACAATGCAGTGATTAGGTCAAACCCATCTTTTCTGATCAGGGACATCAGATTTTTGAGTGCAAAATTTGGCAGGCACAATTACATTGGATTTTACAGCAAAGAAACATGACTTAACTGGTCTGTACCAGTAGTTATACTTCACACCTTACTTCACCTCATCCTATTGACATATCCTTCTGTTCCTTTCTCCTTCCTATCTCATTTCCCTTAAATGTATTTAAATGTTCACGGCCAAAGTGGAAATGACCACTGGCAATCTTGACTCCCTGCTGTGCAATGCCAGTAACACACGGACTAGTTTTAAGTTTAGTAAAACTCACAGCAAATTAGGAAGTAGAGTTTTTTGGAGCACAAGTGTCTCCCTACATTCTCTACCCCAGAGAGCAGTGTAGGCTGGGTCATTCATCATAAGATCGGAAGAAATGGGAGCAGGAGTAGGCCTCTCAAGCCTGCTCTGCCAATCAATAAGATCATGGCTGATCTGATTGTGGCCTTAACTCCACTTTATTGTCTTCCCCCATAACCCTTGACCCCCTTGTTGATCAATAATCTGTCTAACTCAGCCTTAAATATGTTCGATGACCCAGCCTGCACTGCTGTCTGGAGAGGAGAATTCCAAACAGTAATGACCCTCTGAAAGAAGGAATTCCTCCTCACCTCCATCTTAAATGGGGCACTCCTTATTTTAGAAACTGTGGCCCCTAGTTCTAGATTCCCTCGCGAGGATAAATGTCCTCTCGGCATCTACCCTGTCAAGCCCCCCCTCAGAACTTCCTTTATTCAAGACTGAGTGAGTCAGATTATTGATTTATGAAAGCATCGAGGGTTATGGGGACAGACAGGAAAGCGAAATTGAGGCCGTGATCAGATCAGCCATGATCTCATTGAATAGCGGAGTTGGCTTGAGGGGTCGAATGGCCTACTCCTGCTCCTATTTCTAATGTTCCTGTGTTCAGTCCAAGCTGGAAATTCAGGCAAAACCAAACTGAGGTCCAGGATACATTGATAATTACAGAGTAACAAGTTCAATGTGGGCACCTTCATTGTATTCCTGGATACAGGAATTTAGAATGGAAAAAGTTGACAATAAACGTGACAAAAACATGACAACAGGAATTAAGGGTTAGTAGACAGGAAGAGCATGCAGGTGTGAGATTTTTAATATATTATCAATATCAAATTTATTACAAGGTTTGCTTTGGAATTATGATTTCCCCAGAAAAATCTACTATTTACTTGATGACATCCGTGAAAAGGGTAAAATTGAACATAGGTTCAAAATATCGACAAATGGAACGTAATTCAAGGTAAGTTGAGAATATTGGAACTAATGGGCTTAAAGGGAATTTAATCAAAAGGCAATTTAAAATTGATATAGGAACGATATCATACTGAAATAAGCTTCCTGGGCCATTGTAGTAGAGACAGAAACATTAGAGTTGTTCAAAATGCAAAGTATTGCCAAGGTGAGGGAACTAATATATTTGTGGGTCAAAATTTCAGCTTTCATCCTGACATTTCATTATCACTTTAACCAGCTTGCTTTCAGCTGCCCAGGCCCTGGATTCTGGAATTCCATCCCTAAGTCTTAGTGTTGGCAAAGCAGAATATGATTTTAGTATTGATTTTAGTAGCTTTAACTTCTGACCAAGTGGAGAGTTGAATTGAAAGTTTTTGTTAAGGTGATGCTACAAAAAGAACTTATCTTCAGATCTAGCACCTTGCTCCAAAAATATTTGACATCCCAGCTTAGTCTTTTGAATCGAAGACACAGCCAATCCGCACAAGCAGCAAAGACCGGAAACAGGAAATGAAATGAATTGGCCGTTTAGTACTGTTTTGGTGGTGTTGGTTGAGGCAGAGATGCTGTCTAGGATATGGGAACTTGAGTGCTCCTCTTCGAGTAGGGCCAGAAGATCTTCTGTGTCCACTTGAGCAGCCAGGAGATGGTTCATTTCAAAGGATCAAATTCTCCTGGAGAAGGACATCTTGTACCATTAGTTAGATTTGTCATGTAAGGACGAGGTGCTGATTGTATTGAGCTAATGGTGAAACAGCATAACTTGAACATGAAGTTCTGGAGACTCACAGTTCTTGGCGTGTCTCTTCCATCAGCTGAACTTTCTGGCACATTTGCCCACCAATAGAAGCGTGTGTTGTTAGCATGTTTTTCCCAGGATGATTTGGCTCAGTTGCCTCATCTGAAAGACAGCAATTTGCAGCAATTGGAGTACAGGTTATGAGCTCAAGTCCAGACGTTCCATGTGACCCCATGATGTTCTGACTCCAAAACAGCAATGAAACCAATGCGGAATCTTTTAAGTGATGGTTGGGTGTTTCTGTACAGAGAAGGAGGGAAGTTACTCAGACCTGATCAGTTTGGTGTGAGAGTGACAATGGAGTGATACAGGTCACGTTGCAATCTCATCTGAAACCCGTGTGCAGCCAAAGGAGACAAATGGAGGATTAGCGCACACTGGCACATTGTCCCAGTGATGGAGGATTAGCGCACACTGGCACATTGTCTCAGTGATGGAGGGTTAGCGCACACTGGCACATTGTCTCAGTGATGGAGGATTAGCACACACTGGTTCATTGTCCCAGTGATGGAGGATTAGTGCACACTGGTACATTGTTCCAGTGATGGAGGATTAGCACGCACTGGTTCATTGTCCCAGTGATGGAGGATTTGCGCACACTGGCACATTGTCCCAGTGATGGAGGATTAGCACACACTGGCATATTGTCCCAGTGATGGAGGATTATTGCACACTGGCACATTGTCCCAGAGGTGGAGGATTAGCGCACACCGACACATTGCCCCAGTGATGGAGGATTAACGCACACTGGCAAATTGCCTGTGTGATGGAGGATTAGCGCACACTGGCAGATTGTCTCAGTGTTGGAGAATTAGCACACATTGGCACATTGTCCCAGTGATGGCGGATTAGCAAACACTGGCATATTGTCCCAGTGATGGATGATTATCGCACACTGGCACATTGTCCCATTGCTTGAGGATTATTGCACACTGGCACATTGTCCCACTGATGGAGGATTAACGTGCACTGGCACATTGTCCCAGTGATGGAGGATTAGCGCACACTGTTACATTATCCCAGTGATGGAGGATTAGCACTCACTGGCACATTGTCTCAGCAATGGAGGATTAGCGCGCACTGGTACATTGTCCCAGTGATGGAGGATTAACGCACACTGTTACATTATCCCAGTGATGGAGGATGAGCACTCACTGGCACATTGTCTCAGTAATGGAGGATTAGCACGCACTGGTACATTGTCCCAGTGATGGAGGATAAACGCACACTGGCACATTGTCCCAGTGATGGAGGATTAGCGCACACTGGTACGTTGTCCCAGTGATGGTGGATTAACGCACACTGGCAAATTGCCTGAGTGATGGAGGATTAGCGCACACTGGAACATTGTCCCAGTGATGTCGGATTAGCGCACACTGGTACAAAATACAAGTGATGGAAGATTAGCGCACACTGGGACATTATCCCAGTGATGGAGAATTAGCACACACTGGCACATTATCCCATTGATGGAGGATTAGCGCACACTGGCACATTGTCCCAGTGATGGAAGATTAGTGCACACTGGCGCATTGTGCCAGTATTGGAGGATTAGTGCACACAGGCACGTCGTCCCCGTGATGGAGGATTAGTGCACACTGTCACATTGCCCTGTGATGGAGGATAACCACACACTGGCACATTGTCCCAGTGATGGAGGATTAGCACACACTGGCACATTGTCCCAGTGATGGAGGATTAGCACACACTGGCACATTGTCCCAGTGATGGAGGATTAGAACACACTGGCAAATTGCCCTACTGATGGAGGATTAGTGCACACTGTCACATTGCCTCAGTGATGGAGGATTAGCGCACACTGGCACATTGCCCCAGTGATGGAGGATTAACGCACACTGACACATTGTCCCAGTGATGGAGGATTAGCGCGCACTGGTACATTGTCTCAGTGATGGAGGATTAGCCCACACTGACACATTGTCCCAGTGATGGAGGATTAGCACACACTGGCACATTGTCCCAGTGATGGAGGATTAGCACACACTGGCACATTGTCCCAGTGATGGAGGATTAGCACACACTGGCACATTGTCCCACTGATGGAGGATTAGCACACACTGGCACATTGTCCCAGTGATGGAGGATTAGCACACACTGGCACATTGTCCCAGTGATGGAGGATTAGCACACACTGGCACATTGTCCCAGTGATGGAGGATGAGCACACACTGGCACATTGTCCCAGTGATGGAGGATTAGCACACACTGGCACATTGTCCCAGTGATGGAGGATTAGCGCACACTGGCACATTGTCCCAGTGATGGAGGATTAGCACACACTGGCACATTGTCCCAGTGATGGAGGATTAGCACATACTGGCACATTGTCCCAGTGATGGAGGATGAGCACACACTGGCACATTGTCCCAGTGATGGATGATGAGCACACAATGGCACATAATCTCAGTGATGGAGGATTAGCATACACTGGCACATTGTCCCAGTGATGGAGGATGAGCACACACTGGCACATTGTCACAGTGATGGAGGATGAGCACTCACTGGCACATTGTCTCAGTAATGGAGGATTAGCACGCACTGGTACATTGTCCCAGTGATGGAGGATAAATGCACACTGGCACATTGTCCCAGTGATGGAGGATTAGCGCGCACTGGTACGTTGTCCCAGCGATGGTGGATTAACGCACACTGGCAAATTGCCTGAGTGATGGAGGATTAGCGCACACTGGAACATTGTCCCAGTGATGTCGGATTAGCGCACACTGGTACAAAATACAAGTGATGGAAGATTAGCGCACACTGGGACATTATCCCAGTGATGGAGAATTAGCACACACTGGCACATTATCCCATTGATGGAGGATTAGCGCACACAGGCACATTGTCCCAGTGATGGAAGATTAGTGCACACTGGCACATTGTGCCAGTCTTGGAGGATTAGTGCACACTGGCACGTTGTCCCCGTGATGGAGGATTAGTGCACACTGGCACATTGCCCTGTGATGGAGGATAACCGCACACTGGCACATTGTCCCAGTGATGGAGGATTAGCACACACTGGCACATTGTCCCAGTGATGGAGGATTAGAACACACTGGCAAATTGCCCTACTGATGGAGGATTAGTGCACACTGTCACATTGCCTCAGTGATGGAGGATTAGCGCACACTGGCACATTGCCCCAGTGATGGAGGATTAATGCACACTGACACATTGTCCCAGTGATGGAGGATTAGCGCGCACTGGTACATTGTCTCAGTGATGGAGGATTAGCCCACACTGACACATTGTCCCAGTGATGGAGGATTAGCACACACTGGCACATTGTCCCAGTGATGGAGGATTAGCACACACTGGCACATTGTCCCAGTGATGGAGGATTAGCACACACTGGCACATTGTCCCACTGATGGAGGATTAGCACACACTGGCACATTGTCCCAGTGATGGAGGATTAGCACACACTGGCACATTGTCCCAGTGATGGAGGATTAGCGCACGCTGGCACATTGTCCCAGTGATGGAGGATGAGCACACACTGGCACATTGTCCCAGTGATGGAGGATTAGCACATACTGGCACATTGTCCCAATGATGGAGGATGAGCACACACTGGCACATTGTCCCAGTGATGGATGATGAGCACACAATGGCACATTGTCACAGTAATGGAGGATTAGCACGCACTGGTACATTGTCCCAGTGATGGAGGATAAACGCACACTGGCACATTGTCCCAGTGATGGAGGATTAGCGCGCACTGGTACGTTGTCACAGTGATGGTGGTTTAACGCACACTGGCAAATTGCCTGAGTGATGGAGGATTAGCGCACATTGGAACATTGTCCCAGTGATGTCGGATTAGCGCACACTGGTACAAAATACAAGTGATGGAAGATTAGCGCACACTGGGACATTATCCCAGTGATGGAGAATTAGCACACACTGGCACATTATCCCATTGTGGAGGATTAGCGCACACAGGCACATTGTCCCAGTGATGGAAGATTAGTGCACACTGGCACATTGTGCCAGTCTTGGAGGATTAGTGCACACTGGCACGTTGTCCCCGTGATGGAGGATTAGTGCTCACTGGCACATTGCCCTGTGATGGAGGATAACCACACACTGGCACATTGTCCCAGTGATGGAGATTTAGCACACACTGGCACATTGTCCCAGTGATGGAGGATTAGCACACACTGGCACATTGTCCCAGTGATGGAGGATTAGCACACACTGGCAAATTGCCATACTGATGGAGGATTAGTGCACACTGTCACATTGCCTCAGTGATGGAGGATTAGCGCACACTGGCACATTGCCCCAGTGATGGAGGATTAACGCACACTGACACATTGTCCCAGTGATGGAGGATTAGCGCGCACTGGTACATTGTCTCAGTGATGGAGGATTAGCCCACACTGACACATTGTCCCAGTGATGTAGGATTAGCACACACTGGCACATTGTCCCAGTCATGGAGGATTAGCACACACTGGCACATTGTCCCAGTGATGGAGGATTAGCGCGCAGTGGTACGTTGTCCCAGTGATGGTGGATTAACGCACACTGGCAAATTGCCTGAGTGATGGAGGATTAGCGCACACTGGAACATTGTCCCAGTGATGTCGGATTAGCGCACACTGGTACAAAATACAAGTGATGGAAGATTAGCGCACACTGGGACATTATCCCAGTGATGGAGAATTAGCACACACTGGCACATTATCCCATTGATGGAGGATTAGCGCACACAGGCACATTGTCCCAGTGATGGAAGATTAGTGCACACTGGCACATTGTGCCAGTCTTGGAGGATTAGTGCACACTGGCACGTTGTCCCCGTGATGGAGGATTAGTGCACACTGGCACATTGCCCTGTGATGGAGGATAACCGCACACTGGCACATTGTCCCAGTGATGGAGATTTAGCACACACTGGCACATTGTCCCAATGATGGAGGATTAGCACACACTGGCACATTGTCCCAGTGATGGAGGATTAGAACACACTGGCAAATTGCCCTACTGATGGAGGATTAGTGCACACTGTCACATTGCCTCAGTGATGGAGGATTAGCGCACACTGGCACATTGCCCCAGTGATGGAGGATTAATGCACACTGACACATTGTCCCAGTGATGGAGGATTAGCGCGCACTGGTACATTGTCTCAGTGATGGAGGATTAGCCCACACTGACACATTGTCCCAGTGATGGAGGATTAGCACACACTGGCACATTGTCCCAGTGATGGAGGATTAGCACACACTGGCACATTGTCCCAGTGATGGAGGATTAGCACACACTGGCACATTGTCCCACTGATGGAGGATTAGCACACACTGGCACATTGTCCCAGTGATGGAGGATTAGCACACACTGGCACATTGTCCCAGTGATGGAGGATTAGCGCACGCTGGCACATTGTCCCAGTGATGGAGGATGAGCACACACTGGCACATTGTCCCAGTGATGGAGGATTAGCACATACTGGCACATTGTCCCAATGATGGAGGATGAGCACACACTGGCACATTGTCCCAGTGATGGATGATGAGCACACAATGGCACATTGTCACAGTAATGGAGGATTAGCACGCACTGGTACATTGTCCCAGTGATGGAGGATAAACGCACACTGGCACATTGTCCCAGTGATGGAGGATTAGCGCGCACTGGTACGTTGTCACAGTGATGGTGGTTTAACGCACACTGGCAAATTGCCTGAGTGATGGAGGATTAGCGCACATTGGAACATTGTCCCAGTGATGTCGGATTAGCGCACACTGGTACAAAATACAAGTGATGGAAGATTAGCGCACACTGGGACATTATCCCAGTGATGGAGAATTAGCACACACTGGCACATTATCCCATTGTGGAGGATTAGCGCACACAGGCACATTGTCCCAGTGATGGAAGATTAGTGCACACTGGCACATTGTGCCAGTCTTGGAGGATTAGTGCACACTGGCACGTTGTCCCCGTGATGGAGGATTAGTGCTCACTGGCACATTGCCCTGTGATGGAGGATAACCACACACTGGCACATTGTCCCAGTGATGGAGATTTAGCACACACTGGCACATTGTCCCAGTGATGGAGGATTAGCACACACTGGCACATTGTCCCAGTGATGGAGGATTAGCACACACTGGCAAATTGCCATACTGATGGAGGATTAGTGCACACTGTCACATTGCCTCAGTGATGGAGGATTAGCGCACACTGGCACATTGCCCCAGTGATGGAGGATTAACGCACACTGACACATTGTCCCAGTGATGGAGGATTAGCGCGCACTGGTACATTGTCTCAGTGATGGAGGATTAGCCCACACTGACACATTGTCCCAGTGATGTAGGATTAGCACACACTGGCACATTGTCCCAGTCATGGAGGATTAGCACACACTGGCACATTGTCCCAGTGATGGAGGATTAGCGCGCAGTGGTACGTTGTCCCAGTGATGGTGGATTAACGCACACTGGCAAATTGCCTGAGTGATGGAGGATTAGCGCACACTGGAACATTGTCCCAGTGATGTCGGATTAGCGCACACTGGTACAAAATACAAGTGATGGAAGATTAGCGCACACTGGGACATTATCCCAGTGATGGAGAATTAGCACACACTGGCACATTATCCCATTGATGGAGGATTAGCGCACACAGGCACATTGTCCCAGTGATGGAAGATTAGTGCACACTGGCACATTGTGCCAGTCTTGGAGGATTAGTGCACACTGGCACGTTGTCCCCGTGATGGAGGATTAGTGCACACTGGCACATTGCCCTGTGATGGAGGATAACCGCACACTGGCACATTGTCCCAGTGATGGAGATTTAGCACACACTGGCACATTGTCCCAATGATGGAGGATTAGCACACACTGGCACATTGTCCCAGTGATGGAGGATTAGAACACACTGGCAAATTGCCCTACTGATGGAGGATTAGTGCACACTGTCACATTGCCTCAGTGATGGAGGATTAGCGCACACTGGCACATTGCCCCAGTGATGGAGGATTAATGCACACTGACACATTGTCCCAGTGATGGAGGATTAGCGCGCAGTGGTACATTGTCTCAGTGATGGAGGATTAGCCCACACTGACACATTGTCCCAGTGATGGAGGATTAGCACACACTGGCACATTGTCCCAGTGATGGAGGATTAGCACACACTGGCACATTGTCCCAGTGATGGAGGATTAGCACACACTGGCACATTGTCCCACTGATGGAGGATTAGCACACACTGGCACATTGTCCCAGTGATGGAGGATTAGCACACACTGGCACATTGTCCCAGTGATGGAGGATTAGCGCACGCTGGCACATTGTCCCAGTGATGGAGGATGAGCACACACTGGCACATTGTCCCAGTGATGGAGGATTAGCACATACTGGCACATTGTCCCAATGATGGAGGATGAGCACACACTGGCACATTGTCCCAGTGATGGATGATGAGCACACAATGGCACATTGTCACAGTAATGGAGGATTAGCACGCACTGGTACATTGTCCCAGTGATGGAGGATAAACGCACACTGGCACATTGTCCCAGTGATGGAGGATTAGCGCGCACTGGTACGTTGTCACAGTGATGGTGGTTTAACGCACACTGGCAAATTGCCTGAGTGATGGAGGATTAGCGCACATTGGAACATTGTCCCAGTGATGTCGGATTAGCGCACACTGGTACAAAATACAAGTGATGGAAGATTAGCGCACACTGGGACATTATCCCAGTGATGGAGAATTAGCACACACTGGCACATTATCCCATTGTGGAGGATTAGCGCACACAGGCACATTGTCCCAGTGATGGAAGATTAGTGCACACTGGCACATTGTGCCAGTCTTGGAGGATTAGTGCACACTGGCACGTTGTCCCCGTGATGGAGGATTAGTGCTCACTGGCACATTGCCCTGTGATGGAGGATAACCACACACTGGCACATTGTCCCAGTGATGGAGATTTAGCACACACTGGCACATTGTCCCAGTGATGGAGGATTAGCACACACTGGCACATTGTCCCAGTGATGGAGGATTAGCACACACTGGCAAATTGCCATACTGATGGAGGATTAGTGCACACTGTCACATTGCCTCAGTGATGGAGGATTAGCGCACACTGGCACATTGCCCCAGTGATGGAGGATTAACGCACACTGACACATTGTCCCAGTGATGGAGGATTAGCGCGCACTGGTACATTGTCTCAGTGATGGAGGATTAGCCCACACTGACACATTGTCCCAGTGATGTAGGATTAGCACACACTGGCACATTGTCCCAGTCATGGAGGATTAGCACACACTGGCACATTGTCCCAGTGATGGAGGATTAGCGCGCAGTGGTACGTTGTCCCAGTGATGGTGGATTAACGCACACTGGCAAATTGCCTGAGTGATGGAGGATTAGCGCACACTGGAACATTGTCCCAGTGATGTCGGATTAGCGCACACTGGTACAAAATACAAGTGATGGAAGATTAGCGCACACTGGGACATTATCCCAGTGATGGAGAATTAGCACACACTGGCACATTATCCCATTGATGGAGGATTAGCGCACACAGGCACATTGTCCCAGTGATGGAAGATTAGTGCACACTGGCACATTGTGCCAGTCTTGGAGGATTAGTGCACACTGGCACGTTGTCCCCGTGATGGAGGATTAGTGCACACTGGCACATTGCCCTGTGATGGAGGATAACCGCACACTGGCACATTGTCCCAGTGATGGAGATTTAGCACACACTGGCACATTGTCCCAATGATGGAGGATTAGCACACACTGGCACATTGTCCCAGTGATGGAGGATTAGCACACACTGGCAAATTGCCCTACTGATGGAGGATTAGTGCACACTGTCACATTGCCTCAGTGATGGAGGATTAGCGCACAATGGCACATTGCCCCAGTGATGGAGGATTAACGCACACTGACACATTGTCCCAGTGATGGAGGATTAGCGCGCACTGGTACATTGTCTCAGTGATGGAGGATTAGCCCACACTGACACATTGTCCCAGTGATGTAGGATTAGCACACACTGGCACATTGTCCCAGTGATGGAGGATTAGCACACACTGGCACATTGTCCCAGTGATGGAGGATTAGCACACACTGGCACATTGTCCCAGTGATGGAGGATTAGCACACACTGGCACATTGTCCCAGTGATGGAGGATTAGCACACACTGGCACATTGTCCCAGTGATGGAGCATTAGCGCACACTGGCACATTGTCCCAGTGATGGAGGATTAGCACACACTGGCACATTATCCCATTGATGGAGGATTAGCACATACTGGCACATTGTCCCAGTGATGGAGGATGAGCACACACTGGCACATTGTCCCAGTGATGGATGATGAGCACACAATGGCACATAGTCTCAGTGATGGAGGATTAGCATACACTGGCACATTGTCCCAGTGATGGAGGATGAGCACACACTGGCACATTGTCACAGTGATGGAGGATTAGTACACACTGGCACATTGTCTCAGTGATGGAGGATTAGCATACACTGGTACATTGTCTCAGTGATGGAGGATTAGCACACACTGGCACAATGCCTCAGTGATGGAGGATTATCGCGCACTGATACATTGTCCCACTGATGGAGGATTATCGCACACTGGTACATTGTCCCAGTGATGGAGGATTATTGCACACTGACACATTGTCCCAGTGATGGAGGATTAGCGCACACTAGTACATTGTCCCAGTGATGGCGGATTAGCGCACAATGGCACATTGTCTCAGTGATGGAGGGTTAGCGCACACTGGCACATTGTCCCAGAGGTGGAGGATTAGCGCACACCGACACATTGCCCCAGTGATGGAGGATTAACGCACACTGGCAAATTGCCTGTGTGATGGAGGATTAGCGCACACTGGCAGATTGTCTCAGCGATGGAGAATTAGCACACATTGGCACATTGTCCCAGTGATGGCGGATTAGCAAACACTGGCATATTGTCCCAGTGATGGATGATTATCGCACACTGGCACATTGTCCCATTGCTTGAGGATTATTGCACACTGGCACATTGTCCCACTGATGGAGGATTAACGTGCACTGGCACATTGTCCCAGTGATGGAGGATTAGCGCACACTGTTACATTATCCCAGTGATGGAGGATTAGCACTCACTGGCACATTGTCTCAGCAATGGAGGATTAGCGCGCACTGGTACATTGTCCCAGTGATGGAGGATTAACGCACACTGTTACATTATCCCAGTGATGGAGGATGAGCACTCACTGGCACATTGTCTCAGTAATGGAGGATTAGCACGCACTGGTACATTGTCCCAGTGATGGAGGATAAACGCACACTGGCACATTGTCCCAGTGATGGAGGATTAGCGCACACTGGTACGTTGTCCCAGTGATGGTGGATTAACGCACACTGGCAAATTGCCTGAGTGATGGAGGATTAGCGCACACTGGAACATTGTCCCAGTGATGTCGGATTAGCGCACACTGGTACAAAATACAAGTGATGGAAGATTAGCGCACACTGGGACATTATCCCAGTGATGGAGAATTAGCACACACTGGCACATTATCCCATTGATGGAGGATTAGCGCACACTGGCACATTGTCCCAGTGATGGAAGATTAGTGCACACTGGCGCATTGTGCCAGTATTGGAGGATTAGTGCACACAGGCACGTCGTCCCCGTGATGGAGGATTAGTGCACACTGTCACATTGCCCTGTGATGGAGGATAACCACACACTGGCACATTGTCCCAGTGATGGAGGATTAGCACACACTGGCACATTGTCCCAGTGATGGAGGATTAGCACACACTGGCACATTGTCCCAGTGATGGAGGATTAGAACACACTGGCAAATTGCCCTACTGATGGAGGATTAGTGCACACTGTCACATTGCCTCAGTGATGGAGGATTAGCGCACACTGGCACATTGCCCCAGTGATGGAGGATTAACGCACACTGACACATTGTCCCAGTGATGGAGGATTAGCGCGCACTGGTACATTGTCTCAGTGATGGAGGATTAGCCCACACTGACACATTGTCCCAGTGATGGAGGATTAGCACACACTGGCACATTGTCCCAGTGATGGAGGATTAGCACACACTGGCACATTGTCCCAGTGATGGAGGATTAGCACACACTGGCACATTGTCCCACTGATGGAGGATTAGCACACACTGGCACATTGTCCCAGTGATGGAGGATTAGCACACACTGGCACATTGTCCCAGTGATGGAGGATTAGCACACACTGGCACATTGTCCCAGTGATGGAGGATGAGCACACACTGGCACATTGTCCCAGTGATGGAGGATTAGCACACACTGGCACATTGTCCCAGTGATGGAGGATTAGCGCACACTGGCACATTGTCCCAGTGATGGAGGATTAGCACACACTGGCACATTGTCCCAGTGATGGAGGATTAGCACATACTGGCACATTGTCCCAGTGATGGAGGATGAGCACACACTGGCACATTGTCCCAGTGATGGATGATGAGCACACAATGGCACATAATCTCAGTGATGGAGGATTAGCATACACTGGCACATTGTCCCAGTGATGGAGGATGAGCACACACTGGCACATTGTCACAGTGATGGAGGATGAGCACTCACTGGCACATTGTCTCAGTAATGGAGGATTAGCACGCACTGGTACATTGTCCCAGTGATGGAGGATAAATGCACACTGGCACATTGTCCCAGTGATGGAGGATTAGCGCGCACTGGTACGTTGTCCCAGCGATGGTGGATTAACGCACACTGGCAAATTGCCTGAGTGATGGAGGATTAGCGCACACTGGAACATTGTCCCAGTGATGTCGGATTAGCGCACACTGGTACAAAATACAAGTGATGGAAGATTAGCGCACACTGGGACATTATCCCAGTGATGGAGAATTAGCACACACTGGCACATTATCCCATTGATGGAGGATTAGCGCACACAGGCACATTGTCCCAGTGATGGAAGATTAGTGCACACTGGCACATTGTGCCAGTCTTGGAGGATTAGTGCACACTGGCACGTTGTCCCCGTGATGGAGGATTAGTGCACACTGGCACATTGCCCTGTGATGGAGGATAACCGCACACTGGCACATTGCCCTGTGATGGAGGATAACCGCACACTGGCACATTGTCCCAGTGATGGAGGATTAGCACACACTGGCACATTGTCCCAGTGATGGAGGATTAGAACACACTGGCAAATTGCCCTACTGATGGAGGATTAGTGCACACTGTCACATTGCCTCAGTGATGGAGGATTAGCGCACACTGGCACATTGCCCCAGTGATGGAGGATTAATGCACACTGACACATTGTCCCAGTGATGGAGGATTAGCGCGCACTGGTACATTGTCTCAGTGATGGAGGATTAGCCCACACTGACACATTGTCCCAGTGATGGAGGATTAGCACACACTGGCACATTGTCCCAGTGATGGAGGATTAGCACACACTGGCACATTGTCCCAGTGATGGAGGATTAGCACACACTGGCACATTGTCCCACTGATGGAGGATTAGCACACACTGGCACATTGTCCCAGTGATGGAGGATTAGCACACACTGGCACATTGTCCCAGTGATGGAGGATTAGCGCACGCTGGCACATTGTCCCAGTGATGGAGGATGAGCACACACTGGCACATTGTCCCAGTGATGGAGGATTAGCACATACTGGCACATTGTCCCAATGATGGAGGATGAGCACACACTGGCACATTGTCCCAGTGATGGATGATGCGCACACAATGGCACATTGTCACAGTAATGGAGGATTAGCACGCACTGGTACATTGTCCCAGTGATGGAGGATAAACGCACACTGGCACATTGTCCCAGTGATGGAGGATTAGCGCGCACTGGTACGTTGTCACAGTGATGGTGGTTTAACGCACACTGGCAAATTGCCTGAGTGATGGAGGATTAGCGCACATTGGAACATTGTCCCAGTGATGTCGGATTAGCGCACACTGGTACAAAATACAAGTGATGGAAGATTAGCGCACACTGGGACATTATCCCAGTGATGGAGAATTAGCACACACTGGCACATTATCCCATTGTGGAGGATTAGCGCACACAGGCACATTGTCCCAGTGATGGAAGATTAGTGCACACTGGCACATTGTGCCAGTCTTGGAGGATTAGTGCACACTGGCACGTTGTCCCCGTGATGGAGGATTAGTGCTCACTGGCACATTGCCCTGTGATGGAGGATAACCACACACTGGCACATTGTCCCAGTGATGGGGATTTAGCACACACTGGCACATTGTCCCAGTGATGGAGGATTAGCACACACTGGCACATTGTCCCAGTGATGGAGGATTAGCACACACTGGCAAATTGCCATACTGATGGAGGATTAGTGCACACTGTCACATTGCCTCAGTGATGGAGGATTAGCGCACACTGGCACATTGCCCCAGTGATGGAGGATTAACGCACACTGACACATTGTCCCAGTGATGGAGGATTAGCGCGCACTGGTACATTGTCTCAGTGATGGAGGATTAGCCCACACTGACACATTGTCCCAGTGATGTAGGATTAGCACACACTGGCACATTGTCCCAGTCATGGAGGATTAGCACACACTGGCACATTGTCCCAGTGATGGAGGATTAGCGCGCAGTGGTACGTTGTCCCAGTGATGGTGGATTAACGCACACTGGCAAATTGCCTGAGTGATGGAGGATTAGCGCACACTGGAACATTGTCCCAGTGATGTCGGATTAGCGCACACTGGTACAAAATACAAGTGATGGAAGATTAGCGCACACTGGGACATTATCCCAGTGATGGAGAATTAGCACACACTGGCACATTATCCCATTGATGGAGGATTAGCGCACACAGGCACATTGTCCCAGTGATGGAAGATTAGTGCACACTGGCACATTGTGCCAGTCTTGGAGGATTAGTGCACACTGGCACGTTGTCCCCGTGATGGAGGATTAGTGCACACTGGCACATTGCCCTGTGATGGAGGATAACCGCACACTGGCACATTGTCCCAGTGATGGAGATTTAGCACACACTGGCACATTGTCCCAATGATGGAGGATTAGCACACACTGGCACATTGTCCCAGTGATGGAGGATTAGCACACACTGGCAAATTGCCCTACTGATGGAGGATTAGTGCACACTGTCACATTGCCTCAGTGATGGAGGATTAGCGCACACTGGCACATTGCCCCAGTGATGGAGGATTAACGCACACTGACACATTGTCCCAGTGATGGAGGATTAGCGCGCACTGGTACATTGTCTCAGTGATGGAGGATTAGCCCACACTGACACATTGTCCCAGTGATGTAGGATTAGCACACACTGGCACATTGTCCCAGTGATGGAGGATTAGCACACACTGGCACATTGTCCCAGTGATGGAGGATTAGCACACACTGGCACATTGTCCCAGTGATGGAGGATTAGCACACACTGTCACATTGTCCCAGTGATGGAGCATTAGCGCACACTGGCACATTGTCCCAGTGATGGAGGATTAGCACACACTGGCACATTATCCCATTGATGGAGGATTAGCACATACTGGCACATTGTCCCAGTGATGGAGGATGAGCACACACTGGCACATTGTCCCAGTGATGGATGATGAGCACACAATGGCACATAGTCTCAGTGATGGAGGATTAGCATACACTGGCACATTGTCCCAGTGATGGAGGATGAGCACACACTGGCACATTGTCACAGTGATGGAGGATTAGTACACACTGGCACATTGTCTCAGTGATGGAGGATTAGCATACACTGGTACATTGTCTCAGTGATGGAGGATTAGCGCACACTGGCACATTGTCTCAGTGATGGAGGGTTAGCGCACACTGGCACATTGTCTCAGTGATGGAGGATTAGCACACACTGGTTCATTGTCCCAGTGATGGAGGATTAGTGCACACTGGTACATTGTTCCAGTGATGGAGGATTTGCACGCACTGGTTCATTGTCCCAGTGATGGAGGATTAGCACGCACTGGTTCATTGTCCCAGTGATGGAGGATTTGCGCACACTGGCACATTGTCCCAGTGATGGAGGTTTAGCACACACTGGCATATTGTCCCAGTGATGGAGGATTATTGCCCACTGGCACATTGTCCCAGAGGTGGAGGATTAGCGCACACCGACACATTGCCCCAGTGATGGAGGATTAACGCACACTGGCAATTGCCTGTGTGATGGAGGATTAGCGCACACTGGCGCATTGTCTCAGCGATGGAGAATTAGCACACATTGGCACATTGTCCCAGTGATGGCGGATTAGCAAACACTGGCATATTGTCCCAGTGATGGAGGATTATCGCACACTGGCACATTGTCCCATTGCTTGAGGATTATTGCACACTGGCACATTGTCCCACTGATGGAGGATTAACGTGCACTGGCACATTGTCCCAGTGATGGAGGATTAGCGCACACTGTTACATTATCCCAGTGATGGAGGATTAGCACTCACTGGCACATTGTCTCAGTAATGGAGGATTAGCGCACACTGGTACATTGTCCCAGTGATGGAGGATTAACGCACACTGGTACATTATCCCAGTGATGGAGGATGAGCACTCACTGGCACATTGTGTCAGTAATGGAGGATTAGCGCGCACTGGTACATTGTCCCAGTGATGGATGATTAACGCACACTGGCACAATTTCCCAGTGAAGGAGGATTAGCGCGCACTGGTTCGTTGTCCCAGTGATGGTGGTTTAACGCACACTGGCAAATTGCCTGAGTGATGGAGGATTAGCGCACACTGGAACATTGTCCCAGTGATGTCGGATTAGCGCACGCTGGTACGAAATACAAGTGATGGAAGATTAGCGCACACTGGGACATTATCCCAGTGATGGAGAATTAGCACACACTGGCACATTATTCCATTGATGGAGGATTAGCGCACACTGGCACATTGTCCCAGTGATGGAGGATTAGTGCACACTGGCACATTGTGCCAGACTTGGAGGATTAGTGCACACTGGCACGTTGTCCCCGTGATGGAGGATTAGTGCACACTGGCACATTGCCCTGTGATGGAGGATAACCGCACACTGGCACATTGTCCCAGTGATGGAGGATTAGCACACACTGGCACATTGTCCCAGTGATGGAGGATTAGCACACACTGGCAAATTGTCCCAGTGATGGAGGATTATCGCACACTGGCAGATTGTCCCATTGCTTGAGGATTATTGCACACTGGCACATTGTCCCACTGATGGAGGATTAACGTGCACTGGCACATTGTCCCAGTGATGGAGGATTAGCGCACACTGTTACATTATCCCAGTGATGGAGGATTAGCAATCACTGGCACATTGTCTCAGTAATGGAGGATTAGCGCGCACAGGTACATTGTCCCAGTGATGGAGGATTACCGCACACTGGCACATTGTCCCAGTGATGGAGGATTAGCACACACTGGCACATTGTCCCAGTGATGGAGGATTAGCACGCACTGGCACATTGTCCCAGTGATGGAGGATTAGCACACACTGGCAAATTGCCCTACTGATGGAGGATTAGTGCACACTGTCACATTGCCACAGTGATGGAGGATTAGCGCACACTGGCACATTGCCCCAGTGATGGAGGATTAACGCACACTGACACATTGTCCCAGTGATGGAGGATTAGCACACACTGGCACATTGTCCCAGTCATGGAGGATTAGCACACACTGGCACATTGTCCCACTGATGGAGGATTAGCACACACTGGCACATTGTCCCAGTGATGGAGGATTAGCACACACTGGCACATTGTCCCAGTGATGGAGGATTAGCGCACACTGGCACATTGTCCCAGTGATGGAGGATGAGCACATACTGGCACATTGTCACAGTGATGGAGGATGAGCACACACTGGCACATTGTCCCAGTGATGGATGATGAGCATCCACTGGCACATTGTCTCAGTGATGGAGGATTAGCACACACTGGCACAATGCCTCAGTGATGGAGGATTATCGCGCACTGGTACATTGTCCCACTGATGGAGGATTATCGCACACTGGTACATTGTCCCAGTGATGGAGGATTATCGCACACTGACACATTGTCCCAGTGATGGAGGATTAAAGCACACTAGTACATTGTCCCAGTGATGGCGGATTAGCGCACACTGGCACATTGTCCCAGTGATGGAGGATTAGCGCACACTGGCACATTGTCTCAGTGATGGAGGGTTAGCGCACACTGGCACATTGTCTCAGTGATGGAGGATTAGCACACACTGGTTCATTGTCCCAGGGATGGAGGATTAGCGCACACTGGTACATTGTTCCAGTGATGGAGGATTAGCACGCATTGGTTCATTGTCCCAGTGATGGAGGATTTGCGCACACTGGCACATTGTCCCAGTGATGGAGGATTAGCACACACTGGCATATTGTCCCAGTGATGGAGGATTATCGCACACTGGCACATTATCCCAGAGGTGGAGGATTAGCGTTCACCGACACAATGCCCCAGTGATGGAGGATTAACGCACACGGGCAAAATGCCTGAGCGATGGAGGATTAGCGCACACTGGCACAGTGGCCCAGCAATGGAGAATTAGCACACATTGGCACATTGTCTCAGTGATGGAGGATTAGCAAGCACTGGTACATTGTCCCAGTGATGGAGGATGATCGCACACTGCTACATTGTCCCAGTGATGGAGGATTATCGCACACTGACACATTGTCCCAGTGATGGAGGATTAGCGCACACTGGTACATTGTCCCAGTGATGGAGGATGAGCACACACTGGCACATTGTCCCAGTGATGGATGATGAGCACACAATGGCACATAGTCTCAGTGATGGAGGATTAGCATACACTGGCACATTGTCCCAGTGATGGAGGATGAGCACACACTGGCACATTGTCACAGTGATGGAGGATGAGCACTCACTGGCACATTGTCTCAGTAATGGAGGATTAGCACGCACTGGTACATTGTCCCAGTGATGGAGGATAAACGCGCACTGGCACATTGTCCCAGTGATGGAGGATTAGCACGCACTGGTACGTTGTCCCAGTGATGGTGGATTAACGCACACTGGCAATTTGCCTGAGTGATGGAGGATTAGCGCACACTGGAACATTGTCCCAGTGATGTCGGATTAGCGCACACTGGTACAAAATGCAAGTGATGGAAGATTAGCGCACACTGGGACATTATCCCAGTGATGGAGAATAAGCACACACTGGCACATTATCCCATTGATGGAGGATTAGCACACACTGGTTCATTGTCCCAGTGATGGAGGATTAGCACACACTGGCACATTGTCCCAGTGATGGAGGATTAGCACACACTGGCACATTGTCCCACTGATGGAGGATTAGCACACACTGGCACATTGTCCCAGTGATGGAGGATTAGCACACACTGGCACATTGTCCCAGTGATGGAGGATTAGCGCACGCTGGCACATTGTCCCAGTGATGGAGGATTAGCACACACTGGCACATTGTCCCAGTGATGGAGGATTAGCACATACTGGCACATTGTCCCAATGATGGAGGATGAGCACACACTGGCACATTGTCCCAGTGATGGATGATGAGCACACAATGGCACATAGTCACAGTGATGGCGGATTAGCATACACTGGCACATTGTCCCAGTGATGGAGGATGAGCACACACTGGCACATTGTTTCAGTGATGGAGGATGAGCACTCACTGGCACCTTGTCTCAGTAATGGAGGATTAGCACGCACTGGTACATAGTCCCTGTGATGGAGGATAAACGCACACTGGCACATTGTCCCAGTGATGGAGGATTAGCGCGCACTGGTACGTTGTCCCAGTGATGGTGGATTAACGCACACTGGCAAATTGCCTGAGTGATGGAGGATTAGCGCACACTGGAACATTGTCCCAGTGATGTCGGATTAGCGCACACTGGTACAAAATACAAGTGATGGAAGATTAGCGCACACTGGGACATTATCCCAGTGATGGAGAATTAGCACACACTGGCACATTATCCCATTGATGGAGGATTGGCGCACACAGGCACATTGTCCCAGTGATGGAAGATTAGTGCACACTGGCACATTGTGCCAGTCTTGGAGGATTAGTGCACACTGGCACGTTGTCCCCGTGATGGAGGATTAGTGCACACTGGCACATTGCCCTGTGATGGAGGATAACCGCACACTGGCACATTGTCCCAGTGATGGAGATTTAGCACACACTGGCACATTGTCCCAGTGATGGAGGATTAGCACACACTGGCAAATTGCCATACTGATGGAGGATTAGTGCACACTGTCACATTGCCTCAGTGATGGAGGATTAGCGCACACTGGCACATTGCCCCAGTGATGGAGGATTAACGCACACTGACACATTGTCCCAGTGATGGAGGATTAGCGCGCACTGGTACATTGTCTCAGTGATGGAGGATTAGCCCACACTGACACATTGTCCCACTGATGGAGGATTAGCACACACTGGCACATTGTCCCAGTGATGGAGGATTAGCACACACTGGCACATTGTCCCAATGATGGATGATTAGCGCACACTGGCACATTGTCCCAGTGATGGATGATTAGCACATACTGGCACATTGTCCCAGTGATGTAGGATTAGCACATACTGGCACATTGTCCCAGTGATGGAGGATGAGCACACACTGGCACATTGTCCCAGTGATGGATGTTGAGCACACAATGGCACATAGACTCAGTGATGGAGGATTAGCATACACTGGCACATTGTCCCAGTGATGGAGGATAAGCACACACTGGCACATTGTCACAGTGATGGAGGATTAGTACACACTGGCACATTGTCTCCGTGATGGAGGATTAGCAGACACTGGTACATTGTCTCAGTGATGGAGGATTAGCACACACTGGCACAATGCCTCAGTGATGGAGGATTATCGCGCACTGATACATTGTCCCACTGATGGAGGATGAGCACACACTGGCACATTGTCCCAGTGATGGAGGATGAGCACACACTGGCACATTGTCACAGTGATGGAGGATGAGCGCTCACTGGCACATTGTCTCAGTAATGGAGGATTAGCACGCACTGGTACATTGTCCCAGTGATGGAGGATAAACGCGCACTGGCACATTGTCCCAGTGATGGAGGATTAGCGCGCACTGGTACAAAATACAAGTGATGGAAGATTAGCGCACACTGGGACATTATCCCAGTGATGGAGGATTAGCACACACTGGCACATTGTCCCAGTGATGGAGGATTAGCGCGCACTGGTACAAAATACAAGTGATGGAAGATTAGCACGCACTGGTACATTGTCCCAGCGATGGAGGATAAACGCACACTGGAACATTGTCCCAGTGATGTCGGATTAGCACACACTGGTTCAAAATACAAGTGATGGAAGATTAGCGCACACTGGGACATTATCCCAGTGATGGAGAATAAGCACACACTGGCACATTATCCCATTGATGGAGGATTAGCACACACTGACACATTGTCCCAGTGATGGAGGATTAGCACACACTGGCACATTGTCCCAGTGATGGAGGATTAGCACACACTGGCACATTGTCCCACTGATGGAGGATTAGCACACACTGGCACATTGTCCCAGTGATGGAGGATTAGCACACACTGGCACATTGTCCCAGTGATGGAGGATTAGCGCACGCTGGCACATTGTCCCAGTGATGGAGGATTAGCACACACTGGCACATTGTCCCAGTGATGGAGGATTAGCACATACTGGCACATTGTCCCAATGATGGAGGATGAGCACACACTGGCACATTGTCCCAGTGATGGATGATGAGCACACAATGGCACATAGTCACAGTGATGGAGGATTAGCATACACTGGCACATTGTCCCAGTGATGGAGGATGAGCACACACTGGCACATTGTTTCAGTGATGGAGGATGAGCACTCACTGGCACATTGTCTCAGTAATGGAGGATTAGCACGCACTGGTACATAGTCCCTGTGATGGAGGATAAACGCACACTGGCACATTGTCCCAGTGATGGAGGATTAGCGCGCACTGGTACGTTGTCCCAGTGATGGTGGATTAACGCACACTGGCAAATTGCCTGAGTGATGGAGGATTAGCGCACACTGGAACATTGTCCCAGTGATGTCGGATTAGCGCACACTGGTACAAAATACAAGTGATGGAAGATTAGCGCACACTGGGACATTATCCCAGTGATGGAGAATTAGCACACACTGGCACATTATCCCATTGATGGAGGATTGGCGCACACAGGCACATTGTCCCAGTGATGGAAGATTAGTGCACACTGGCACATTGTGCCAGTCTTGGAGGATTAGTGCACACTGGCACGTTGTCCCCGTGATGGAGGATTAGTGCACACTGGCACATTGCCCTGTGATGGAGGATAACCGGACACTGGCACATTGTCCCAGTGATGGAGATTTAGCACACACTGGCACATTGTCCCAGTGATGGAGGATTAGCACACACTGGCAAATTGCCATACTGATGGAGGATTAGTGCACACTGTCACATTGCCTCAGTGATGGAGGATTAGCGCACACTGGCACATTGCCCCAGTGATGGAGGATTAACGCACACTGACACATTGTCCCAGTGATGGAGGATTAGCGCGCACTGGTACATTGTCTCAGTGATGGAGGATTAGCCCACACTGACACATTGTCCCACTGATGGAGGATTAGCACACACTGGCACATTGTCCCAGTGATGGAGGATTAGCACACACTGGCACATTGTCCCAATGATGGATGATTAGCGCACACTGGCACATTGTCCCAGTGATGGATGATTAGCACATACTGGCACATTGTCCCAGTGATGTAGGATAAGCACATACTGGCACATTGTCCCAGTGATGGAGGATGAGCACACACTGGCACATTGTCCCAGTGATGGATGTTGAGCACACAATGGCACATAGACTCAGTGATGGAGGATTAGCATACACTGGCACATTGTCCCAGTGATGGAGGATAAGCACACACTGGCACATTGTCACAGTGATGGAGGATTAGTACACACTGGCACATTGTCTCCGTGATGGGGGATTAGCAGACACTGGTACATTGTCTCAGTGATGGAGGATTAGCACACACTGGCACAATGCCTCAGTGATGGAGGATTATTGCGCACTGGTACATTGTCCCACTGATGGGGGATTATCGCATACTGGTACATTGTCCCAGTGATGGAGGATTATCGCACACTGACACATTGTCCCAGTGATGGAGGATTAGCGCACACTAGTACATTGTCCCAGTGATGGCGGATTAGCGCACACTGGCACATTGTCCCAGTGATGGAGGATTATCGCACACTGGCACATGTCTCAGTGATGGAGGGTTAGCGCACACTGGCACATTGTCTCAGTGATGGAGGATTAGCACACACTGGTTCATTGTCCCAGTGATGGAGGATTAGTGCACACTGGTACATTGTTCCAGTGATGGAGGATTAGCACGCACTGGTTCATTGTCCCAGTGATGGAGGATTAGCACGCACTGCTTCATTGTCCCAGTGATGGAGGATTTGCGCACACTGGCACATTGTCTCAGTGATGGAGGATTAGCGCAGACTTGTACATTATCCCAGTGATGGAGGATTAGCACTCACTGGCACATTGTCTCAGTGATGGAGGATTAGCGCGCACTCGTACGTTGTCCCAGTGATGGAGGATTAACGCACACTGGCAAATTGCCTGAGTGATGGAGGATTAGCGCAGATTGGCACATTGTCCCAGTGATGTCGGATTAGCGCACGCTGGTACAAAATACAAGTGATGGAAGATTAGCGCACACTGGGACATTATCCCAGTGATGGAGAATTAGCACACACTGGCACATTATCCCAGTGATGGAGGATTAGCACACACTGGCACATTGTCCCAGTGATGGAGGATTAGTGCACACTGGCACATTGTGCCAGTCATGGAGGATTAGTGCACACTGGCACGTTGTCCCAGTGATGGAGGATTAGTGCACACTGGCACATTGCCCTGTGATGGAGGATAATCGCACACTGGTACATTGTCCCAGTGATGGAGGATTAGCACACACTGGCACATTGTCCCAGTGATGGAGGATTAGCACACACTGGTACATTGTCCCAGTGATGGAGGATTAGCACACACTGGCACATTGTCCCAGTGATGGAGGATTAGCACACACTGGCACATTGTCCCAGTGCTGGAGGATTAGCACACACTGGCACATTGTCCCAGTGATGGAGCATTAGCACACACTGGCACATTGTCCCAGTGATGGAGGATTAAGAAACACTGGCATATTGTCCCAGTGATCAAGGATTATCGCACACTGGCACATTGTGCCATTGCTTGAGGATCATTGCACACTGGCACATTGTCCCAGTGATGGAGGATTAACGCGCACTGGCATATTGTCTCAGTGATGGAGGATTATCGCAGACTGACACATTGTCCCAGTGATTGAGGTTTAGTGAACACTGGCACATTGTCCCAATGATGGAGGATTAGATCACACTGGCACATTGTCCCAGTGATGGAGGATCAGAACACACTGGTACATTGTCCCAGTGATGGATGATTAGCGCACACTGACACATTGTCCCACTGATGGAGGATTAGCGCACACTGGCACATTGTCCCACTGATGGAGGATTAGTGCACATTGGTATATTGAACCAGTGATGGAGGATTAGCGCACGCTGGTACAAAATCCAAGTAATGGAAGATTAGCGCACACTGGGACATTATCCCAGTGATTGAGGATTAGCACACACTGGCACATTATCCCAGTGATGGAGGATTAGCGCACACTGGCACATTGTCCCAGCGCTGGTGGATTAGTGCACACTGGCACGTTTTCCCAGCGCTGGAGGGTTCGTGCACACTGGCACATTGCCCTGTGATTGAGGACAATCGCACACTGGCACATTGTCTCAGTGATGGAGGATTATTGCACACTGGCACCTTGTCCCAGTGATGGAGGATTAGCACACACTGGCATATTCTCCCAGTGATGGAGGATTATCGCACACTGGCAGATTGTCCCAGTGATGCAGAATCAGCACACACTGGCATATTGTCCCAGTGATGGAGGATTATCGCACACTGGCACCTTGTCCTAATGATGGATGTTTAGCACACACTGACACATTGCCCCAGTGATGGAGGATTAACGCACACTGACACATTGCCCCAGTGATGGAGGATTAACGCACACTGACACATTGTCCCAGTGATGGAGGATTAACGTACACTGACACATTGTCCCAGTGATGGAGGATTAGCGCATACTGATACATTGTCTCAGTGATGGATGATTAGCCCTCACTGACACATTGTCCCAGGGATGGAGGATTAGCACACACTGGCACATTGTCCCAGTGATGGAGGATTAGCACACACTGGAACATTGTCTCACTGATGGAGGATTAGCACACACTGGCACATTGTCCCAGTGATGGAGGATGAGCACACACTGGCACATTGTCACAGTGATGGAGGATTAGTACACACTGGCACATTGTCTCAGTGATGGAGAATTAGCATACACTGGTACATTGTCTCAGTGATGGAGGATTAGCACACACTGGCACAATGCCTCAGTGATAGAGGATTATCGCGCACTGGTACATTGTCCCACTGATGGAGGATTATCGCACACTGGTACATTGTCCCAGTGATGGAGGATTATCGCACACTGACACATTGTCCCAGTGATGGAGGATTAGCGCACACTAGTACATTGTCCCAGTGATGGGGGATTAGCGCACACTGGCACATTGTCCCAGTGATGGAGGATTAGCGCACACTGGCACATTGTCTCAGTGATGGAGGGTTAGCGCACACTGGCACATTGTCTCAGTGATGGAGGATTAGCACACACTGGTTCATTGTCCCAGTGATGGAGGATCAGTGCACACTGGTACATTGTTCCAGTGATGGAGGATTAGCACGCATTGGTTCATTGTCCCAGTGATGGAGGATTAGCGCACATTGGTACATTGTCCCAGTGATGGAGGATTAGTACACACTGGCATATTGTCCCAGTGATGGAGGATTATTGCACACTGGCACATTGTCCCAGAGGTGGAGGATTAGCGCACACCGACACATTGCCCCAGTGATGGAGGATTGACGCACACTGGCAAATTGCCTGTGTGATGGAGGATTAGCGCACACTGGCGCATTGCCTCAGCGATGGAGAATTAGCACACATTGGCACATTGTCCCTGTGATGGCGGATTAGCAAACATGGGCATATGGTCCCAGTGATGGAGGATTATCGCACACTGGCACATTGTCCCATTGCTTGAGGATTATTGCACACTGGCACATTGTCCCACTGATGGAGGATTAACGTGCACTGGCACATTGTCCCAGTGATGGAGGATTAGCGCACACTGTTACATTATCCCAGTGATGGAGGATTAGCACTCACTGGCACATTGTCTCAGTAATGGAGGATTAGCGCGCACTGGTACATTGTCCCAGTGATGGAGGATTAACGCACACTGGTACATTATCCCAGTGATGGAGGATGAGCACTCACTGGCACATTGTGTCAGTAATGGAGGATTAGTGCGCACTGGTACATTGTCCCAGTGATGGATGATTAACGCACACTGGCACATTGTCCCAGTGATGGAGGATTAGCGCGCACTAGTACGTTGTCCCAGTGATGGTGGTTTAACGCACACTGGCAAATTGCCTGAGTGATGGAGGATTAGCGCACACTGGAACATTGTCCCAGTGATGTCGGATTTGCGCACGCTGGTACAAAATACAAGTGATGGAAGATTAGCGCACACTGGGACATTATCCCAGTGATGGAGAATTAGCACACACTGGCACATTATCCCATTGATGGAGGATTAGCGCACACTGGCACATTGTCCCAGTGATGGAAGATTAGTGCACACTGGCACATTGTGCCAGTCTTGGAGGATTAGTGCACACTGGCACGTTGTCCCCGTGATGGAGGATTAGTGCACACTGGCACATTGCCCTGTGATGGAGGATAACCACACACTGGCACATTGTCCCAGTGATGGAGGATTAGAACACACTGGCACATTGTCCCAGTGATGGAGGATTAGCACGCACTGGCACATTGTCCCAGTGATGGAGGATTAGCACACACTGGCAAATTGCCCTACTGATGGAGGATTAGTGCACACTGTCACATTGCCATAGTGATGGAGGATTAGCACACACTGGCACATTGCCCCAGTGATGGAGGATTAACGCACACTGACACATTGTCCCAGTGATGGAGGATTAGCACACACTGGCACATTGTCCCAGTGATGGAGGATTAGCACACACAGGCACATTGTCCCAGTCATGGAGGATTAGCACACACTGGCACATTGTCCCAATGATGGAGGATTAGCACACACTGGCACATTGTCCCACTGATGGAGGATTAGCACACACTGGCACATTGTCCCAGTGATGGAGGATTAGCACACACTGGCAAATTGCCTGAGTGATGGAGGATTAGCGCACACTGGCACATTGTCCCAGTGATGGAGGATTAGCACACACTGGCACATTGTCCCAGTGATGGAGGATTAGCACATACTGGCACATTGTCCCAGTGACGGAGGATGAGCACACACTGGCACATAGTTCCAGTGATGGATGATGAGCACACAATGGCACATAGTCTCAGTGATGGAGGATTAGCATACACTGGCACATTGTACCAGTGATGGAGGATGAGCGCACACTGGCACATTGTCACAGTGATGGAGGATTAGTACACACTGGCACATTGTCTCAGTGATGGAGGATTAGCATACACTGGCACATTGTCTCAGTGATGGAGGATTAGCACACACTGGCACAATGCCTCAGTGATGGAGGATTATCGCACACTGGTACATTGTCCCACTGATGGAGGATTATCGCACACTGGTACATTGTCCCAGTGATGGAGGATTATCGCACACTGACACATTGTCCCAGTGATGGAGGATTAAAGCACACTAGTACATTGTCCCAGTGATGGCAGATTAGCGCACACTGGCACATTGTCCCAGTGATGGAGGATTAGCGTTCACTGGCACATTGTATCAGTGATGGAGGGTTAGCGCACACTGGCACATTGTCTCAGTGATGGAGGATTAGCACACACTGGTTCATTGTCCCACTGATGGAGGATTAGCTCACACTGGTACATTGTTCCAGTGATGGAGGATTAGCACGCACTGGTTCATTTTCCCAGTGATGGAGGATTTGCGCACACTGGCACATTGTCCCAGTGATGGAGGATTAGCACACACCGGCATTTGTCCCAGTGATGGAGGATTATCGCTCACTGTCTCATTATCCCAGAGGTGGAGGATTAGCGTTCACCGACACATTGCCCCAGTGATGGAGGATTAACGCACACTTGCAAATTGCCTGAGTGATGGAGGATTAGCGCACACTGGCACATTGTCCCAGCAATGGAGAATTAGCGCACATTGGCACATTGTCTCAGTGATGGAGGATTAGCAAACACTGGTACATTGTCCCAGTGATGGAGGATGATCGCACACTGCTACATTGTCCCAGTGATGGAGGATTATCGCACACTGACACATTGTCCCAGTGATGGAGGATTAGCGCACACTGGTACATTGTCCCAGTGATGGCGGATTAGCGCACACTGGCACATTGTCCCAGTGATGGAGGATTAGCGCCCACTGGCACATTGTCTCAGTGATGGAGGAATAGCACACACTGGCACATTGTCTCAGTGATGGAGGATTAGCATACACTGGTTCATTGTCCCAATGGTGGAGGATTAGTGCACACTGGTACATTGTCCCAGTCATGGAGGATTAGCATGCACTGCTTCATTGTGCCAGTGATGGAGGATTAGTGCACACTGGCACATTGTCCCAGTGATGGAGGATTAGCACACACTGTCATATTGTCCTAGTGTTGGAGGATTATCGCACACTTTGTCGCAGTGATGGTGGATTGGCGGACAGTGTCACATTGTCTCAGTGATGGTGGATTAGTGAACACTGGCACATTGTCCCAGAGGTGGAGGATTAGCGAACACTGGCACATTGTCCCAGTGATGGAGGATTAGCGCACGCTGGCACATTGCCTCAGTGATAGAGGATTAGCGAACACTGGCACATTCTCCCAGTGATGGAGGATTAGCGCACACTGGTACATTATCCCAGTGAAGGAGGATTAGTGCATGCTGGTACATTATCCCAGTGATGGAGGATTAGCGCACATTGGCACATTGTCTCAGTGATGGAGGATTAGCGCAGACTTGTACATTATCCCAGTGATGGAGGATTAGCACTCACTGGCACATTGTCTCAGTGATGGAGGATTAGCGCGCACTCGTACGTTGTCCCAGTGATGGAGGATTAACGCACACTGGCAAATTGCCTGAGTGATGGAGGATTAGCGCAGACTGGCACATTGTCCCAGTGATGTCGGATTAGCGCATGCTGGTACAAAATACAAGTGATGGAAGATTAGCGCACACTGGGACATTGTCCCAGTGATGGAGAATTAGCACACACTGGCACATTATCCCAGTGATGGAGGATTAGCACACACTGGCACATTGTCCCAGTGATGGAGGATTAGTGCACACTGGCACATTGTGCCAGTCATGGAGGATTAGTGCACACTGGCACGTTGTCCCAGTGATGGAGGATTAGTGCACACTGGCACATTGCCCTGTGATGGAGGATAATCGCACACTGGCACATTGTCCCAGTGATGGAGGATTAGCACACACTGGCACATTGTCCCAGTGATGGAGGATTAGCACACACTGGTACATTGTCCCAGTGATGGAGGATTAGCACACACTGGCACATTGTCCCAGTGATGGAGGATTAGCACACACTGGCACATTGTCCCAGTGATTGAGGATTAGTGAACACTGGCACATTGTCCCAATGATGGAGGATTAGCGCACACTGGCACATTGTCCCAGTGATGGAGGATCAGAACACACTGGTACATTGTCCCAGTGATGGATGATTAGCGCACACTGACACATTGTCCCACTGATGGAGGATTAGCGCACACTGGCACATTGTCCCACTGATGGAGGATTAGTGCACATTGGTATATTGAACCAGTGATGGAGGATTAGCGCACGCTGGTACAAAATCCAAGTAATGGAAGATTAGCGCACACTGGGACATTATCCCAGTGATTGAGGATTAGCACACACTGGCACATTATCCCAGTGATGGAGGATTATCGCACACTGGCACATTGTCTCAGTGATGGAGGATTATTGCACACTTGCACCTTGTCCCAGTGATGTAGGATTAGAGCACACTAGCACATTGTCCCAGTGATGGATGATTAGCACACACTGGCATATTCTCCCAGTGATGGAGGATTATCACACACTGGCAGATTGTCCCAGTGATGGAGAATCAGCACACACTGGTACATTGTCCCAGTGATGGAGGACTAGCGCACACTGACACATTGCCCCAGTGCTGGAGGATTAACGCAGACTGACACATTGCCCCAGTGATGGAGGATTAACGCACACTGACACATTGTCCCAGTGATGGATGATTAACGT
Source organism: Isurus oxyrinchus (assembly GCA_026770705.1). Taxonomy (NCBI): domain Eukaryota; kingdom Metazoa; phylum Chordata; class Chondrichthyes; order Lamniformes; family Lamnidae; genus Isurus; species Isurus oxyrinchus. The sequence continues at coordinate 187,295,202 of JANJGN010000005.1, read as the reverse complement.
ACACTGACACATTGTCCCAGTCATGGAGGATTAGCGCATACTGGTACATTGTCTCAGTGATGGATGATTAGCCCTCACTGACACATTGTTCCAGGGATGGAGGATTAGGACACACTGGCACATTGTCCCTGTGATGGAGGATTAGCACACACTGGAACATTGTCTCACTGATGGAGGATGAGCACACACTGGCACATTGTCCCAGTGATGGAGGATTAGCACACACTGGCACATTGTCACAGTGATGGAGGATTAGTACACACTGGCACATTGTCTCAGTGATGGAGGATGAGCACACACTGGCACAATGCCTCAGTGATGGAGGATTATCGCGCACTGGTACATTGTCCCACTGATGGAGGATTATCGCACACTGGTACATTGTCCCAGTGATGGAGGATTATCGCACACTGACACATTGTCCCAGTGATGGAGGATTAGCGCACACTAGTACATTGTCCCAGTGATGGCGGATTAGTGCACACTGGCACATTGTCCCAGTGATGGAGGATTAGCACACACTGGCACATTGTCCCAGTGATGGAGGATTAGCACACACAGGCACATTGTCCCAGTCATGGAGGATTAGCACACACTGGCACATTGTCGCAGTCATGGAGGATTAGCACACACTGGCACATTGTCCCACTGATGGAGGATTAGCACACACTGGCACATTGTCCCAGTGATGGAGGATTAGCACACACTGGCAAATTGCCTGAGTGATGGAGGATTAGCGCACACTGGCACATTGTCCCAGTGATGGAGGATTAGCACACACTGGCACATTGTCCCAGTGATGGAGGATTAGCACATACTGGCACCTTGTCCCAGTGATGGAGGATGAGCACACACTGGCACATAGTTCCAGTGATGGATGATGAGCACACAATGGCACATAGTCTCAGTGATGGAGGATTAGCATACACTGGCACATTGTCCCAGTGATGGAGGATGAGCGCACACTGGCACATTGTCACAGTGATGGAGGATTAGTACACACTGGCACATTGTCTCAGTGATTGAGGATTAACATACACTGGCACATTGTCTCAGTGATGGAGGATTAGCACACACTGGCACAATGCCTCAGTGATGGAGGATTATCGCACACTGGTACATTGTCCCACTGATGGAGGATTATCGCACACTGGTACATTGTCCCAGTGATGGAGGATTATCGCACACTGACACATTGTCCCAGTGATGGAGGATTAAAGCACACTAGTACATTGTCCCAGTGATGGCAGATTAGCGCACACTGGCACATTGTCCCAGTGATGGAGGATTAGCGCACACTGGCACATTGTATCAGTGATGGAGGGTTGGCGCACACTGGCACATTGTCCCAGTGATGGAGGATTAGCTCACACTGGTACATTGTTCCAGTGATGGAGGATTAGCACGCACTGGTTCATTGTCCCAGTGATGGAGGATTTGCGCACACTGGCACATTGTCCCAGTGATGGAGGATTAGCACACACCGGCATTTGTCCCAGTGATGGAGGATTATCGCTCACTGTCTCATTATCCCAGAGGTGGAGGATTAGCGTTCACCGACACATTGCCCCAGTGATGGAGGATTAACGCACACTTGCAAATTGCCTGAGTGATGGAGGATTAGCGCACACTGGCACATTGTCCCAGCAATGGAGAATTAGCGCACATTGGCACATTGTCTCAGTGATGGAGGATTAGCAAACACTGGTACATTGTCCCAGTGATGGAGGATGATCGCACACTGCTACATTGTCCCAGTGATGGAGGATTATCGCACACTGACACATTGTCCCAGTGATGGAGGATTAGCGCACACTGGTACATTGTCCCAGTGATGGCGGATTAGCGCACACTGGCACATTGTCCCAGTGATGGAGGATTAGCGCCCACTGGCACATTGTCTCAGTGATGGAGGATTAGCACACACTGGCACATTGTCTCAGTGATGGATGATTAGCGCACGCTGGTACAAAATCCAAGTAATGGAAGATTAGCGCACACTGGGACATTATCCCAGTGATTGAGGATTAGCGCACACTGGCACATTGTCCCAGTGATGGAGGATTAGCACGCACTGGTTCATTGTCCCAGTGATGGAGGATTTGCGCACACTGGCACATTGTCCCAGTGATGGAGGATTAGCACACACTGGCATATTGTCCCAGTGATGGAGGATTATTGCACACTGGCACATTGTCCCAGAGGTGGAGGATTAGCGCACACCGACACATTGCCCCAGTGATGGAGGATTAACGCACGCTGGCAAATTGCCTGTGTGATGGAGGATTAGCGCACACTGGCGCATTGTCTCAGCGTTGGAGAATTAGCACACATTGGCACATTGTCCCAGTGATGGCGGATTAGCAAACACGGGCATATTGTCCCAGTGATGGAGGATAAACGCACACTGGCACATTGTCCCTTTGCTTGAGGATTATTGCACACTGGCACATTGTCCCACTGATGGTGGATTAGCGCACACTGGTACATTGTCCCAGTGATGGAGGATTAGCGCACACTGGCACATTTTCCCAGTGATGGAGGATTAGGGCGCACTGGTACGTTGTCCCAGTGATGGTGGTTTAACGCACACTGGCAAATTGCCTGAGTGATGGAGGATTAGCGCACACTGGAACATTGTCCCAGTGATGTTGGATTAGCGCACGCTGGTACAAAATACAAGTGATGGAAGATTAGCGCACACTGGGACATTATCCCAGTGATGGAAAATTAGAACACACTGGCACATGATCCCATTGATGGAGGATTAGCGCACACTGGCACATTTTCCCAGTGATGGAAGATTAGTGCACACTGGCACATTGTGCCAGTCTTGGAGGATTAGTTCACACTGGCACGTTGTCCCCGTGATGGAGGATTAGTGCACACTGGCACATTGCCCTGTGATGGAGGATAACCGCACACTGGCACATTGTCCCAGTGATGGAGGATTAGCACACACTGGCACATTGTCCCAGTGATGGAGGATTAGCACGCACTGGCACATTGTCCCAGTGATGGAGGATTAGCACACACTGGCAAATTGCCCTACTGATGGAGGATTAGTGCACACTGGCACATTGCCACAGTGATGGAGGATTAGAGCACACTGGCACATTGCCCCAGTGATGGAGGATTAACGCACACTGACACATTGTCCCAGTGATGGAGGATTAGCACACACTGGCACATTGTCCCAGTGATGGAGGATTAGCACACACAGGCACATTGTCCCAGTCATGGAGGATTAGCACACACTGGCACATTGTCCCAGTCATGGAGGATTAGCACACACTGGCACATTGTCCCAGTGATGGAGGATTAGCACACACTGGCACATTGTCACAGTGATGGAGGATTAGTACACACTGGCACATTGTCTCAGTGATGGAGGATTAGCACACACTGGCACAATGCCTCAGTGATGGAGGATTATCGCGCACTGGTACATTGTCCCACTGATGGCGGATTAGCGCACACTGGCACATTGTCCCAGTGATGGAGGATTAGCGCACACTGGCACATTGTCTCAGTGATGGAGGATTAGCACACACTGGTTCATTGTCCCAGTGATGGAGGATTATCGCACACTGACACATTGTCCCAGTGATGGAGGATTAGCGCACACTAGTACATTGTCCCAGTGATGGCGGTTAGCGCACACTGGCACATTGTCCCAGTGATGGAGGATTAGCGCACACTGGCACATTGTCTCAGTGATGGAGGATTAGCACACACTGGTTCATTGTCCCAGTGATGGAGGATTAGTGCCCACTGGTACATTGTTCCAGTGATGGAGGATTTGCACGCATTGGTTCATTGTCCCAGTGATGGAGGATTTGCGCACACTGGCACATTGTCCCAGTGATGGAGGATTAGCGCACACTGGCATATTGTCCCAGTGATGGAGGATTATTGCACACTGGCACATTGTCCCAGTGGTGGAGGATTAGCGCACACCGTCACATTGCCCCAGTGATGGAGGATTAACGCACACTGGCAAATTGCCTGTGTGATGGAGGATTAGCGCACACTGGCGCATTGTCTCAGCGATGGAGAATTAGCACACATTGGCACATTGTCCCAGTGATGGCGGATTAGCAAACACGGGCATATTGTCCCAGTGATGGAGGATTATCGCACACTGGCACATTGTCCCATTGCTTGAGGATTATTGCACACTGGCACATTGTCCCACTGATGGAGGATTAACGTGCACTGGCACATTGTCCCAGTGATGGAGGATTAGCACACACTTGCATATTGTCCCAGTGATGGAGGATTATTGCACACTGGCACATTGTCCCAGAGGTGGAGGATTAGCGCACACAGACACATTGCCCCAGTGATGGAGGATTAACGCACACTGGCAAATTGCCTGTGTGATGGAGGATTAGCGCACACTGGCGCATTGTCTCAGCGATGGAGAATTAGCACACATTGGCACATTGTCGCAGTGATGGCGGATTAGCAAACACGGGCATATTGTCCCAGTGATGGAGGATTATCGCACACTGGCACATTGTCCCATTGCTTGAGGATTATTGCACACTGGCACATTGTCCCACTGATGGAGGATTAACGTGCACTGGCACATTGTCCCAGTGATGGAGGATTAGCGCACACTGTTACATTATCCCAGTGATGGAGGATTAGCACTCACTGGCACATTGTCTCAGTAATGGAGGATTAGCGCGCACTGGTACATTGTCCCAGTGATGGAGGATTAACGCACACTGGTACATTATCCCAGTGATGGAGGATGAGCACTCACTGGCACATTGTGTCAGTAATGGAGGATTAGCGCGCACTGGTACATTGTCCCAGTGATGGATGATTAACGCACACTGGCACATTGTCCCAGTGATGGAGGATTAGCGCGCACTGGTACGTTGTCCCAGTGATGGTGGTTTAACGCACACTGGCAAATTGCCTGAGTGATGGAGGATTAGCGCACACTGGAACATTGTCCCAGTGATGTCGGATTAGCGCACGCTGGTACAAAATACAAGTGATGGAAGATTAGCGCACACTGGGACATTATCCCAGTGATGGAGAATTAGCACACACTGGCACATTATCCCATTGATGGAGGATTAGCGCACACTGGCACATTGTCCCAGTGATGGAAGATTAGTGCACACTGGCACATTGTGCCAGTCTTGGAGGATTAGTGCACACTGGCACGTTGTCCCCGTGATGGAGGATTAGAGCACACTGGCACATTGCCCTGTGATGGAGGATAACCACACACTGGCACATTGTCCCAGTGATGGAGGATTAGCACACACTGGCACATTGTCCCAGTGATGGATGATTAGCACGCACTGGCACATTGTCCCAGTGATGGAGGATTAGCACACACTGGCAAATTGCCCTACTGATGGAGGATTAGTGCACACTGTCACATTGCCACAGTGATGGAGGATTAGCGCACACTGGCACATTGCCCCAGTGATGGAGGATTAACGCACACTGACACATTGTCCCAGTGATGGAGGATTAGCACACACTGGCACATTGTCCCAGTGATGGAGGATTAGCACACACAGGCACATTGTCCCAGTCATGGAGGATTAGCACACACTGGCACATTGCCCCAGTGATGGAGAATCAGCACACACTGGCATATTGTCCCAGTGATGGAGGATTATCGCACACTGACACCTTGTCCTAATGATGGATGTTTAGCACACACTGGCACATTGTCCCACTGATGGAGGATTAGCACACACTGGCACATTGTCCCAGTGATGGAGGATTAGCACACACTGGCAAATTGCCTGAGTGATGGAGGATTAGCGCACACTGGCACATTGTCCCAGTGATGGAGGATTAGCACACACTGGCACATTGTCCCAGTGATGGAGGATTAGCACATACTGGCACCTTGTCCCAGTGATGGAGGATGAGCACACACTGGCACATAGTTCCAGTGATGGATGATGAGCACACAATGGCACATAGTCTCAGTGATGGAGGATTAGCATACACTGGCACATTGTCCCAGTGATGGAGGATGAGCGCACACTGGCACATTGTCACAGTGATGGAGGATTAGTACACACTGGCACATTGTCTCAGTGATTGAGGATTAGCATACACTGGCACATTGTCTCAGTGATGGAGGATTAGCACACACTGGCACAATGCCTCAGTGATGGAGGATTATCGCACACTGGTACATTGTCCCACTGATGGAGGATTATCGCACACTGGTACATTGTCCCAGTGATGGAGGATTATCGCACACTGACACATTGTCCCAGTGATGGAGGATTAAAGCACACTAGTACATTGTCCCAGTGATGGCAGATTAGCGCACACTGGCACATTGTCCCAGTGATGGAGGATTAGCGCACACTGGCACATTGTATCAGTGATGGAGGGTTGGCGCACACTGGCACATTGTCCCAGTGATGGAGGATTAGCTCACACTGGTACATTGTTCCAGTGATGGAGGATTAGCACGCACTGGTTCATTGTCCCAGTGATGGAGGATTTGCGCACACTGGCACATTGTCCATGTGATGGAGGATTAGCACACACCGGCATTTGTCCCGGTGATGGAGGATTATCGCTCACTGTCTCATTATCCCAGAGGTGGAGGATTAGCGTTCACCGACACATTGCCCCAGTGATGGAGGATTAACGCACACTTGCAAATTGCCTGAGTGATGGAGGATTAGCGCACACTGGCACATTGTCCCAGCAATGGAGAATTAGCGCACATTGGCACATTGTCTCAGTGATGGAGGATTAGCAAACACTGGTACATTGTCCCAGTGATGGAGGATGATCGCACACTGCTACATTGTCCCAGTGATGGAGGATTATCGCACACTGACACATTGTCCCAGTGATGGAGGATTAGCGCACACTGGTACATTGTCCCAGTGATGGCGGATTAGCGCACACTGGCACATTGTCCCAGTGATGGAGGATTAGCGCCCACTGGCACATTGTCTCAGTGATGGAGGATTAGCACACACTGGCACATTGTCTCAGTGATGGATGATTAGCGCACGCTGGTACAAAATCCAAGTAATGGAAGATTAGCGCACACTGGGACATTATCCCAGTGATTGAGGATTAGCGCACACTGGCACATTGTCCCAGTGATGGAGGATTAGCACGAACTGGTTCATTGTCCCAGTGATGGAGGATTTGCGCACACTGGCACATTGTCCCAGTGATGGAGGATTAGCACACACTGGCATATTGTCCCAGTGATGGAGGATTATTGCACACTGGCACATTGTCCCAGAGGTGGAGGATTAGCGCACACCGACACATTGCCCCAGTGATGGAGGATTAACGCACGCTGGCAAATTGCCTGTGTGATGGAGGATTAGCGCACACTGGCGCATTGTCTCAGCGTTGGAGAATTAGCACACATTGGCACATTGTCCCAGTGATGGCGGATTAGCAAACACGGGCATATTGTCCCAGTGATGGAGGATAAACGCACACTGGCACATTGTCCCTTTGCTTGAGGATTATTGCACACTGGCACATTGTCCCACTGATGGTGGATTAGCGCACACTGGTACATTGTCCCAGTGATGGTGGATTAGCGCACACTGGCACATTTTCCCAGTGATGGAGGATTAGGGCGCACTGGTACGTTGTCCCAGTGATGGTGGTTTAACGCACACTGGCAAATTGCCTGAGTGATGGAGGATTAGCGCACACTGGAACATTGTCCCAGTGATGTTGGATTAGCGCACGCTGGTACAAAATACAAGTGATGGAAGATTAGCGCACACTGGGACATTATCCCAGTGATGGAAAATTAGAACACACTGGCACATGATCCCATTGATGGAGGATTAGCGCACACTGGCACATTGTCCCAGTGATGGAAGATTAGTGCACACTGGCACATTGTGCCAGTCTTGGAGGATTAGTTCACACTGGCACGTTGTCCCCGTGATGGAGGATTAGTGCACACTGGCACATTGCCCTGTGATGGAGGATAACCGCACACTGGCACATTGTCCCAGTGATGGAGGATTAGCACACACTGGCACATTGTCCCAGTGATGGAGGATTAGCACGCACTGGCACATTGTCCCAGTGATGGAGGATTAGCACACACAGGCAAATTGCCCTACTGATGGAGGATTAGTGCACACTGGCACATTGCCACAGTGATGGAGGATTAGAGCACACTGGCACATTGCCCCAGTGATGGAGGATTAACGCACACTGACACATTGTCCCAGTGATGGAGGATTAGCACACACTGGCACATTGTCCCAGTGATGGAGGATTAGCACACACAGGCACATTGTCCCAGTCATGGAGGATTAGCACACACTGGCACATTGTCCCAGTCATGGAGGATTAGCACACACTGGCACATTGTCCCAGTGATGGAGGATTAGCACACACTGGCACATTGTCACAGTGATGGAGGATTAGTACACACTGGCACATTGTCTCAGTGATGGAGGATTAGCACACACTGGCACAATGCCTCAGTGATGGAGGATTATCGCGCACTGGTACATTGTCCCACTGATGGCGGATTAGCGCACACTGGCACATTGTCCCAGTGATGGAGGATTAGCGCACACTGGCACATTGTCTCAGTGATGGAGGATTAGCACACACTGGTTCATTGTCCCAGTGATGGAGGATTATCGCACACTGACACATTGTCCCAGTGATGGAGGATTAGCGCACACTAGTACATTGTCCCAGTGATGGCGGTTAGCGCACACTGGCACATTGTCCCAGTGATGGAGGATTAGCGCACACTGGCACATTGTCTCAGTGATGGAGGATTAGCACACACTGGTTCATTGTCCCAGTGATGGAGGATTAGTGCCCACTGGTACATTGTTCCAGTGATGGAGGATTTGCACGCATTGGTTCATTGTCCCAGTGATGGAGGATTTGCGCACACTGGCACATTGTCCCAGTGATGGAGGATTAGCGCACACTGGCATATTGTCCCAGTGATGGAGGATTATTGCACACTGGCACATTGTCCCAGAGGTGGAGGATTAGCGCACACCGTCACATTGCCCCAGTGATGGAGGATTAACGCACACTGGCAAATTGCCTGTGTGATGGAGGATTAGCGCACACTGGCGCATTGTCTCAGCGATGGAGAATTAGCACACATTGGCACATTGTCCCAGTGATGGCGGATTAGCAAACACGGGCATATTGTCCCAGTGATGGAGGATTATCGCACACTGGCACATTGTCCCATTGCTTGAGGATTATTGCACACTGGCACATTGTCCCACTGATGGAGGATTAACGTGCACTGGCACATTGTCCCAGTGATGGAGGATTAGCACACACTTGCATATTGTCCCAGTGATGGAGGATTATTGCACACTGGCACATTGTCCCAGAGGTGGAGGATTAGCGCACACAGACACATTGCCCCAGTGATGGAGGATTAACGCACACTGGCAAATTGCCTGTGTGATGGAGGATTAGCGCACACTGGCGCATTGTCTCAGCGATGGAGAATTAGCACACATTGGCACATTGTCGCAGTGATGGCGGATTAGCAAACACGGGCATATTGTCCCAGTGATGGAGGATTATCGCACACTGGCACATTGTCCCATTGCTTGAGGATTATTGCACACTGGCACATTGTCCCACTGATGGAGGATTAACGTGCACTGGCACATTGTCCCAGTGATGGAGGATTAGCGCACACTGTTACATTATCGCAGTGATGGAGGATTAGCGCACACTGGTACATTGTCCCAGTGATGGCGGATTAGCGCACACTGGCACATTGTCCCAGTGATGGAGGATTAGCGCCCACTGGCACATTGTCTCAGTGATGGAGGATTAGCACACACTGGCACATTGTCTCAGTGATGGATGATTAGCGCACGCTGGTACAAAATCCAAGTAATGGAAGATTAGCGCACACTGGGACATTATCCCAGTGATTGAGGATTAGCGCACACTGGCACATTGTCCCAGTGATGGAGGATTAGCACGCACTGGTTCATTGTCCCAGTGATGGAGGATTTGCGCACACTGGCACATTGTCCCAGTGATGGAGGATTAGCACACACTGGCATATTGTCCCAGTGATGGAGGATTATTGCACACTGGCACATTGTCCCAGAGGTGGAGGATTAGCGCACACCGACACATTGCCCCAGTGATGGAGGATTAACGCACGCTGGCAAATTGCCTGTGTGATGGAGGATTAGCGCACACTGGCGCATTGTCTCAGCGTTGGAGAATTAGCACACATTGGCACATTGTCCCAGTGATGGCGGATTAGCAAACACGGGCATATTGTCCCAGTGATGGAGGATAAACGCACACTGGCACATTGTCCCTTTGCTTGAGGATTATTGCACACTGGCACATTGTCCCACTGATGGTGGATTAGCGCACACTGGTACATTGTCCCAGTGATGGAGGATTAGCGCACACTGGCACATTTTCCCAGTGATGGAGGATTAGGGCGCACTGGTACGTTGTCCCAGTGATGGTGGTTTAACGCACACTGGCAAATTGCCTGAGTGATGGAGGATTAGAGCACACTGGAACATTGTCCCAGTGATGTTGGATTAGCGCACGCTGGTACAAAATACAAGTGATGGAAGATTAGCGCACACTGGGACATTATCCCAGTGATGGAAAATTAGAACACACTGGCACATGATCCCATTGATGGAGGATTAGCGCACACTGGCACATTGTCCCAGTGATGGAAGATTAGTGCACACTGGCACATTGTGCCAGTCTTGGAGGATTAGTTCACACTGGCACGTTGTCCCCGTGATGGAGGATTAGTGCACACTGGCACATTGCCCTGTGATGGAGGATAACCGCACACTGGCACATTGTCCCAGTGATGGAGGATTAGCACACACTGGCACATTGTCCCAGTGATGGAGGATTAGCACGCACTGGCACATTGTCCCAGTGATGGAGGATTAGCACACACTGGCAAATTGCCCTACTGATGGAGGATTAGTGCACACTGGCACATTGCCACAGTGATGGAGGATTAGAGCACACTGGCACATTGCCCCAGTGATGGAGGATTAACGCACACTGACACATTGTCCCAGTGATGGAGGATTAGCACACACTGGCACATTGTCCCAGTGATGGAGGATTAGCACACACAGGCACATTGTCCCAGTCATGGAGGATTAGCACACACTGGCACATTGTCCCAGTCATGGAGGATTAGCACACACTGGCACATTGTCCCAGTGATGGAGGATTAGCACACACTGGCACATTGTCACAGTGATGGAGGATTAGTACACACTGGCACATTGTCTCAGTGATGGAGGATTAGCACACACTGGCACAATGCCTCAGTGATGGAGGATTATCGCGCACTGGTACATTGTCCCACTGATGGCGGATTAGCGCACACTGGCACATTGTCCCAGTGATGGAGGATTAGCGCACACTGGCACATTGTCTCAGTGATGGAGGATTAGCACACACTGGTTCATTGTCCCAGTGATGGAGGATTATCGCACACTGACACATTGTCCCAGTGATGGAGGATTAGCGCACACTAGTACATTGTCCCAGTGATGGCGGTTAGCGCACACTGGCACATTGTCCCAGTGATGGAGGATTAGCGCACACTGGCACATTGTCTCAGTGATGGAGGATTAGCACACACTGGTTCATTGTCCCAGTGATGGAGGATTAGTGCCCACTGGTACATTGTTCCAGTGATGGAGGATTTGCACGCATTGGTTCATTGTCCCAGTGATGGAGGATTTGCGCACACTGGCACATTGTCCCAGTGATGGAGGATTAGCGCACACTGGCATATTGTCCCAGTGATGGAGGATTATTGCACACTGGCACATTGTCCCAGAGGTGGAGGATTAGCGCACACCGTCACATTGCCCCAGTGATGGAGGATTAACGCACACTGGCAAATTGCCTGTGTGATGGAGGATTAGCGCACACTGGCGCATTGTCTCAGCGATGGAGAATTAGCACACATTGGCACATTGTCCCAGTGATGGCGGATTAGCAAACACGGGCATATTGTCCCAGTGATGGAGGATTATCGCACACTGGCACATTGTCCCATTGCTTGAGGATTATTGCACACTGGCACATTGTCCCACTGATGGAGGATTAACGTGCACTGGCACATTGTCCCAGTGATGGAGGATTAGCACACACTTGCATATTGTCCCAGTGATGGAGGATTATTGCACACTGGCACATTGTCCCAGAGGTGGAGGATTAGCGCACACAGACACATTGCCCCAGTGATGGAGGATTAACGCACACTGGCAAATTGCCTGTGTGATGGAGGATTAGCGCACACTGGCGCATTGTCTCAGCGATGGAGAATTAGCACACATTGGCACATTGTCGCAGTGATGGCGGATTAGCAAACACGGGCATATTGTCCCAGTGATGGAGGATTATCGCACACTGGCACATTGTCCCATTGCTTGAGGATTATTGCACACTGGCACATTGTCCCACTGATGGAGGATTAACGTGCACTGGCACATTGTCCCAGTGATGGAGGATTAGCGCACACTGTTACATTATCCCAGTGATGGAGGATTAGCACTCACTGGCACATTGTCTCAGTAATGGAGGATTAGCGCGCACTGGTACATTGTCCCAGTGATGGAGGATTAACGCACACTGGTACATTATCCCAGTGATGGAGGATGAGCACTCACTGGCACATTGTGTCAGTAATGGAGGATTAGCGCGCACTGGTACATTGTCCCAGTGATGGATGATTAACGCACACTGGCACATTGTCCCAGTGATGGAGGATTAGCGCGCACTGGTACGTTGTCCCAGTGATGGTGGTTTAACGCACACTGGCAAATTGCCTGAGTGATGGAGGATTAGCGCACACTGGAACATTGTCCCAGTGATGTCGGATTAGCGCACGCTGGTACAAAATACAAGTGATGGAAGATTAGCGCACACTGGGACATTATCCCAGTGATGCAGAATTAGCACACACTGGCACATTATCCCATTGATGGAGGATTAGCGCACACTGGCACATTGTCCCAGTGATGGAAGATTAGTGCACACTGGCACATTGTGCCAGTCTTGGAGGATTAGTGCACACTGGCACGTTGTCCCCGTGATGGAGGATTAGAGCACACTGGCACATTGCCCTGTGATGGAGGATAACCACACACTGGCACATTGTCCCAGTGATGGAGGATTAGCACACACTGGCACATTGTCCCAGTGATGGAGGATTAGCACGCACTGGCACATTGTCCCAGTGATGGAGGATTAGCACACACTGGCAAATTGCCCTACTGATGGAGGATTAGTGCACACTGTCACATTGCCACAGTGATGGAGGATTAGCGCACACTGGCACATTGCCCCAGTGATGGAGGATTAACGCACACTGACACATTGTCCCAGTGATGGAGGATTAGCACACACTGGCACATTGTCCCAGTGATGGAGGATTAGCACACACAGGCACATTGTCCCAGTCATGGAGGATTAGCACACACTGGCACATTGCCCCAGTGATGGAGAATCAGCACACACTGGCATATTGTCCCAGTGATGGAGGATTATCGCACACTGACACCTTGTCCTAATGATGGATGTTTAGCACACACTGGCACATTGTCCCAGTGATGGAGGACTAGCACACACTGACACATTGCCCCAGTGATGGAGGATTAACGCACACTTACACATTGCCCCAGTGATGGAGGATTAACGCACACTGACACATTGTCCGAGTGATGGAGGATTAACGTACACTGACACATTGTCCCAGTGATGGAGGATTAGCGCATACTGGTACATTGTCTCAGTGATGGATGATTAGCCCTCACTGACACATTGTCCCAGGGATGGAGGATTAGCACACACTGGCACATTGTCCCAGTGATGGAGGATTAGCACTCACTGGAACATTGTCTCACTGATGGAGGATGAGCACACACTGGCACATTGTCCCAGTGATGGAGGATTAGCACACACTGGCACATTGTCACAGAGATGGAGGATTAGTACACACTGGCACATTGTCTCAGTGATGGAGGATTAGCACACACTGGCACAATGCCTCAGTGATGGAGGATTATCACGCACTGGTACATTGTCCCACTGATGGCGGATTAGCGCACACTGGCACATTGTCCCAGTGATGGAGGATTAGCACACACTGGTTCATTGTCCCAGTGATGGAGGATTAGTGCACACTGGTACATTGTTCCAGTGATGGAGAATTAGCACGCATTGGTTCATTGTCCCAGTGATGGAGGATTTGCGCACACTGGCACATTGTCCCAGTGATGGAGGATTAGCACACACTGGCATATTGTCCCAGTGATGGAGGATTATTGCACACTGGCACATTGTCCCAGAGGTGGAGGATTAGCGCACACCGACACTTTGCCCCAGTGATGGAGGATTAACGCTCACTGGCAAATTGCCTGTGTGATGGAGGATTAGCACACACTGGCGCATTGTCTCAGCGATGGAGAATTAGCACACATTGGCTCATTGTCCCAGTGATGGCGGATTAGCAAACACGGGCATATTGTCCCAGTGATGGAGGATTATCGCACACTGGCACATTGTCCCATTGCTTGAGGATTATTGCACACTGGCACATTGTCCCACTGATGGAGGATTAACGTGCACTGGCCCATTGTCCCAGTGATGGAGGATTAGCGCACACTGTTACATTATCCCAGTGATGGAGGATTAGCACTCACTGGCACATTGTCTCAGTAATGGAGGATTAGCGCGCACTGGTACATTGTCCCAGTGATGGAGGATTAACGCACACTGGTACATTATCCCAGTGATGGAGGATGAGCACTCACTGGCACATTGTGTCAGTAATGGAGGATTAGCGCACACTGGTACATTGTCCCAGTGATGGATGATTAACGCACACTGACACATTGTCCCAGTGATGGAGGATTAGCGCGCACTGGTACGTTGTCCCAGTGATGGTGGTTTAACGCACACTGGCAAATTGCCTGAGTGATGGAGGATTAGCGCACACTGGAACATTGTCCCAGTGATGTCGGATTAGCGCACGCTGGTACAAAATACAAGTGATGGAAGATTAGCGCACACTGGGACATTATCCCAGTGATGGAGAATTAGCACACACTGGCACATTAACCCTTTGATGGAGGATTAGCGTACACAGGCACATTGTCCCAGTGATGGAAGATTAGTGCACACTGGCACATTGTTCCAGTCTTGGAGGATAAGTGCACACTGGCACGTTGTCCCCGTGATGGAGGATTAGTGCACACTGGCACATTGCCCTGTGATGGAGGATAACCACACACTGGCACATTGTCCCAGTGATGGAGGATTAGCACACACTGTCACATTGTCCCAGTGATGGAGGATTAGCACGCACTGGCACATTGTCCCAATGATGGAGGATTAGCACACACTGGCAAATTGCCCTACTGATGGAGGATTAGTGCACACTGTCACATTGCCACAGTGATGGAGGATTAGCGCACACTGGCACATTGCCCCAGTGATGGAGGATTAACGCACACTGACACATTGTCCCAGTGATGGAGGATTAGCACACACTGGCACATTGTACCAGTGATGGAGGATTAGCACTCACTGGAACATTGTCTCACTGATGGAGGATGAGCACACACTGGCACATTGTCCCAGTCATGGAGGATTAGCACACACTGGCACATTGTCACAGTGATGGAGGATTAGTACACACTGGCACATTGTCTCAGTGATGGAGGATTAGCACACACTGGCACAATGCGTCAGTGATGGAGGATTATCGCGCACTGGTACATTGTCCCACTGATGGCGGATTAGCGCACACTGGCACATTGTCCCAGTGATGGAGGATTAGCGCACACTGGCACATTGTCTCAGTGATGGAGGATTAGCACACACTGGTTCATTGTCCCAGTGATGGAGGATTATCGCACACTGACACATTGTCCCAGTGATGGAGGATTAGCGCACACTAGTACATTGTCCCAGTGATGGCAGATTAGCGCACACTGGCACATTGTCCCAGTGATGGAGGATTAGCGCACACTGGCACATTGTCCCAGTGATGGAGGATTAGCACACACTGGTTCATTGTCCCAGTGATGGAGGATTAGTGCCCACTGGTACATTGTTCCAGTGATGGAGGATTTGCACGCATTGGTTCATTGTCCCAGTGATGGAGGATTTGCGCACACTGGCACATTGTCCCAGTGATGGAGGATTAGCGCACACTGGCATATTGTCCCAGTGATGGAGGATTATTGCACACTGGCACATTGTCCCAGAGGTGGAGGATTAGCGCACACCGACACATTGCCCCAGTGATGGAGGATTAACGCACACTGGCAAATTGCCTGTGTGATGGAGGATTAGCGCACACTGGCGCATTGTCTCAGCGATGGAGAATTAGCACACATTGGCACATTGTCCCAGTGATGGCGGATTAGCAAACACGGGCATATTGTCCCAGTGATGGAGGATTATCGCACACTGGCACATTGTCCCATTGCTTGAGGATTATTGCACACTGGCACATTGTCCCACTGATGGAGGATTAACGTGCACTGGCACATTGTCCCAGTGATGGAGGATTAGCACACACTGGCATATTGTCCCAGTGATGGAGCATTATTGCACACTGGCACATTGTCCCAGAGGTGGAGGATTAGCGCACACCGACACATTGCCCCAGTGATGGAGGATTAACGCACACTGGCAAATTGCCTGTGTGATGGAGAATTAGCGCACCCTGGCGCATTGTCTCAGCGATGGAGAATTAGCACACATTGGCACATTGTCGCAGTGATGGCGGATTAGCAAACACGGGCATATTGTCCCAGTGATGGAGGATTATCGCACACTGGCACATTGTCCCATTGCTTGAGGATTATTGCACACTGGCACATTGTCCCACTGATGGAGGATTAACGTGCACTGGCACATTGTCCCAGTGATGGAGGATTAGCGCACACTGTTACATTATCCCAGTGATGGAGGATTAGCACTCACTGGCACATTGTCTCAGTAATGGAGGATTAGCGCGCACTGGTACATTGTCCCAGTGATGGAGGATTAACGCACACTGGTACATTATCCCAGTGATGGAGGATGAGCACTCACTGGCACATTGTGTCAGTAACGGAGGATTAGCGCGCACTGGTACATTGTCCCAGTGATGGATGATTAACGCACACTGGCACATTGTCCCAGTGATGGAGGATTAGCGCGCCCTGGTACGTTGTCCCAGTGATGGTGGTTTAACGCACACTGGCAAATTGCCTGAGTGATGGAGGATTAGCGCACACTGGAACATTGTCCCAGTGATGTCGGATTAGCGCACGCTGGTACAAAATACAAGTGATGGAAGATTAGCGCACACTGGGACATTATCCCAGTGATGGAGAATTAGCACACACTGGCACATTATCCCATTGATGGAGGATTAGCGCACACTGGCACATTGTCCCAGTGATGGAAGATTAGTGCACACTGGCACATTGTGCCAGTCTTGGAGGATTAGTGCACACTGGCACGTTGTCCCCGTGATGGAGGATTAGTGCACACTGGCACATTGCCCTGTGATGGAGGATAACCACACACTGGCACATTGTCCCAGTGATGGAGGATTAGCACACACTGGCACATTGTCCCAGTGATGGAGGATTAGCACGCACTGGCACATTGTCCCAGTGATGGAGGATTAGCACACACTGGCAAATTGCCCTACTGATGGAGGATTAGTGCACACTGTCACATTGCCACAGTGATGGAGGATTAGCGCACACTGGCACATTGCCCCAGTGATGGAGGATTAACGCACACTGACACATTGTCCCAGTGATGGAGGATTAGCACACACTGGCACATTGTCCCAGTGATGGAGGATTAGCACACACAGGCACATTGTCCCAGTCATGGAGGATTAGCACACAATGGCACATTGCCCCAGTGATGGAGAATCAGCACACACTGGCATATTGTCCCAGTGATGGAGGATTATCGCACACTGACACCTTGTCCTAATGATGGATGTTTAGCACACACTGGCACATTGTCCCAGTGATGGAGGAATAGCACACACTGACACATTGCCCCAGTGATGGAGGATTAACGCACACTGACACATTGCCCCAGTGATGGAGGATTAACGCACACTGACACATTGTCCCAGTGATGGAGGATTAACGTACACTGACACATTGTCCCAGTGATGGAGGATTAGCGCATACTGGTACATTGTCTCAGTGATGGATGATTAGCCCTCACTGACACATTGTCCCAGGGATGGAGGATTAGCACACACTGGCACATTGTCCCAGTGATGGAGGATTAGCACTCACTGGAACATTGTCTCACTGATGGAGGATGAGCACACACTGGCACATTGTCCCAGTGATGGAGGATTAGCACACACTGGCACATTGTCACAGTGATGGAGGATTAGTACACACTGGCACATTGTCTCAGTGATGGAGGATTAGCACACACTGGCACAATGCCTCAGTGATGGAGGATTATCGCGCACTGGTACATTGTCCCACTGATGGCGGATTAGCGCACACTGGCACATTGTCCCAGTGATGGAGGATTAGCGCACACTGGCACATTGTCTCAGTGATGGAGGGTTAGCGCACACTGGCACATTGTCTCAGTGATGGAGGATTAGCAAACACTGGTTCATTGTCCCAGTGATGGAGGATTATCGCACACTGACACATTGTCCCAGTGATGGAGGATTAGCGCACACTAGTACATTGTCCCAGTGATGGCGGATTAGCGCACACTGGCACATTGTCCCAGTGATGGAGGATTATTGCACACTGGCACATTGTCCCACTGATGGAGGATTAACGTGCACTGGCACATTGTCCCAGTGATGGAGGATTAGCGCACACTGTTACATTATCCCAGTGATGGAGGATTAGCACTCACTGGCACATTGTCTCAGTAATGGAGGATTAGCGCGCACTGGTACATTGTCCCAGTGATGGAGGATTAACGCACACTGGTACATTATCCCAGTGATGGAGGATGAGCACTCACTGGCACATTGTGTCAGTAATGGAGGATTAGCGCGCACTGGTACATTGTCCCAGTGATGGATGATTAACGCACACTGGCACATTGTCCCAGCGATGGAGGATTAGCGCGCACTGGTACGTTGTCCCAGTGATGGTGGTTTAACGCACACTGGCAAATTGCCTGAGTGATGGAGGATTAGCGCACACTGGAACATTGTCCCAGTGATGTCGGATTAGCGCACGCTGGTACAAAATACAAGTGATGGAAGATTAGCGCACACTGGGACATTATCCCAGTGATGGAGAATTAGCACACACTGGCACATTATCCCATTGATGGAGGATTAGCGCACACTGGCACATTGTCCCAGTGATGGAAGATTAGTGCACACTGGCACATTGTGCCAGTCTTGGAGGATTAGTGCACACTGGCACGTTGTCCCAGTGATGGAGGATTAGTGCACACTGGCACATTGCCCTGTGATGGAGGATAACCACACACTGGCACATTGTCCCAGTGATGGAGGATTAGCACACACTGGCACATTGTCCCAGTGATGGAGGATTAGCACGCACTGGCACATTGTCCCAGTGATGGAGGATTAGCACACACTGGCAAATTGCCCTACTGATGGAGGATTAGTGCACACTGTCACATTGCCACAGTGATGGAGGATTAGCGCACACTGGCACATTGCCCCAGTGATGGAGGATTAACGCACACTGACACATTGTCCCAGTGATGGAGGATTAGCACACACTGGCACATTGTCCCAGTGATGGAGGATTAGCACACACAGGCACATTGTCCCAGTCATGGAGGATTAGCACACAATGGCACATTGCCCCAGTGATGGAGAATCAGCACACACTGGCATATTGTCCCAGTGATGGAGGATTATCGCACACTGACACCTTGTCCTAATGATGGATGTTTAGCGCACACTGGCACATTGTCCCAGTGATGGAGGAATAGCACACACTGACACATTGCCCCAGTGATGGAGGATTAACGCACACTGACACATTGCCCCAGTGATGAAGGATTAACGCACACTGACACATTGTCCCAGTGATGGAGGATTAACGTACACTGACACATTGTCCCAGTGATGGAGGATTAGCGCATACTGGTACATTGTCTCAGTGTTGGATGATTAGCCCTCACTGACACATTGTCCCAGTGATGGAGGATTAGCGCACACTGGCACATTGTCTCAGTGATGGAGGATTAGCACACACTGGTTCATTGTCCCAGTGATGGATGATTAGTGCACACTGGTACATTGTTCCAGTGATGGAGGATTAGCACGCATTGGTTCATTGTCCGAGTGATGGAGGATTTGCACACACTGGCACATTGTCCCAGTGATGGAGGATTAGCACACACTGGCATATTGTCCCAGTGATGGAGGATTATTGCACACTGGCACATTGTCCCAGAGGTGGAGGATTAGCGCACACCGACACATTGCCCCATTGATGGAGGATTAACGCTCACTGGCAAATTGCCTGTGTGATGGAGGATTAGCACACACTGGCGCATTGTCTCAGCGATGGAGAATTAGCACACATTGGCACATTGTCCCAGTGATGGCGGATTAGCAAACACGGGCATATTGTCCCAGTGAGGGAGGATTATCGCACACTGGCACATTGTCCCATTGCTTGAGGATTATTGCACACTGGCACATTGTCCCACTGATGGAGGATTAACGTGCACTGGCACATTGTCCCAGTGATGGAGGATTAGCACACACTGGCATATTGTCCCAGTGATGGAGGATTATTGCACACTGGCACATTGTCCCAGAGGTGGAGGATTAGCGCACACCGACACATTGCCCCAGTGATGGAGGATTAACGCACACTGGCAAATTGCCTGTGTGATGGAGGATTAGCGCACACTGGCGCATTGTCTCAGCGATGGAGAATTAGCACACATTGGCACATTGTCCCAGTGATGGCGGATTAGCAAACACGGGCATATTGTCCCAGTGATGGAGGATTATCGCACACTGGCACATTGTCCCATTGCTTGAGGATTATTGCACACTGGCACATTGTCCCACTGATGGAGGATTAACGTGCACTGGCACATTGTCCCAGTGATGGAGGATTAGCGCACACTGTTACATTATCCCAGTGATGGAGGATTAGCACTCACTGGCACATTGTCTCAGTAATGGAGGATTAGCGCGCACTGGTACATTGTCCCAGTGATGGAGGATTAACGCACACTGGTACATTATCCCAGTGATGGAGGATGAGCACTCACTGGCACATTGTGTCAGTAATGGAGGATTAGCGCGCACTGGTACATTGTCCCAGTGATGGATGATTAACGCACACTGGCACATTGTCCCAGTGATGGAGGATTAGCGCGCACTGGTACGTTGTCCCAGTGATGGTGGTTTAACGCACACTGGCAAATTGCCTGAGTGATGGAGGATTAGCGCACACTGGAACATTGTCCCAGTGATGTCGGATTAGCGCACGCTGGTACAAAATACAAGTGATGGAAGATTAGCGCACACTGGGACATTATCCCAGTGATGGAGAATTAGCACACACTGGCACATTATCCCATTGATGGAGGATTAGCGCACACTGGCACATTGTCCCAGTGATGGAAGATTAGTGCACACTGGCACATTGTGCCAGTCTTGGAGGATTAGTGCACACTGGCACGTTGTCCCCGTGATGGAGGATTAGTGCACACTGGCACATTGCCCTGTGATGGAGGATAACCACACACTGGCACATTGTCCCAGTGATGGAGCATTAGCACACACTGGCACATTGTCCCAGTGATGGAGGATTAGCACGCACTGGCACATTGTCCCAGTGATGGAGGATTAGCACACACTGGCAAATTGCCCTACTGATGGACGATTAGTGCACACTGTCACATTGCCACAGTGATGGAGGATTAGCGCACACTGGCACATTGCCCCAGTGATGGAGGATTAACGCACACTGACACATTGTCCCAGTGATGGAGGATTAGCACACACTGGCACATTGTCCCAGTGATGGAGGATTAGCACACACAGGCACATTGTCCCAGTCATGGAGGATTAGCACACAATGGCACATTGCCCCAGTGATGGAGAATCAGCACACACTGGCATATTGTCCCAGTGATGGAGGATTATCGCACACTGACACCTTGTCCTAGTGATGGATGTTTAGCACACACTGGCACATTGTCCCAGTGATGGAGGACTAGCACACACTGACACATTGCCCCAGTGATGGAGGATTAACGCACACTGACACATTGCCCCAGTGATGGAGGATTAACGCACACTGACACATTGTCCCAGTGATGGAGGATTAACGTACACTGACACATTGTCCCAGTGATGGAGGATTAGCGCATACTGGTACATTGTCTCAGTGATGGATGATTATCCCTCACTGACACATTGTCCCAGGGATGGAGGATTAGTGCACACTGGCACGTTGTCCCCGTGATGGAGGATTAGTGCACACTGGCACATTGCCCTGTGATGGAGGATAACCACACACTGGCACATTGTCCCAGTGATGGAGGATTAGCACACACTGGCACATTGTCCCAGTGATGGAGGATTAGCACGCACTGGCACATTGTCCCAATGATGGAGGATTAGCACACACTGGCAAAGTGCCCTACTGATGGAGGATTAGTGCACACTGTCACATTGCCACAGTGATGGAGGATTAGCGCACACTGGCACATTGCCCCAGTGATGGAGGATTAACGCACACTGACACATTGTCCCTGTGATGGAAAATTAGCACACACTAACACATTGTCCCAGTGATGGAGGATTAGCACACACAGGCACATTGTCCCAGTCATGGAGGATTAGCACACACTGGCACATTGTCCCAGTCATGGAGGATTAGCACACACTGGCACATTGTCCCTCTGATGGAAGATTAGCACACACTGGCACATTGTCCCAGTAATGGATGATTAGCACACACTGGCAAATTGCCTGAGTGATGGAGGATTAGCGCACACTGGCACATTGTCCCAGTGATGGAGGATTAGCACACACTGGCACATTGTCCCAGTGATGGAGGATTAGCACATACTGGCACATTGTCCCAGTGATGGAGGATGAGCACACAATGGCACATTGTCCCAGTGATGGATGATGAGCACACAATGGCACATAGTCTCAGTGATGGAGGATTTGCATACACTGGCACATTGTCCCAGTGATGGAGGATGAGCACACAGTGGCACATTGTCACAGTGATGGAGGATTAGTACACACTGGAACATTGTCTCAGTGATGGAGGATTAGCATACACTGGCACATTGTCTCAGTGATGGAGGATTAGCACACACTGACACAATGCGTCAGTGATGGAGGATTATCGCACACTGGTACATTGTCCCACTGATGGAGGATTATCGCACACTGGTACATTGGCCCAGTGATGGAGGATTATCGCACACTGACACATTGTCCCAGTGATGGAGGATTAGCGCACACTAGTACATTGTCCCAGTGATGGCGGATTAGCGCACACTGGCACATTGTCCCAGTGATGGAGGATTAGCGCACACTGGCACATTGTCTCAGTGATGGAGGATTAGTACACACTGGCACATTGTCCCAGTGATGGAGGATTAGCACACACTGGCATATTGTCCCAGTGATGGAGGATTATCGCTCACTGGCACATTATCCCAGAGGTGGAGGATTAGCGTTCACCGGCACATTGTCTCAGTGATGGAGGATTAGCGCACACTCGTACGTTGTCCCAGTGATGGAGGATTAACGCACACTGGCAAATTGCCTGAGTGATGGAGGATTAGCGCAGAATGGCACATTGTCCCAGTGATGTCGGATTAGCGCACGCTGGTACAAAATACAAGTGATGGAAGATTAGTGCACACTGGGACATTATCCCAGTGGTGGAGGATTAGCACACACTGGCACATTGTCCCAGTGATGGAGGATTAGTGCACACTGGCACATTGTGCCAGTCATGGAGGATTAGTGCACACTGGCACGTTGTCCCAGTGATGGAGGATTAGTGCACACTGGCACATTGCCCTGTGATGGAGGATAATCGCACACTGGCACATTGTCCCAGTGATGGAGGATTAGCACACACTGGCACATTGTCCCAGTGATGGAGGATTAGCACACACTGGTACATTGTCCCTGTGATGGAGGATTAGCACACACTGGCACATTGTCCCAGTGATGGAGGATTAGCACACACTGGCACATTGTCCCAGTGATGGAGCATTAGCACACACTGGCACATTGTCCCAGTGATGGAGGATTAGGAAACCCTGGCATATTGTCCCAGTGATCAAGGATTATCGCACACTGGCACATTGTGCCATTGCTTGAGGATCATTGCACACTGGCACATTGTCCCAGTGATGGAGGATTAATGCGCACTGGCATATTGTCTCAGTGATGGAGGATTATCGCAGACTGACACATTGTCCCAGTGATTGAGGATTAGTGAACACTGGCACATTGTCCCAATGATGGAGGATTAGCGCACACTGGCACATTGTCCCAGTGATGGAGGATCAGAACACACTGGTACATTGTCCCAGTGATGGATGATTAGCGCACACTGACACATTGTCCCACTGATGGAGGATTAGCGCACACTGGCACATTGTCCCACTGATGGAGGATTAGTGCACATTGGTATATTGAACCAGTGATGGAGGATTAGCGCACGCTGGTACAAAATCCAGGTAATGGAAGATTAGTGCACACTGGGACATTATCCCAGTGATTGAGGATTAGCACACACTGGCACATTATCCCAGTGATGGAGGATTATCGCACACTGGCACATTGTCTCAGTGATGGCGGATTAGCGCACACTGGCACATTGTCCCAGTGATGGAGGATTAGCACGCACTGGTTCATTGTCCCAGTGATGGAGGATTTGCGCACACTGGCACATTGTCCCAGTGATGGAGGATTAGCACACACTGGCATATTGTCCCAATGATGGAGGATTATTGCACACTGGCACATTGTCCCAGTGATGGAGGATTAGTGCACACCGATACATTGCCCCAGTGATGGAGGATTAACGCACACTGGCAAATTGCCTGTGTGATGGAGGATTAGCGCACACTGGCGCATTGTCTCAGCGATGGAGAATTAGCACACATTGGCACATTGTCCCAGTGATGGCGGATTAGCAAACACGGGCATATTGTCCCAGTGATCGAGGATTATTGCACACTGGCACATTGTCCCATTGCTTGAGGATTATTGCACACTGGCACATTGTCCCACTGATGGAGGATTAACGTGCACTGGCACATTGTCCCAGTGGTGGAGGATTAGCGCACACTGTTACATTATCCCAGTGATGGAGAATTAGCACACACTGGCACATAATCCAATTGATGGAGGATTAGCACGCACTGGCACATTGTCCCAGTGATGGAGGATTAGTGCACACTGGCACATTGTGCCAGTCATGGAGGATTAGTGCACACTGGCACGTTGTCCCAGTGATGGAGGATTAGTGCACACTGGCACATTGCCCTGTGATGGAGGATAATCGCACACTGGCACATTGTCCCAGTGATGGAGGATTAGCACACACTTGCTCATTGTCCCAGTGATGGAGGATTAGCACACACTGGCACATTGTCCCAGTGATGGAGGATTAGCACACACTGGCACATTGTCCCAGTGCTGGAGGATTAGCACACACTGGCACATTGTCCCAGTGATGGAGCATTAGCACACACTGGCACATTGTCCCAGTGATGGTGGATTAGGAAACACTGGCATATTGTCCCAGTGATCAAGGATTATCGCACACTGGCACATTGTGCCATTGCTTGAGGATCATTGCACACTGGCACATTCTCCCAGTGATGGAGGATTAACTCGCACTGGCATATTGTCTCAGTGATGGAGGATTATCGCAGACTGACACATTGTCCCTGTGATTGAGGAT
This sequence comes from Isurus oxyrinchus, assembly GCA_026770705.1. NCBI lineage: Eukaryota > Metazoa > Chordata > Chondrichthyes > Lamniformes > Lamnidae > Isurus > Isurus oxyrinchus. Next base: position 187,269,214 of record JANJGN010000005.1, on the reverse strand, counting down.
TAGTGAACACTGGCACATTGTCCCAATGATGGAGGATTAGCGCACACTGGCACATTGTCCCAGTGATGGAGGATCAGAACACACTGGTACATTGTCCCAGTGATGGATGATTAGCGCACACTGACACATTGTCCCACTGATGGAGGATTAGCGCCCACTGGCACATTGTCCCACTGATGGAGGATTAGTGCACATTGGTATATTGAACCAGTGATGGAGGATTAGTGCACGCTGGTACAAAATCCAAGTAATGGAAGATTAGCGCGCACTGGGACATTATCCCAGTGATTGAGGATTAGCACACACTGGCACATTATCCCAGTGATGGAGGATTATCGCACACTGGCACATTGTCCCATTGATGGAGGATAAGCGCACACTGGCACATTGTCCCAGCGCTGGTGGATTAGTGCACACTGGCACGTTTTCCCAGCGCTGGAGGGTTCCTGCACACTGGCACATTGCCCTGGGATTGAGGACAATCGCACACTGGCACATTGTCTCAGTGATGGAGGATTATTGCACACTGGCACCTTGTCCCAGTGATGTAGGATTAGCGCACACTAGCACATTGTCCCAGTGATGGAGGATTAGCACACACTGGCATATTCTCCCAGTGATGGAGGATTATCGCACACTGGCAGATTGTCCCAGTGATGGAGAATCAGCACACACTGGCATATTGTCCCAGTGATGGAGGATTATCGCACACTGGCACCTTGTCCTAATGATGGATGTTTAGCACACACTGGTACATTGTCCCAGTGATGGAGGACTAGCGCACACTGACACATTGCCCCAGTGATGGAGGATTAACGCACACTGACACATTGCCCCAGTGATGGAGGATTAACGCACACTGACACATTGTCCCAGTGATGGAGGATTAACGTACACTGACACATTGTCCCAGTGATGGAGGATTAGTGCACACTGGTACATTGTTCCAGTGATGGAGGATTAGCACGCACTGGTTCATTGTCCCATTTCTTGAGGATCATTGCACACTGGCACATTGTCCCAGTCATGGAGGATAAATGCGCACTGGCATATTGTCTCAGTAATGGAGGATTATCGCAGACTGACACATTGTCCCAGTGATTGAGGATTAGTGAACACTGGCACATTGTCCCACTGATGGAGGATGAGCGCACACTGGCACATTGTCTCAGTGATGGAGGATTATTGCACACTGGCACATTGTCTCAGTGATGGAGGATTATTGCACACTGGCACATTGTCGCAGTGATGGAGGATGAGCACTCACTGGCCCATTGTCCCAGTGATGGAGGATTAGCGCACAGTGGCACATTGTCCCAGTGATGGAGGATTAACGTACACTGACATATTGCCCTAGTGGTGGAGAATTAACGCACACTGGCACATTGTCCCAGTGATGGAGGATTAACGTACACTGACACATTGTGGCAGTGATGGAGGATTATCGCATACTGGTACATTGTCTCAGTGTTGGAGGATTAGCACACACTGGCACGTTGTCCCAGTGATGGAGGATTAGCACACACTGGCAAATTGCCTGAGTGATGGAGGATTAGCGCACACTGGCACATTGTCCCAGTGATGGAGGATTAGCACACACTGGCACATTGTCCCAGTGATGGAGGATTAGCACATACTGGCACATTGTCCCAGTGATGGAGGATGAGCACACAATGGCACATTGTCCCAGTGATGCATGATGAACACACAATTGCACATAGTCTCAGTGATGGAGGATTAGCACACACTGGCACATTGTCCCAGTGATGGAGGATGAGCACACACTGGCACAATGTCACAGTGATGGAGGATTAGTACACACTGGCACATTGTCTCAGTGATGGAGGATTAGCATACACTGGCACATTGTCTCAGTGATGGAGGATTAGCACACACTGGCACAACGCCTCAGTGATGGAGGATTATCGCACACTGGTACATTGTCCCACTGATGGAGGATTAAAGCACACTAGTACATTGTCCCAGTGATGGCGGATTAGCGCACACTGGCACATTGTCCCACTGATGGAGGATTAGCGCACACTGGCACATTGTCTCAGTGATGGAGGGTTAGCGCACACTGGCACATTGTCTCAGTGATGGAGGATTAGCACACACTGGTTCATTGTCCCAGTGATGGAGGATTAGCTCACACTCGTACATTGTTCCAGTGATGGAGGATTAGCACGCACTGGTTCATTGTCCCTGTGATGGAGGATTTGCGCACACTGGCACATTGTCCCAGTGATGGAGGATTAGCACACACTGGCATATTGTCCCAGTGATGGAGGATTATCGCTCACTGGCACATTATCCCAGAGGTGGAGGATTAGCGTTCACCGACACATTGCCCCAGTGATGGAGGATTAACGCACACTTGCAAATTGCCTGAGTGATGGAGGATTAGCGCACACTGGCACATTGTCCCAGCAATAGAGAATTAGCGCACATTGGCACATTGTCTCAGTGATGGAGGATTAGCAAACACTGGTACATTGTCCCAGTGATGGAGGATGATCGCACACTGCTACATTGTCCCAGTGATGGAGGATTATCGCACACTGACACATTGCCCCAGTTATGGAGGATTAGCGCACACTGGTACATTGTCCCAGTGATGGCGGATTAGCGCACACTGGCACATTGTCCCAGTGATAGAGGATTAGCGCCCACTGGCACATTGTCTCAGTGATGGAGGATTAGCACACACTGGCACATTGTGTCAGTGATGGAGGATTAGCATACACTGGTTCATTGTCCCAATGGTGGAGGATTAGTGCACACTGGTACATTGTCCCAGTCATGGAGGATTAGCATGCACTGCTTCATTGTGCCAGTGATGGAGGATTAGTGCACACTGGCACATTGTCCCAGTGACGGAGGATTAGCACACACTGGCATATTGTCCTAGTGTTGGAGGATTATCGCACACTTTGTCGCAGTGATGGTGGATTAGCGCACAGTGTCACATTGTCTCAGTGATGGTGGATTAGCGAACACTGGCACATTGTCCCAGAGGTGGAGGATTAGCGAACACTGGCACATTGTCCCAGTGATGGAGGATTAGCACACACTGGCATATTGTCCTAGTGTTGGAGGTTATTGCACACTTTGTCGCAGTGATGGTGGATTAGCGCACAGTGTCACATTGTCTCAGTGATGGTGGATTAGCGAACACTGGCACATTGTCCCAGAGGTGGAGGATTAGCGAACACTGGCACATTGTCCCAGTGATGGAGAATTAGCGCACACTGGCACATTGCCTCAGTGATAGTGGATTAGCGAACACTGGCACATTCTCCCAGTGATGGAGGATTAGCGCACACTGGTACATTATCCCAGTGAAGGAGGATTAGTGCATGCTGGTACATTATCCCAGTGATGGAGGATTAGCGCACATTGGCACATTGTCTCAGTGATGGAGGATTAGTGCAGACTTTTACATTATCCCAGTGATGGAGGATTAGCACTCACTGGCACATTGTCTCAGTGATGGAGGATTAGCGCGCACTCGTACGTTGTCCCAGTGATGGAGGATTAACGCACACTGGCAAATTGCCTGAGTGATGGAGGATTAGCGCAGACTGGAACATTGTCCCAGTGATGTCGGATTAGCGCACGCTGGTACAAAATACAAGTGATGGAAGATTAGCGCACACTGGGACATTATCCCAGTGATGGAGAATTAGCACACACTGGCACATTATCCCAGTGATGGAGGATTAGCACACACTGGCACATTGTCCCAGTGATGGAGGATTAGTGCACACTGGCACATTGTGCCAGTCATGGAGGATTAGTGCACACTGGCACGTTGTCCCAGTGATGGAGGATTAGTGCACACTGGCACATTGCCCTGTGATGGAGGATAATCGCACACTGGCACATTGTCCCAGTGATGGAGGATTAGCACACACTGGCACATTGTCCCACTGATGGAGGATTAGTGCACATTGGTATATTGAACCAGTGATGGAGGATTAGCGCACGCTGGTACAAAATCCAAGTAATGGAAGATTAGCGCACACTGGGACATTATCCCAGTGATTGAGGATTAGCACACACTGGCACATTATCCCAGTGATGGAGGATTATCGCACACTGGCACATTGTCCCAGTGATGGAGGATTAGCGCACGCTGGCACATTGTCCCAGCGCTGGTGGATTAGTGCACACTGGCACGTTTTCCCAGCGCTGGAGGGTTCGTGCACACTGGCACATTGCCCTGTGATTGAGGAGAATCGCACACTGGCACATTGTCTCAGTGATGGAGGATTATTGCACACTGGCACCTTGTCCCAGTGATGTAGGATTAGAGCACACTAGCACATTGTCCCAGTGATGGAGGATTAGCACACACTGGCATATTCTCCCAGTGATGGAGGATTATCGCACACTGGCAGATTGTCCCAGTGATGGAGAATCAGCACACACTGGCATATTGTCCCAGTGATGGAGGATTAGCGCACACTGGTACATTATCCCAGTGAAGGAGGATTAGTGCATGCTGGTACATTATCCCAGTGATGGAGGATTAGCGCACATTGGCACATTGTCTCAGTGATGGAGGACTAGTGCAGACTTTTACATTATCCCAGTGATGGAGGATTAGCACTCACTGGCACATTGTCTCAGTGATGGAGGATTAGCGCGCACTCGTACGTTGTGCCAGTGATGGAGGATTAACGCACACTGGCAAATTGCCTGAGTGATGGAGGATTAGCGCAGACTGGAACATTGTCCCAGTGATGTCGGATTAGCGCACGCTGGTACAAAATACAAGTGATGGAAGATTAGCGCACACTGGGACATTATCCCAGTGATGGAGAATTAGCACACACTGGCACATTATCCCAGTGATGGAGGATTAGCACACACTGGCACATTGTCCCAGTGATGGAGGATTAGTGCACACTGGCACATTGTGCCAGTCATGGAGGATTAGTGCACACTGGCACGTTGTCCCAGTGATGGAGGATTAGTGCACACTGGCACATTGCCCTGTGATGGAGGATAATCGCACACTGGCACATTGTCCCAGTGATGGAGGATTAGCACACACTGGCACATTGTCCCACTGATGGAGGATTAGTGCACATTGGTATATTGAACCAGTGATGGAGGATTAGCGCACGCTGGTACAAAATCCAAGTAATGGAAGATTAGCGCACACTGGGACATTATCCCAGTGATTGAGGATTAGCACACACTGGCACATTATCCCAGTGATGGAGGATTATCGCACACTGGCACATTGTCCCAGTGATGGAGGATTAGCGCACGCTGGCACATTGTCCCAGCGCTGGTGGATTAGTGCACACTGGCACGTTTTCCCAGCGCTGGAGGGTTCCTGCACACTGGCACATTGCCCTGGGATTGAGGAGAATCGCACACTGGCACATTGTCTCAGTGATGGAGGATTATTGCACACTGGCACCTTGTCCCAGTGATGTAGGATTAGAGCACACTAGCACATTGTCCCAGTGATGGAGGATTAGCACACACTGGCATATTCTCCCAGTGATGGAGGATTATCGCACACTGGCAGATTGTCCCAGTGATGGAGAATCAGCACACACTGGCATATTGTCCCAGTGATGGAGGATTATCGCACACTGGCACCTTGTCCTAATGATGGATGTTTAGCACACACTGGTACATTGTCCCAGTGATGGAGGACTAGTGCACACTGACACATTGCCCCAGTGATGGAGGATTAACGCACACTGACACATTGCCCCAGTGATGGAGGATTAACGCATACTGACACATTGTCCCAGTGATGGAGGATTAACGTACACTGACACATTGTCCCAGTGATGGAGGATTAGTGCACACTGGTACATTGTTCCAGTGATGGAGGATTAGCACGCACTGGTTCATTGTCCCATTTCTTGAGGATCATTGCACACTGGCACATTGTCCCAGTCATGGAGGATAAATGCGCACTGGCATATTGTTTCAGTGATGGAGGATTATCGCAGACTGACACATTGTCCCAGTGATTGAGGATTAGTGAACACTGGCACATTGTCCCACTGATGGAGGATGAGCGCACACTGGCACATTGTCTCAGTGATGGAGGATTATTGCACACTGGCCCATTGTCGCAGTGATGGAGGATGAGCACTCACTGGCACATTGTCCCAGTGATGGAGGGTTAGCGCACAGTGGCACATTGTCCCAGTGATGGTGGATTAACGTACACTGACATATTGCCCTAGTGATGGAGAATTAACGCACACTGGCACATTGTCCCAGTGATGGAGGATTAACGTACACTGACACATTGTGGCAGTGATGGAGGATTATCGCATACTGGTACATTGTCTCAGTGTTGGAGGATTAGCACACACTGGCACGTTGTCCCAGTGATGGAGGATTAGCACACACTGGCAAATTGCCTGAGTGATGGAGGATTAGCGCACACTGGCACATTGTCCCAGTGATGGAGGATTAGCACACACTGGCACATTGTCCCAGTGATGGAGGATTAGCACATACTGGCACATTGTCCCAGTGATGGAGGATGAGCACACACTGGCACATTGTCCCACTGATGGAGGATTATCGCACACTGGTACATTTTCCCAGTGATGGAGGATTATCGCACACTGACACATTGTCCCAGTGATGGAGGATTAAAGCACACTAGTACATTGTCCCAGTGATGTCGGATTAGCGCACACTGGCACATTGTCCCAGTGATGGAGGATTAGCGCACACTGGCACATTGTCTCAGTGATGGAGGGTTAGCGCACACTGGCACATTGTCTCAGTGATGGATGATTAACACACACTGGTTCATTGTCCCAGTGATGGAGGATTAGCTCACACTGGTACATTGTTCCAGTGATGGAGGATTAGCACGCACTGGTTCATTGTCCCAGTGATGGAGGATTTGCGCACACTGGCACATTGTCCCAGTGATGGAGGATTAGCACACACTGGCATATTGTCCCAGTGATGGAGGATTATCGCTCACTGGCACATTATCCCAGTGATGGAGGATTAGCGCACACTGGTGCATTGTCCCAGTGATGGCGGATTAGCGCACACTGGCACATTGTCCCAGTGATGGAGGATTAGTGCACACTGGCACATTGCCCTGTGATGGAGGATAATCGCACACTGGCACATTGTCCCAGTGATGGAGGATTAGCACACACTGGCACATTGTCCCAGTGATGGAGGATTAGCACACACTGGTACATTGTCCCAGTGATGGAGGATTAGCACACACTGGCACATTGTCCCAGTGATGGAGGATTAGCACACACTGGCACATTGTCCCAGTGCTGGAGGATTAGCACACACTGGCACATTGTCCCAGTGATGGAGCATTAGCACACACTGGCACATTGTCCCAGTGATGGAGGATTAGCACACTGGCATATTGTCCCAGTGATCAAGGATTATCGCACACTGGCACATTGTGCCATTACTTGAGGATTATTGCACACTGGCACATTTTCCCAGTGATGGAGGATTAACGCGCACTAGCATATTGTCTCAGTGATGGAGGATTATCGCAGACTGACACATTGTCCCAGTGATTGAGGATTAGTGAACACTGGCACATTGTCCCAATGATGGAGGATTAGCGCACACTGGCACATTGTCCCAGTGATGGAGGATCAGAACACACTGGTACATTGTCCCAGTGATGGATGATTAGCGCACACTGACACATTGTCCCACTGATGGAGGATTAGCACACAGTGGCACATTGTCCCACTGATGGAGGATTAGTGCACATTGGTATATTGAACCAGTGATGGAGGATTAGCGCACGCTGGTACAAAATCCAAGTAATGGAAGATTAGCGCACACTGGGACATTATCCCAGTGATTGAGGATTAGCACACACTGGCACATTATCCCAGTGATGGAGGATTATCGCACACTGGCACATTGTCCCAGTGATGGTGGATTAGCGCACACTGGCACATTGTCCCAGCGCTGGTGGATTAGTGCACACTGGCACATTTTCCCAGCGCTGGAGGGTTCGTGCACACTGGCACATTGCCCTGTGATTGAGGAGAATCGCACACTGGCACATTGTCTCAGTGATGGAGGATTATTGCACACTGGCACCTTGTCCCAGTGATGTAGGATTAGAGCACACTAGCACATTGTCCCAGTGATGGAGGATTAGCACACACTGGCATATTCTCCCAGTGATGGAGGATTATCGCACGCTGGCAGATTGTCCCAGTGATGGAGAATCAGCACACACTGGCATATTGTCCCAGTGATGAAGGATTATCGCACACTGGCACCTTGTCCTAATGATGGATGTTTAGCACACACTGGTACATTGTCCCAGTGATGGAGGACTAGTGCACACTGACACATTGCCCCAGTGATGGAGGATTAACGCACACTGACACATTGCCCCAGTGATGGAGGATTAACGCACACTGACACATTGTCCCAGTGATGGAGGATTAACGTACGCTGACACATTGTCCCAGTGATGGAGGATTAGTGCACACTGGTACATTGTTCCAGTGATGGAGGATTAGCACGCACTGGTTCATTGTCCCATTTCTTGAGGATCATTGCACACTGGCACATTGTCCCAGTCATGGAGGATAAATGCGCACTGGCATATTGTCTCAGTGATGGAGGATTATCGCAGACTGACACATTGTCCCAGTGATTGAGGATTAGTGAACACTGGCACATTGTCCCACTGATGGAGGATGAGCGCACACTGGCACATTGTCTCAGTGATGGAGGATTATTGCACACTGGCCCATTGTCGCAGTGATGGAGGATTAGCTCACACTGGTACATTGTTCCAGTGATGGAGGATTAGCACGCACTGGTTCATTGTCCCAGTGATGGAGGATTTGCACACACTGGCACATTGTCCCAGTGATGGAGGATTAGCACACACTGGCATATTGTCCCAGTGATGGAGGATTATCGCTCACTGGCACATTATCCCAGAGGTGGAGGATTAGCGTTCACCGACACATTGCCCCAGTGATGGAGGATTAACGCACACTTGCAAATTGCCTGAGTGATGGAGGATTAGCGCACACTGGCACATTGTCCCAGCAATGGAGAATTAGCGCACATTGGCACATTGTCTCAGTGATGGAGGATTAGCAAACACTGGTACATTGTCCCAGTGATGGAGGATGATCGCACACTGCTACATTGTCCCAGTGATGGAGGATTATCGCACACTGACACATTGTCCCAGTGATGGAGGATTAGCGCACACTGGTACATTGTCCCAGTGATGGCGGATTAGCGCACACTGGCACATTGTCCCAGTGATGGCGGATTAGCGCCCACTGGCACATTGTCTCAGTGATGGAGGATTAGCACACACTGGCACATTGTCTCAGTGATGGAGGATTAGCATACACTGGTTCATTGTCCCAATGGTGGAGGATTAGTGCACACTGGTACATTGTCCCAGTCATGGAGGATTAGCATGCACTGCTTCATTGTGCCAGTCATGGAGGATTAGTGCACACTGGCACATTGTCCCAGTGATGGAGGATTAGCACACACTGGCATATTGTCCTAGTGTTGGAGGTTATTGCACACTTTGTCGCAGTGATGGTGGATTAGCGCACAGTGTCACATTGTCTCAGTGATGGTGGATTAGCGAACACTGGCACATTGTCCCAGAGGTGGAGGATTAGCGAACACTGGCACATTGTCCCAGTGATGGAGAATTAGCGCACACTGGCACATTGCCTCAGTGATAGTGGATTAGCGAACACTGGCACATTCTCCCAGTGATGGAGGATTAGCGCACACTGGTACATTATCCCAGTGAAGGAGGATTAGTGCATGCTGGTACATTATCCCAGTGATGGAGGATTAGCGCACATTGGCACATTGTCTCAGTGATGGAGGATTAGTGCAGACTTTTACATTATCCCAGTGATGGAGGATTAGCACTCACTGGCACATTGTCTCAGTGATGGAGGATTAGCGCGCACTCGTACGTTGTCCCAGTGATGGAGGATTAACGCACACTGGCAAATTGCCTGAGTGATGGAGGATTAGCGCAGACTGGAACATTGTCCCAGTGATGTCGGATTAGCGCACGCTGGTACAAAATACAAGTGATGGAAGATTAGCGCACACTGGGACATTATCCCAGTGATGGAGAATTAGCACACACTGGCACATTATCCCAGTGATGGAGGATTAGCACACACTGGCACATTGTCCCAGTGATGGAGGATTAGTGCACACTGGCACATTGTGCCAGTCATGGAGGATTAGTGCACACTGGCACGTTGTCCCAGTGATGGAGGATTAGTGCACACTGGCACATTTCCCTGTGATGGAGGATAATCGCACACTGGCACATTGTCCCAGTGATGGAGGATTAGCACACACTGGCACATTGTCCCACTGATGGAGGATTAGTGCACATTGGTATATTGAACCAGTGATGGAGGATTAGCGCACGCTGGTACAAAATCCAAGTAATGGAAGATTAGCGCACACTGGGACATTATCCCAGTGATTGAGGATTAGCACACACTGGCACATTATCCCAGTGATGGAGGATTATCGCACACTGGCACATTGTCCCAGTGATGGAGGATTAGCGCACGCTGGCACATTGTCCCAGCGCTGGTGGATTAGTGCACACTGGCACGTTTTCCCAGCGCTGGAGGGTTCGTGCACACTGGCACATTGCCCTGTGATTGAGGAGAATCGCACACTGGCACATTGTCTCAGTGATGGAGGATTATTGCACACTGGCACCTTGTCCCAGTGATGTAGGATTAGAGCACACTAGCACATTGTCCCAGTGATGGAGGATTAGCACACACTGGCATATTCTCCCAGTGATGGAGGATTATCGCACACTGGCAGATTGTCCCAGTGATGGAGAATCAGCACACACTGGCATATTGTCCCAGTGATGGAGGATTAGCGCACACTGGTACATTATCCCAGTGAAGGAGGATTAGTGCATGCTGGTACATTATCCCAGTGATGGAGGATTAGCGCACATTGGCACATTGTCTCAGTGATGGAGGACTAGTGCAGACTTTTACATTATCCCAGTGATGGAGGATTAGCACTCACTGGCACATTGTCTCAGTGATGGAGGATTAGCGCGCACTCGTACGTTGTCCCAGTGATGGAGGATTAACGCACACTGGCAAATTGCCTGAGTGATGGAGGATTAGCGCAGACTGGAACATTGTCCCAGTGATGTCGGATTAGCGCACGCTGGTACAAAATACAAGTGATGGAAGATTAGCGCACACTGGGACATTATCCCAGTGATGGAGAATTAGCACACACTGGCACATTATCCCAGTGATGGAGGATTAGCACACACTGGCACATTGTCCCAGTGATGGAGGATTAGTGCACACTGGCACATTGTGCCAGTCATGGAGGATTAGTGCACACTGGCACGTTGTCCCAGTGATGGAGGATTAGTGCACACTGGCACATTGCCCTGTGATGGAGGATAATCGCACACTGGCACATTGTCCCAGTGATGGAGGATTAGCACACACTGGCACATTGTCCCACTGATGGAGGATTAGTGCACATTGGTATATTGAACCAGTGATGGAGGATTAGCGCACGCTGGTACAAAATCCAAGTAATGGAAGATTAGCGCACACTGGGACATTATCCCAGTGATTGAGGATTAGCACACACTGGCACATTATCCCAGTGATGGAGGATTATCACACTCTGGCACATTGTCCCAGTGATGGAGGATTAGCGCACGCTGGCACATTGTCCCAGCGCTGGTGGATTAGTGCACACTGGCACGTTTTCCCAGCGCTGGAGGGTTCGTGCACACTGGCACATTGCCCTGTGATTGAGGAGAATCGCACACTGGCACATTGTCTCAGTGATGGAGGATTATTGCACACTGGCACCTTGTCCCAGTGATGTAGGATTAGAGCACACTAGCACATTGTCCCAGTGATGGAGGATTAGCACACACTGGCATATTCTCCCAGTGATGGAGGATTATCGCACACTGGCAGATTGTCCCAGTGATGGAGAATCAGCACACACTGGCATATTGTCCCAGTGATGGAGGATTATCGCACACTGGCACCTTGTCCTAATGATGGATGTTTAGCACACACTGGTACATTGTCCCAGTGATGGAGGACTAGTGCACACTGACACATTGCCCCAGTGATGGAGGATTAACGCACACTGACACATTGCCCCAGTGATGGAGGATTAACGCATACTGACACATTGTCCCAGTGATGGAGGATTAACGTACACTGACACATTGTCCCAGTGATGGAGGATTAGTGCACACTGGTACATTGTTCCAGTGATGGAGGATTAGCACGCACTGGTTCATTGTCCCATTTCTTGAGGATCATTGCACACTGGCACATTGTCCCAGTCATGGAGGATAAATGCGCACTGGCATATTGTCTCAGTGATGGAGGATTATTGCAGACTGACACATTGTCCCAGTGATTGAGGATTAGTGAACACTGGCACATTATCCCACTGATGGAGGATGAGCGCACACTGGCACATTGTCTCAGTGATGGAGGATTATTGCACACTGGCCCATTGTCGCAGTGATGGAGGATGAGCACTCACTGGCACATTGTCCCAGTGATGGAGGGTTAGCGCACAGTGGCACATTGTCCCAGTGATGGTGGATTAACGTACACTGACATATTGCCCTAGTGATGGAGAATTAACGCACACTGGCACATTGTCCCAGTGATGGAGGATTAACGTACACTGACACATTGTGGCAGTGATGGAGGATTATCGCATACTGGTACATTGTCTCAGTGTTGGAGGATTAGCACACACTGGCACGTTGTCCCAGTGATGGAGGATTAGCACACACTGGCAAATTGCCTGAGTGATGGAGGATTAGCGCACACTGGCACATTGTCCCAGTGATGGAGGATTAGCACACACTGGCACATTGTCCCAGTGATGGAGGATTAGCACATACTGGCACATTGTCCCAGTGATGGAGGATGAGCACACACTGGCACATTGTCCCACTGATGGAGGATTATCGCACACTGGTACATTTTCCCAGTGATGGAGGATTATCGCACACTGACACATTGTCCCAGTGATGGAGGATTAAAGCACACTAGTACATTGTCCCAGTGATGTCGGATTAGCGCACACTGGCACATTGTCCCAGTGATGGAGGATTAGCGCACACTGGCACATTGTCTCAGTGATGGAGGGTTAGCGCACACTGGCACATTGTCTCAGTGATGGATGATTAACACACACTGGTTCATTGTCCCAGTGATGGAGGATTAGCTCACACTGGTACATTGTTCCAGTGATGGAGGATTAGCACGCACCGGTTCATTGTCCCAGTGATGGAGGATTTGCGCACACTGGCACATTGTCCCAGTGATGGAGGATTAGCACACACTGGCATATTGTCCCAGTGATGGAGGATTATCGCTCACTGGCACATTATCCCAGTGATGGAGGATTAGCGCACACTGGTACATTGTCCCAGTGATGGCGGATTAGCGCACACTGGCACATTGTCCCAGTGATGGAGGATTAGTGCACACTGGCACATTGCCCTGTGATGGAGGATAATCGCACACTGGCACATTGTCCCAGTGATGGAGGATTAGCACACACTGGCACATTGTCCCAGTGATGGAGGATTAGCACACACTGGTACATTGTCCCAGTGATGGAGGATTAGCACACACTGGCACATTGTCCCAGTGATGGAGGATTAGCACACACTGGCACATTGTCCCAGTGCTGGAGGATTAGCACACACTGGCACATTGTCCCAGTGATGGAGCATTAGCACACACTGGCACATTGTCCCAGTGATGGAGGATTAGCACACTGGCATATTGTCCCAGTGATCAAGGATTATCGCACACTGGCACATTGTGCCATTACTTGAGGATTATTGCACACTGGCACATTTTCCCAGTGATGGAGGATTAACGCGCACTAGCATATTGTCTCAGTGATGGAGGATTATCGCAGACTGACACATTGTCCCAGTGATTGAGGATTAGTGAACACTGGCACATTGTCCCAATGATGGAGGATTAGCGCACACTGGCACATTGTCCCAGTGATGGAGGATCAGAACACACTGGTACATTGTCCCAGTGATGGATGATTAGCGCACACTGACACATTGTCCCACTGATGGAGGATTAGCACACAGTGGCACATTGTCCCACTGATGGAGGATTAGTGCACATTGGTATATTGAACCAGTGATGGAGGATTAGCGCACGCTGGTACAAAATCCAAGTAATGGAAGATTAGCGCACACTGGGACATTATCCCAGTGATTGAGGATTAGCACACACTGGCACATTATCCCAGTGATGGAGGATTATCGCACACTGGCACATTGTCCCAGTGATGGAGGATTAGCGCACACTGGCACATTGTCCCAGCGCTGGTGGATTAGTGCACACTGGCACATTTTCCCAGCGCTGGAGGGTTCGTGCACACTGGCACATTGCCCTGTGATTGAGGAGAATCGCACACTGGCACATTGTCTCAGTGATGGAGGATTATTGCACACTGGCACCTTGTCCCAGTGATGTAGGATTAGAGCACACTAGCACATTGTCCCAGTGATGGAGGATTAGCACACACTGGCATATTCTCCCAGTGATGGAGGATTATCGCACACTGGCAGATTGTCCCAGTGATGGAGAATCAGCACACACTGGCATATTGTCCCAGTGATGGAGGATTATCGCACACTGGCACCTTGTCCTAATGATGGATGTTTAGCACACACTGGTACATTGTCCCAGTGATGGAGGACTAGTGCACACTGACACATTGCCCCAGTGATGGAGGATTAACGCACACTGACACATTGCCCCAGTGATGGAGGATTAACGCACACTGACACATTGTCCCAGTGATGGAGGATTAACGTACGCTGACACATTGTCCCAGTGATGGAGGATTAGTGCACACTGGTACATTGTTCCAGTGATGGAGGATTAGCACGCACTGGTTCATTGTCCCATTTCTTGAGGATCATTGCACACTGGCACATTGTCCCAGTCATGGAGGATAAATGCGCACTGGCATATTTTCTCAGTGATGGAGGATTATCGCAGACTGACACATTGTCCCAGTGATTGAGGATTAGTGAACACTGGCACATTGTCCCACTGATGGAGGATGAGCGCACACTGGCACATTGTCTCAGTGATGGAGGATTATTGCACACTGGCCCATTGTCGCAGTGATGGAGGATGAGCACTCACTGGCACATTGTCCCAGTGATGGAGGGTTAGCGCACAGTGGCACATTGTCCCAGTGATGGAGGATTAACGTACACTGACATATTGCCCTAGTGATGGAGAATTAACGCACACTGGCACATTGTCCCAGTGATGGAGGATTAACGTACACTGACACATTGTCGCAGTGATGGAGGATTATCGCATACTGGTACATTGTCCCAGTGATGGAGGATTAGCACACACTGGCACATTGTCCCAGTGATGGAGGATTAGCACATACTGGCACATTGTCCCAGTGATGGAGGATGAGCACACACTGGCACATTGTCCCAGTGATGGATGATGAGCACACAATTGCACATAGTCTCAGTGATGGAGGATTAGCATACACTGGCACATTGTCCCAGTGATGGAGGATGAGCACACACTGGCACATTGTCACAGTGATGGAGGATTAGTACACACTGGCACATTGTCTCCGTGATGGAGGATTAGCATACACTGGCACATTGACTCAGTGATGGAGGATTAGCACACACTGGCACAATGCCTCAGTGATGGAGGATTATCGCACACTGGTACATTGTCCCACTGATGGAGGATTATCGCACACTGGTACATTGTCCCAGTGATGGAGGATTATCGCACACTGACACATTGTCCCAGTGATGGAGGATTAAAGCACACTAGTACATTGTCCCAGTGATGGCAGATTAGCGCACGCTGGCACATTGTCCCAGTGATGGAGGATTAGCGCACACTGGCACATTGTCTCAGTGATGGAGGGTTAGCGCACACTGGCACATTGTCTCAGTGATGGATGATTAGCACACACTGGTTCATTGTCCCAGTGATGGAGGATTAGCTCACACTGGTACATTGTTCCAGTGATGGAGGATTAGCACGCACTGGTTCATTGTCCCAGTGATGGAGGATTTGCGCACACTGGCACATTGTCCCAGTGATGGAGGATTAGCACACACTGGCATATTGTCCCAGTGATGGAGGATTATCGCTCACTGGCACATTATCCCAGTGATGGAGGAGTAGCGCACACTGGTACATTGTCCCAGTCATGGCGGATTAGTGCACACTGGCACATTGTCCCAGTGATGGAGGATTAGCGCCCACTGGCACATTGTCTCAGTGATGGAGGATTAGCACACACTGGCACATTGTCTCAGTGATGGAGGATTATCGCCGACTGACACATTGTCCCAGTGATTGATGATTAGTGAACACTGGCATATTCTCCCAGTGATGGAGGATGTGTGCACACTGGCACGTTGTCACAGTGATGGAAGATTTTTGCACACTGGCACATTGTCGCAGTGATGGAGGATGAGCACTCACTGGCACATTGTCCCAGTGATGGAGGATTAGCGCACACTGACACATTGCCCCAGTGATGGAGGATTAACGCACACTGACACATTGCCCCAGTGATGGAGGATAACGCACACTGACACATTGTTCCCCTGATGGAGGATTAACGTACACTGACACATTGTCCCAGTGATGGAGGATTAGTGCATACTGGTACATTGTCTCAGTGATGGATGATTAGCTCACACTGACACATTGTCCCAGTGATGGAGGATTAGCACACACTGGCACATTGTCCCAATCATGGAGGATTAGCACACACTGGCACATTGTCCCAGTGATGGAGGATTAGCACACACTGGCACATTGTCCCAGTGATGGAGGATTATCGCACACTGGTACATTGTCCCAGTGATGGAGGATTATCGCACACTGACACATTGTCCCAGTGATGTCGGATTAGCGCACACTGGCACATTGTCCCAGTGATGGAGGATTAGCGCACACTGGCACATTGTCTCAGTGATGGAGGGTTAGCGCACACTGGCACATTGTCTCAGTGATGGATGATTAGCACACACTGGTTCATTGTCCCAGTGATGGAGGATTAGCTCACACTGGTACATTGTTCCAGTGATGGAGGATTAGCACGCACTGGTTCATTGTCCCAGTGATGGAGGATTTGCGCACACTGGCACATTGTCCCAGTGATGGAGGATTAGCACACACTGGCATATTGTCCCAGTGATGGAGGATTATCGCTCACTGGCTCATTATCCCAGTGATGGAGGATTAGCGCACACTGGTGCATTGTCCCAGTGATGGCGGATTAGCGCACACTGGCACATTGTCCCAGTGATGGAGGATTAGCGCCCACTGGCACATTGTCTCAGTGATGGAGGATTAGCACACACTGGCACATTGTCTCAGTGATGGAGGATTAGCATACACTGGTTCATTGTCCCAATGGTGGAGGATTAGTGCAAACTGGTACATTGTCCCAGTGATGGAGGATTTGCATGCACTGCTTCATTGTGCCAGTGATGGAGGATTAGTGCACACTGGCACATTGTCCCAGTGACGGAGGATTAGCACACACTGGCATATTGTCCTAGTGTTGGAGGATTATCACACACTTTGTCGCAGTGATGGTGGATTAGCGCACAGTGTCACATTGTCTCAGTGATGGTGGATTAGCGAACACTGGCACATTTTCCCAGAGGTGGAGGATTAGCGAACACTGGCACATTGTCCCAGTGATGGAGGATTAGCACACACTGGCACATTGCCTCAGTGATAGAAGATTAGCGAACACTGGCACATTCTCCCAGTGATGGAGGATTAGCGCACACTGATACATTATCCCAGTGAATGAGGATTAGTGCATGCTGGTACATTATCCCAGTGATGGAGGATTAGCGAACATTGGCACATTGTCTCAGTGATGGAGGATTAGCGCAGACTTGGACATTATCCCAGTGATGGAGGATTAGCACTCACTGGCACATTGTCTCAGTGATGGAGGTTTAGCGCACACTCGTACGTTGTCCCAGTGATGGAGGATTAATGCACACTGGCAAATTGCCTGAGTGATGGAGGATTAGCGCAGACTGGCACATTGTCCCAGTGATGTCGGATTAGCGCACGCTGGTACAAAATACAAGTGATGGAAGATTAGCGCACACTGGGACATTATCCCAGTGATGGAGAATTAGCACACACTGGCACATTATCCCAGTGATGGAGGATTAGCACACACTGGCACATTGTCCCAGTGATGGAGGATTAGTGCACACTGGCACCTTGTGCCAGTCATGGAGGATTAGTGCACACTGGCACGTTGTCCCAGTGATGGAGGATTAGTGCACACTGGCACATTGCCCTGTGATGGAGGATAATCGCACGCTGGCACATTGTCCCAGTGATGGAGGATTAGCACACACTGGCACATTGTCCCCGTGATGGAGGATTAGCACACACTGGTACATTGTCCCAGTGATGGAGGATTAGCACACACTGGCACATTGTCCCAGTGATGGAGGATTAGCACATACTGGCACATTGTCCCAGTGCTGGAGGATTAGCACAC
The DNA here is from genome assembly GCA_026770705.1 of Isurus oxyrinchus. NCBI lineage: Eukaryota > Metazoa > Chordata > Chondrichthyes > Lamniformes > Lamnidae > Isurus > Isurus oxyrinchus. The sequence continues at coordinate 187,250,566 of JANJGN010000005.1, read as the reverse complement.
ACTGGCACATTGTCCCAGTGATGGAGCATTAGCACACACTGGCACATTGTCCCAGTGATGGAGGATGAGCACACACTGGCACATTGTCCCAGTGATTGAGGATCAGAACACACTGGCACATTGTCCCAGTGATGGAGGATTAGCGCACACTGGCACATTGTCCCAGTAATGGAGGATAATGCAAACTGACACATTGTTCCCCTGATGGAGGATTGACGTACACTGACACATTGTCCCAGTGATGGACGATTAGCGCATACTGGTACATTGTCTCAGTGATGGATGATTAGCTCACACTGACACATTGTCCCAGTGATGGAGGATTAGCACACACTGGCACATTGTCCCAATGATGGAGGATTAGCACACACTGGCACATTGTCCCAGTGATGGAGGATTAGCATACACTGGCACATTGTCCCAGAGATGGAGGATTAGCACACACTGGCATATTGTCTCAGTGATGGAGGATTATTGCACACTGGCACCTTGTCCCAGTGATGTAGGATTAGCGCACACTAGCACATTGTCCCAGTGATGTAGGAATAGCACACACTGGCATATTGTCCCAGTGATGGAGGATTATCGCACACTGGCAGATTGTCCCAGTGATGGAGAATTAGCGCACACTGGCATATTGTCCCTGTTATGGAGGATTATCGCACACTGGCACATTGTCCCAAAGATGGATGATTAGCACACATTGGTACTTTGTCCCAGTGATGGAGGATTAACGCACACTGACACATTGTCCCAGTGATGGAGGATTAACGTACACTGACACATTGTCCCATTGATGGAGGATTAGCGCATACTGGTACATTGTCCCAGTGATGGAGGATTTGCATACACTGGCACATTGTCCCAGTGATGGAGGATTAGCACACACTGGCACATTGTCCCAGTGATGGAGCATTAGCACACACTGGCACATTGTCCCAGTGATGGAGGATTAGCACACACTGGCATATTGTCCCAGTGATCAAGGATTATCGCACACTGGCACATTGTGCCATTGCTTGAGGATCATTGCACACTGGCACATTGTCCCAGTGATGGAGGATTAACGCGCACTGGCATATTGTCTCAGTGATGGAGGATTATCGCAGACTGACACATTGTCCCAGTGATTGAGGATTAGTGAACACTGGCACATTGTCCCAATGATGGAGGATTAGCGCACACTGGCACATTGTCCCAGTGATGGAGGATCAGAACACACTGGTACATTGTCCCAGTGATGGATGATTAGCGCACACTGACACATTGTCCCACTGATGCAGGATTAGCGCACACTGGCACATTGTCCCACTGATGGAGGATTAGTGCACATTGGTATATTGAACCAGTGATGGAGGATTAGCGCACGCTGGTACAAAATCCAAGTAATGGAAGATTAGCGCACACTGGGACATTATCCCAGTGATTGAGGATTAGCACACACTGGCACATTATCCCAGTGATGGAGGATTATCGCACACTGGCACATTGTCCCAGTGATGGAGGATTAGCGCACACTGGCACATTGTCCCAACGCTGGTGGATTAGTGCACACTGGCACGTTTTCCCAGCGCTGGAGGGTTCATGCACACTGGCACATTGCCCTGTGATTGAGGACAATCGCACACTGGCACATTGTCTCAGTGATGGAGGATTATTGCACACTGGCACCTTGTCCCAGTGATGTAGGATTAACGCACACTAGCACATTGTCCCAGTGATGGAGGATTAGCACACGCTGGCATATTCTCCCAGTGATGGAGGATTATCGCACACTGGCAGATTGTCCCAGTGATGGAGAATCAGCACACACTGGCATATTGTCCCAGTGATGGAGGATTATCGCACACTGGCACCTTGTCCTAATGATGGATGTTTAGCACACATTGGTACATTGTCCCAGTGATGGAGGACTAGCGCACACTGACACATTGCCCCAGTGATGGAGGAGTAACGCACACTGACACATTGCCCCAGTGATGGAGGATTAACGCACACTGACACATTGTCCCAGTGATGGAGGATTAACATACACTGACACATTGTCCCAGTGATGGAGGATTAGCGCATACTGGTACATTGTCTCAGTGATGGATGATTAGCTCACACTGACACATTGTCCCAGTGATGGAGGATTAGCACACACTGGCACATTGTCCCAATGATGGAGGATTAGCAAACACTGGCACATTGTCCCAGTGATGGAGGATTAGCACACACTGGCACATTGTCCCAGTGATGGAGGATTAGCACACACTGGCACATTGTCCCAGTGATGGAGGATTAGCGCACACTGGCACATTGTCCCACTGATGGAGGATTAGTGCTCATTAGTACTTTCACCCAGTGATGGAGCATTACTGCATGCTGGTACAAAATCCAAGTGATGGATGATTAGCCCACACTGACACATTGTCCCAGTGATGGAGGATTAGCACACACTGGCACATTGTCCCAGTGATGGAGGATTAGCACACACTGGAACATTGTCTCACTGATGGAGGATGAGCACACACTGGCACATTGTCCCAGTGATTGAGGATCAGAACACACTGGCACATTGTCCCAGTGATGGAGGATTAGCGCACACTGGCACATTGTCCCAGTAATGGAGGATAATGCAAACTGACACATTGTTCCCCTGATGGAGGATTGACGTACACTGACACATTGTCCCAGTGATGGACGATTAGCGCATACTGGTACATTGTCTCAGTGATGGATGATTAGCTCACACTGACACATTGTCCCAGTGATGGAGGATTAGCACACACTGGCACATTGTCCCAATGATGGAGGATTAGCACACACTGGCACATTGTCCCAGTGATGGAGGATTAGCATACACTGGCACATTGTCCCAGAGATGGAGGATTAGCACACACTGGCATATTGTCTCAGTGATGGAGGATTATTGCACACTGGCACCTTGTCCCAGTGATGTAGGATTAGCGCACACTAGCACATTGTCCCAGTGATGTAGGAATAGCACACACTGGCATATTGTCCCAGTGATGGAGGATTATCGCACACTGGCAGATTGTCCCAGTGATGGAGAATTAGCGCACACTGGCATATTGTCCCTGTTATGGAGGATTATCGCACACTGGCACATTGTCCCAAAGATGGATGATTAGCACACATTGGTACTTTGTCCCAGTGATGGAGGATTAACGCACACTGACACATTGTCCCAGTGATGGAGGATTAACGTACACTGACACATTGTCCCATTGATGGAGGATTAGCGCATACTGGTACATTGTCCCAGTGATGGAGGATTTGCATACACTGGCACATTGTCCCAGTGATGGAGGATTAGCACACACTGGCACATTGTCCCAGTGATGGAGCATTAGCACACACTGGCACATTGTCCCAGTGATGGAGGATTAGCACACACTGGCATATTGTCCCAGTGATCAAGGATTATCGCACACTGGCACATTGTGCCATTGCTTGAGGATCATTGCACACTGGCACATTGTCCCAGTGATGGAGGATTAACGCGCACTGGCATATTGTCTCAGTGATGGAGGATTATCGCAGACTGACACATTGTCCCAGTGATTGAGGATTAGTGAACACTGGCACATTGTCCCAATGATGGAGGATTAGCGCACACTGGCACATTGTCCCAGTGATGGAGGATCAGAACACACTGGTACATTGTCCCAGTGATGGATGATTAGCGCACACTGACACATTGTCCCACTGATGCAGGATTAGCGCACACTGGCACATTGTCCCACTGATGGAGGATTAGTGCACATTGGTATATTGAACCAGTGATGGAGGATTAGCGCACGCTGGTACAAAATCCAAGTAATGGAAGATTAGCGCACACTGGGACATTATCCCAGTGATTGAGGATTAGCACACACTGGCACATTATCCCAGTGATGGAGGATTATCGCACACTGGCACATTGTCCCAGTGATGGAGGATTAGCGCACACTGGCACATTGTCCCAACGCTGGTGGATTAGTGCACACTGGCACGTTTTCCCAGCGCTGGAGGGTTCATGCACACTGGCACATTGCCCTGTGATTGAGGACAATCGCACACTGGCACATTGTCTCAGTGATGGAGGATTATTGCACACTGGCACCTTGTCCCAGTGATGTAGGATTAACGCACACTAGCACATTGTCCCAGTGATGGAGGATTAGCACACGCTGGCATATTCTCCCAGTGATGGAGGATTATCGCACACTGGCAGATTGTCCCAGTGATGGAGAATCAGCACACACTGGCATATTGTCCCAGTGATGGAGGATTATCGCACACTGGCACCTTGTCCTAATGATGGATGTTTAGCACACATTGGTACATTGTCCCAGTGATGGAGGACTAGCGCACACTGACACATTGCCCCAGTGATGGAGGAGTAACGCACACTGACACATTGCCCCAGTGATGGAGGATTAACGCACACTGACACATTGTCCCAGTGATGGAGGATTAACATACACTGACACATTGTCCCAGTGATGGAGGATTAGCGCATACTGGTACATTGTCTCAGTGATGGATGATTAGCTCACACTGACACATTGTCCCAGTGATGGAGGATTAGCACACACTGGCACATTGTCCCAATGATGGAGGATTAGCAAACACTGGCACATTGTCCCAGTGATGGAGGATTAGCACACACTGGCACATTGTCCCAGTGATGGAGGATTAGCACACACTGGCACATTGTCCCAGTGATGGAGGATTAGCATACACTGGCACATTGTCCCAGAGATGGAGGATTAGCACACACTGGCATATTGTCTCAGTGATGGAGGATTATTGCACACTGGCACCTTGTCCCAGTGATGTAGGATTAGCGCACACTAGCACATTGTCCCAGTGATGTAGGAATAGCACACACTGGCATATTGTCCCAGTGATGGAGGATTATCGCACACTGGCAGATTGTCCCAGTGATGGAGAATTAGCGCACACTGGCATATTGTCCATGTTATGGAGGATTATCGCACACTGGCACATTGTCCCAAAGATGGATGATTAGCACACATTGGTACTTTGTCCCAGTGATGGAGGATTAACGCACACTGACACATTGTCCCAGTGATGGAGGATTAACGTACACTGACACATTGTCCCATTGATGGAGGATTAGCGCATACTGGTACATTGTCCCAGTGATGGAGGATTTGCATACACTGGCACATTGTCCCAGTGATGGAGGATTAGCACACACTGGCACATTGTCCCAGTGATGGAGGATTAGCACACACTGGCATATTGTCTCAGTGATGGAGGATTATCGCCGACTGACACATTGTCCCAGTGATTGATGATTAGTGAACACTGGCACATTCTCCCAGTGATGGAGGATGTGTGCACACTGGCACGTTGTCACAGTGATGGAAGATTTTTGCACACTGGCACATTGTCGCAGTGATGGAGGATGAGCACTCACTGGCACATTGTCCCAGTGATGGAGGATTAGCGCACACTAGCACATTGTCCCAGTGATGTAGGAATAGCACACACTGGCATATTGTCCCAGTGATGGAGGATTATCGCACACTGGCAGATTGTCCCAGTGATGGAGAATTAGCGCACACTAGCACATTCTCCCAGTGATGTAGGAATAGCAGACACTGGCATATTGTCCCAGTGATGGAGGATTATCGCACACTGGCATATTGTCCCAGTGATGGAGGATTATCGCACACTGGCACATTGTCCCAAAGATGGATGATTAGCACACATTGGTACTTTGTCCCAGTGATGGAAGATTAGCGCACACTGACACATTGCCCCAGTGATGGAGGATTAACGCACACTGACACAATGCCCCAGTGATGGAGGATTAACGCACACTGACACATTGTCCCAGTGATGGAGGATTAACGTACACTGACACATTGTCCCATTGATGGAGGATTAGCGCATACTGGTACATTGTCCCTGTGATGGAGGATTAGCCCACACTGACATATTGTCCCAGTGATGGAGGATTAGCAGACACTGGCATATTCACCCAGTGATGGAGGATTATCGCACACTGGCAGATTGTCCCAGTGATGGAGGATTAGCACACACTGGCACATTGTCTCAATGATGGAGGATTAGCACACACTGGCACATTGTCCCAGTGATGGAGGATTAGCACACACTGGCACATTATTCCAGTGATGGAGGATTAGCACACACTGGCACATTGTCCCAGTGATGGAGGATTAGCGCACACTGGCACATTGTCCCACTGATGGAGGATTAGTGCACATTAGTACATTCACCCAGTGATGGAGGATTACTGCATGCTGGTACAAAATCCAAGTGATGGATGATTAGCCCACACTGACACATTGTCCCAGTGATGGAGGATTAGCACACGCTGGCACATTGTCCCAGTGATGGAGGATTAGCACACACTGGAACATTGTCTCACTGATGGAGGATGAGCACACACTGGCACATTGTCCCAGTGATTGAGGTTAAGCACACTCTGGCATATTGTGCCCATGATGGAGGATTATTGCACACTGGCACATTTTCCCACTGATGGAGGATTATTGCACACTTGCACATTGTCCCAGTGATGGAGGATTATCGCACACTGGCACATTGTCCCAGTGATGGAGGATAATTGCACACTGGCACATTGTTCCAGTGATGGAGGATTAGCACACAATGGCATATTGTCCCAGTGAAGGAGGATTATCGCACACTGGCACATTGTCGCAGTGACAGAGGATTATCGCACAACAGCACATTGTCCCAGTGATGGAGGATTATCTCCCACTGGAACATTGTCCCAGTGATGGTGGATTAGCGCACACAGGCATATTGTCCCAGTGTTGGAGGATTATCGGACACTGGCACATTGTCCCAAAGATGGATGATTAGCACACATTGGTACTTTGTCCCAGTGATGGAGGATTAGCACACACTGACACATTGTCCCAGTGATGGAGGATTAGCGCACACTGACACAATGCCCCAGTGATGGAGGATTAACGCACACTGACACATTGTCCCAGTGATGGAGCATTAACGTACACTGACACATTGTCCCAGTGATGGAGGATTAGCGCATACTGGTACATTGTCCCAGTGATGGAGGATTAGCATACACTGGCACATTGTCCCAGTGATGGAGGATTAGCATACACTGGCACCTTGTCCCAGTGATGGAGGATTAGCCCACACTGACACATTGTCCCACTGATGGAGGATTAGAACACACTTGCACATTGTCCCAGTGATGGAGGATTAGCATACACTAGCACATTGTCCCAGTGATGGAGGATTAGCACACACTGGCATATTGTCTCAGTGATGGAGGATTATTGCACACTGGCACCTTGTCCCAGTGATGTAGGTTTAGCGCACACTAGCACATTGTCCCAGTGATGTTGGAATAGCACACACTGGCATATTGTCCCAGTGATGGAGGATTATCGCACACTGGCAGATTGTCCCAGTGATGGAGAATTAGCACACACTGGCATATTGTCCCAGTGATGGAGGATTATCGCACACTGGCACATTGTCCCAAAGATGGATGATTAGCACACATTGGTACTTTGTCCCAGTGATGGAGGATTAGCGCACACTGACACATTGCCCCAGTGATGGAGGATTAACGCACACTGACACAATGCCCCAGTGATGGAGGATTAACACACACTGGCACATTGTCCCAGTGATGAAGGATTAACGTACACTGACACATTGTCCCGTTGATGGAGGATTAGCGCATACTGGTACATTGTCCCAGTGATGGAGGATTATCACACACTGACACATTGTCCCACTGATGGAGGATTAGCACACACTGGCACATTGTCCCAGTGATGGAGGATTAGCGCACACTGACACATTGCCCCAGTGATGGAGGATTAACGCACACTGACACATTGCCCCAGTGATGGAGGATAACGCACACTGACACATTGTTCCCCTGATGGAGGATTAACATACACTGACACACTGTCCCAGTGATGGAGGATTAGCGCATACTGGTACATTGTCTCAGTGATGGATGATTAGCTCACACTGACACATTGTCCCAGTGATGGAGGATTAGCACACACTGGCACATTGTCCCAATGATGGAGGATTAGCAGACACTGGCACATTGTCCCAGTGATGGAGGATTAGCACACACTGGCACATTGTCCCAGTGATGGAGGATTAGCGCACACTGGCACATTGTCCCAGTGATGGAGGATTAGCGCACACTGGCACATTGTCCCACTGATGGAGGATTAGTGCACATTAGTACATTCGCCCAGTGATGGAGGATTACTGCATGCTGGTAAAAAATCCAAATGATGGAAGATTAGCGCATACCGGTACTTTGTCCCAGTGATTGAGGATTAGCCCACACTGACACATTGACCCAGTGATGGAGGATTAGCACACACTGGCACATTGTCCCAGTGATGGAGGATTAGCACACACTGGCACATTGTCCCAGTGATGGAGGATTAGCACACACTGGGACATTGTCCCAGTGATGCAGGATTAGCACACACTGGCACATTGTCCCAGTGATGGAGGATTAGCGCACACTGGCACATTGTCCCAGTGATGGAGGATTAGTGCACACTGGCACGTTTTCCCAGTGACGGAGGATTAGTGCACTCTGGCACATTGCCTTGTGATGGAGGATAATTGCACACTGGCACATTGTCTCAGTGTTGGAGGATTATTGCGCACTAGCACCTTGTCCCAGTGATGTAGCATTAGCGCACACTAGCACATTGTCCCAGTGATGGAGGATTAGCACACACTGGCATATTCACCCAGTGATGGAGGATTATCGCACACTGGCAGATTGTCCCAGTGATGGAGGATTATCGCACACTGGCACATTGTCCCAGTGATGGATGATTAGCACACACTGGCACATTGCCCCAGTGATGGAGGATTAGCGTACACTGACTCATTGCCCCAGTGATGCAGGATTAACGTACACTGACACATTGTCCCAGTGATGGAGGATTAGCGCATACTGGTACATTGTCTCAGTGATGGAGGATTAGCCCACACTGACACATCGTCCCAGTGATGGTGGATTAGCACACACTGGCACATTGTCCCAGTGATGGAGGATTAGCACACACTGGCACATTGTCCCAGTGATGGAGGATTAGCACACACTGGAACCTACTCCCAGTGATGGAGGATTATCGCACTCTGGCACATTGTCCCATTGCTTGAGGATCATTGCAAACTGGCACATTTTCCCAGTGATGGAGGAGTAACGTGCACTGGCATATTGTCTCAGTGATGGAGGATTATCGCAGACTGACATATTGTCCCAGTGATTGAGGATTAGTGAACGCTGGCACATTGTCCCACTGATGGCGATGAGCGCAAACTGGAACATTGTCCCAGTGATGGAGGATCAGAACACACTGGCACATTGTCCCAGTGATGGAGGATTAGCGTACACTGGCACAATGTCCCAGTGATGGAGGATTAGCGCACACTGGCACATAGTCCCAGTGATGGACAATTAGCACACATTGGCACATTGTCCCATTGCTGGAGGATTAGCATACACTGGCATATTGTCCCAGTGATGGAGGATTATCGCACACTGGCACATTGTCTCAGTGATGGATGATTAGCACACACTGGTGCATTGTCCCAGTGATGGAGGATTAGCGCATACCGGTACTTTGTCCCAGTGATTGAGGATTAGCCCACACTGACACATTGACCCAGTGATGGAGGATTAGCACGCACTGGCACATTGTCCCAGTGATGGAGGATTAGCACACACTGGCACATTGTCCCAGTGATGGAGGATTAGCACACACTGGGACATTGTCCCCGTGATGCAGGATTAGCACACAGTGGCACATTGTCCCAGTGATGGAGGATTAGCGCACACTGGCACATTGTCCCAGTGATGGAGGATTAGCGCACACTGGCACATTGTCCCACTGATGGAGGATTAGTGGACATTGGTACATTGACCCAGTGATGGAGGATCAACGCACGCTGGTACAAAATCCAAGTGATGGAAGGTTAGCGCACACTGAGACATTATCCCAGTGATGGAGGATTAGCACACACTGGCACATTATCCTAGTGATGGAGGATTAGAGCACACTGGCACATTGTCCCAGTGATGGAGGATTAGTGCCCACTAGCACATTGTCCCAGTGATGGAGGATTAGTGCACACTGGCACATTGCCCTGTGATGGAGGATAATCGCACACTGGCACATTGTCTCAGTGATGGAGGATTATTGCGCACTGGCACCTTGTCCCAGTGATGTAGGATTAGCGCACATGAGCACATTGTCCCAGTGATGGAGGATTAGCACACACTGACACATTGTCCCAGTGATGGAGGATTAGCACACACTGGCACATTGTCCCAGTGATGGAGGTTTAGCACACAATGGCACATTGTCTCAGTGATGGAGGATTAGCACACATTGGCACATTGACCCAGTGATGGAGGATTAGCGCACGCTGGTACAAAATCCAAGTGATGGAAGATAACGCACATTGGGACATTATCCCAGTGATGGAGAATTCGCACACATTGGCACATTGTCCCAGTGATGGAGGATTAGCAAACACTGGCATATTGTCCCAGTGACTGAGGTTTATCGCACACTGGCACATTGTCCCATTGCTGGAGGATTATTGCACACTGGCACATTGTCCCAGTGATGGAAGATTATCGCACAGTGACACATTGTCTCAGTGATTGAGGATTAGTGAACACTGGCTCATTGTCCCACAGATGGAGGATGAGTGCACACTGTCACATTGTCTCAGTGATGGAGGATTATTGCACACTGGCACATTGTCCCAGTGATGGAGGATTAGCGCACACTGGCACATTGTCCCAGTGATTGAGGACCAGAACACACTGGCACATTGTCCGAGTGATGGAGGATTAGCGCACAATGGCACATTGTCCCAGTAATAGAGGCTTAGCGCACACTGGAACATAGTCCCAGTGACGGACAATTAGAACACATTGGCCCATTGTCCCAGTGATGGAGGATTAGCACACTCTGGCATATTGTGCCAATGATGGAGGAATATTGCACACTGGCACATTTTCCCACTGATGGGGGATTATTGCACACTGGCACATTGTCCCAGTGATGGAGGATTATCACACACTGGCACATTGTCCCAGTGATGGAGGATTATCGCACACTGGCACATTGTCCCAGTGATGGAGGATTAGCACACAATGGCATATTGTCCCAGTGAAGGAGGATTATCGCACACTGGCACATTGTCGCAGTGACAGAGGATTATTGCACACTGGCATATTGTCCCAGTGAGGGAGGATTATGTCCCAATGGCACATTGTCCCAGTGATAGTGGATTAGCGCACACTGGCATATTGTCCCAGTGATGGTGGAAAATCGCACACTGGCACATTGTCCCAAAGATGGATGTATACCACACATTGGTACTTTGTCCCAGTGATGGAGGATTAGCGCACACTGACACAATGCCCCAGTGATGGAGGATTAACGCACACTGACACATTTTCCCAGTGATGGAGCATTAACGTACACTGACACATTGTCCCAGTGATGGAGGATTAGCGCATACTGGTACAATGTCCCAGTGATGGAGGATTAGCCCACACTGACACATTGTCCCACTGATGGAGGATTAGCACACACTGGCACATTGTCCCAGTGATGGAGGATTAGCATACACTGGCACATTGTCCCAGTGATGGAGGATTAGCACACACTGGCATATTGTCTCAGTGATGGAGGATTATCGCCGACTGACACATTGTCCCAGTGATTGAGGATTAGTGAACACTGGCAGATTGTCCCAGTGATGGAGGATGTGTGCACACTGGCACATTGTCACAGTGATGGAAGATTTTTGCACACTGGCACATTGCCGCAGTGATGGAGGATGAGGACTCACTGGCACATTGTCCCAGTAATGGAGGATTATCACACACTGACACATTGTCCTAGTGACGGATGATTAGCACACACTGGTACCTTGTCCCAGTGATGGAGGATTAGCGCACACTGACACATTGCCCCAGTGATGGAGGATTAATGCACACTGACACATTGCCCCAGTGATGGAGGATAACGCACACTGACACATTGTTCCCCTGATGGAGGATTAACGTACACTGACACATTGTCCCAGTGATGGAGGATTAGCGCATACTGGTACATTGTCTCAGTGATGGATGACTGGCTCACACTGACATATTGTCCCAGTAATGGAGGATTAGCACACACTGGCACATTGTCACAATGATGGAGGATTAGCAGACACTGGCACATTGTCCCAGTGATGGAGGATTAGCACACACTGGCACATTGTCCCAGTGATGGAGGATTAGCACACACTGGCACATTGTCCCAGTGATGGAGGATTAGCGCACACTGGCACATTGTCCCACTGATGGAGGATTAGTGCACATTAGTACATTCAACCAGTGATGGAGGATTAGTGCACTCTGGCACATTGCCTTGTGATGGAGGATAATTGCACACTGGCACATTGTCCCAGTGATGGAGGATTATTGCGCACTAGCACCTTGCCCCAGTGATGTAGGATTAGCGCACACTAGCACATTGTCCCAGTGATGGAGGATTAGCACACACTGGCATATTCAACCAGTGATGGAGGATTATCGTACACTGGCAGATTGTCCCAGTGATGGAGAATTAGCACACACTGGCATATTGTCCCAGTGATGGAGGATTATCGCACACTGGCAGATTGTCCCAGTGATGGAGAATTAGCACACACTGGCACATTGTCCCAGTGATGGATGATTAGCACACACTGGTACAATGCCCCAGTGATGGAGGATTAGCGTACACTGACACATTGTCCCAGTGATGGTGGATTAGCACACACTGGCACATTGTCCCAGTGATGGAGGATTAGCACACACTGGCACATTGTCCCAGTGATGGAGGATTAGCACACACTGGCACATTGTCCCAGTGATGGAGGATTATCGCACTCTGGCACATTGTCCCATTGCTTGAGGATCATTGCGCACTAGCACATTGTCCCAGTGATGGAGGATTAAGGCGCACTGGCATATTGTCCCAGTGATGGAGGATTATCGCCGACTGACACATTGTCCCAGTGATTGAGGATTAGTGAACACTGGCAGATTGTCCCAGTGATGGAGGATGTGTGCACACTGGCACATTGTCACAGTGATGGAAGATTTTTGCACACTGGCACATTGTCGCAGTGATGGAGGATGAGCACTCACTGGCACATTGTCCCAGTAATGGAGGATTATCACACACTGACACATTGTCCTAGTGACAGATGATTAGCACACACTGGTACCTTGTCCCAGTGATGGAGGATTAGCGCACACTGACACATTGCCCCAGTGATGGAGGATTAACGCACACTGACACATTGCCCCAGTGATGGAGGATAACGCACACTGACACATTGTTCCCCTGATGGAGGATTAACGTACACTGACACATTGTCCCAGTGATGGAGGATTAGCGCATACTGGTACATTGTCTCAGTGATGGATGATTAGCTCACACTGACACATTGTCCCAATGATGGAGGATTAGCACACACTGGCACATTGTCCCAATGATGGAGGATTAGCAGACACTGGCACATTGTCCCAGTGATGGAGGATTAGCACACACTGGCACATTGTCCCAGTGATGGAGGATTAGCACACACTGGCACATTGTCCCAGTGATGGAGGATTAGCGCACACTGGCACATTGTCCCACTGATGGAGGATTAGTGCACATTAGTACATTCACCCAGTGATGGATGATTACTGCATGCTGGTACAAAATCCAAGTGATGGAATATTAGCGCACACTGGGACATTATCCCAGTGATGGAGGATTAGCACACACTGGCACATTATCCCAGTGATGGAGGATTAGCGCTCACTGGCCCATTTTCCCAGTGATGGAGGATTAGCGCACACTGGCACATTGTCCCAGTGATGGAGGATTAGTGCACACTGGCACGTTTTCCCAGTGACGGAGGATTAGTGCACTCTGGCACATTGCCTTGTGATGGAGGATAATTGCACACTGGCACATTGTCCCAGTGATGGAGGATTATTGCGCACTAGCACCTTGCCCCAGTGATGTAGGATTAGAGCACACTAGCACATTGTCCCAGTGATGGAGGATTAGCAGACACTGGCATATTCACCCAGTGATGGAGGATTATCGCACACTGGCAGATTGTCCCAGTGATGGAGAATTAGCACACACTGGCATATTGTCCCAGTGATGGAGGATTATCGCACACTGGCACATTGTCCCAGTGATGGATGATTAGCACACACTGGTACAATGCCCCAGTGATGGAGGATTAGCGTACACTGACACATTGTCCCAGTGATGGTGGATTAGCACACACTGGCACATTGTCCCAGTGATGGAGGATTAGCACACACTGGCACATTGTCTCAGTGATGGAGGATTAGCACACACTGGCACATTGTCCCAGTGATGGAGGATTATCGCACTCTGGCACATTGTCCAATTGCTTGAGGATCATTGCGCACTAGCACATTGTCCCAGTGATGGAGGATTAACGCGCACTGGCATATTGTCCCAGTGATGGAGGATTATCGCAGACTGACACATTGTCCCAGTGATTGAGGATTAGTGAACACTGGCACATTGTCCCAGTGATGGAGGAGTAACACGCACTGGCATATTGTCTCAGTGATGGAGGAGTATCGCTGACTGACATATTGTCCCAGTGATTGAGGATTAGTGAACACTGGCACATTGTCCCACTGATGGACGATGAGCGCACACTGGAATATTGTCCCAGTGATGGAGGATCAGAACACACTGGCACATTGTCCCAGTCATTGAGGATTAGCGTACACTGGCACAATGTCCCAGTGATGGAGGATTAGAGCACACTGGCACATAGTCCCAGTGATGGACAATTAGCACACATTGGCACATTGTCCCATTGCTGGAGGATTAGCATACACTGGCATATTGTCCCAGTGATGGAGGATTATCGCACACTGGCACATTGTCCCAGTGATGGATGATTAGCACACACTGGTGCATTGTCCCAGTGATAGAGGATTAGCGCATACCGGTACATTGTCCCAGTGATTGAGGATTAGCCCACACTGACACATTGTCCCAGTGATGGAGGATGAGCACACACTGGTACCTTGTCCCAGTGATGGAGGATTAGCGCACACTGACACCTTGCCCCAGTGATGGAGGATTAACGCACACTGACACATTGCCCCAGTGATGGAGGATTAATGCACACTGACACATTGTCCCAGTGATGGAGCATTAACGTACACTGACACATTGTCCCAGTGATGGAGGATTAGCGCATACTGGTACAATGTCCCAGTGATGGAGGATTAGCCCACACTGACACATTGTCCCACTGATGGAGGATTAGCACACACTGGCACATTGTCCCAGTGATGGAGGATTAGCATACACTGGCACATTGTCCCAGTGATGGAGGATTAGCACACACTGGCATATTGTCTCAGTGATGGAGGATTATCGCCGACTGACACATTGTCCCAGTGATTGAGGATTAGTGAACTCTGGCAGATTGTCCCACTGATGGAGGATGTGTGCACACTGGCACATTGTCACAGTGATTGAAGATTTTTGCACACTGGCACATTGTCGCAGTGATGGAGGATAAGCACTCACTGGCACATTGTCCCAGTAATGGAGGATTATCACACACTGACACATTGTCCTAGTGACGGATGATTAGCACACACTGGTACCTTGTCCCAGTGATGGAGGATTAGCGCACACTGACACATTGCCCCAGTGATGGAGGATTAACGCACACTGACACATTGCCCCAGTGATGGAGGATAACGCACACTGACACATTGTTCCCCTGATGGAGGATTAACGTACACTGACACATTGTCCCAGTGATGGAGGATTAGCGCATACTGGTACATTGTCTCAGTGATGGATGATTAGCTCACACTGACACATTGTCCCAGTGATGGAGGATTAGCACACACTGGCACATTGTCCCAATGATGGAGGATTAGCAGACACTGGCACATTGTCCCAGTGATGGAGGATTAGCACACACTGGCACATTGTCCCAGTGATGGAGGATTAGCACACACTGGCACATTGTCCCAGTGATGGAGGATTAGCGCACACTGGCACATTGTCCCACTGATGGAGGATTAGTGCACATTAGTACATTCACCCAGTGATGGAGGATTACTGCATGCTGGTACAAAATCCAAGTGATGGAATATTAGCGCACACTGGGACATTATCCCAGTGATGGAGGATTAGCACACACTGGCACATTATCCCAGTGATGGAGGATTAGCGCTCACTGGCCCATTTTCCCAGTGATGGAGGAGTAGCGCACACTGGCACATTGTCCCAGTGATGGAGGATTAGTGCACACTGGCGCGTTTTCCCAGTGACGGAGGATTAGTGCACTCTGGCACATTGCCTTGTGATGGAGGATAATTGCACACTGGCACATTGTCCCAGTGATGGAGGATTATTGTGCACTAGCACCTTGCCCCAGTGATGTAGGATTAGCGCACACTAGCACATTGTCCCAGTGATGGAGGATTAGCACACACTGGCATATTCACCCAGTGATGGAGGATTATCGCACACTGACAGATTGTCCCAGTGATGGAGAATTAGCACACACTGGCATATTGTCCCAGTGATGGAGGATTATCGCACACTGGCACATTGTCCCAGTGATTGAGGATTAGTGAACTCTGGCAGATTGTCCCACTGATGGAGGATGTGTGCACACTGGCACATTGTCACAGTGATTGAAGATTTTTGCACACTGGCACATTGTCGCAGTGATGGAGGATAAGCACTCACTGGCACATTGTCCCAGTAATGGAGGATTATCACACACTGACACATTGTCCTAGTGACGGATGATTAGCACACACTGGTACCTTGTCCCAGTGATGGAGGATTAGCGCACCCTGACACATTGCCCCAGTGATGGAGGATTAATGCACACTGACACATTGCCCCAGTGATGGAGGATAACGCACACTGACACATTGTTCCCCTGATGGAGGATTAACGTACACTGACACATTGTCCCAGTGATGGAGGATTAGCGCATACTGGTACATTGTCTCAGTGATGGATGATTAGCTCACACTGACACATTGTCCCAGTGATGGAGGATTAGCACACACTGGCACATTGTCCCAATGATGGAGGATTAGCAGACACTGGCACATTGTCCCAGTGATGGAGGATTAGCACACACTGGCACATTGTCCCAGTGATGGAGGATTAGCACACACTGGCACATTGTCCCAGTGATGGAGGATTAGCGCACACTGGCACATTGTCCCACTGATGGAGGATTAGTGCACATTAATACATTCACCCAGTGATGGAGGATTACTGCATGCTGGTACAAAATCCAAGTGATGGAATATTAGCGCACACTGGGACATTATCCCAGTGATGGAGGATTAGCACACACTGGCACATTATCCCAGTGATGGAGGATTAGCGCTCACTGGCCCATTTTCCCAGTGATGGAGGAGTAGCGCACACTGGCACATTGTCCCAGTGATGGAGGATTAGTGCACACTGGCGCGTTTTCCCAGTGACGGAGGATTAGTGCACTCTGGCACATTGCCTTGTGATGGAGGATAATTGCACACTGGCACATTGTCCCAGTGATGGAGGATTATTGCGCACTAGCACCTTGCCCCAGTGATGTAGGATTAGCGCACACTAGCACATTGTCCCAGTGATGGAGGATTAGCACACACTGGCATATTCACCCAGTGATGGAGGATTATCGCACACTGACAGATTGTCCCAGTGATGGAGAATTAGCACACACTGGCATATTGTCCCAGTGATGGAGGATTATCGCACACTGGCACATTGTCCCAGTGATGGATGATTAGCACACACTGGTACAATGCCCCAGTGATGGAGGATTAGCGTACACTGACACATTGTCCCAGTGACGGTGGATTAGCACACACTGGCACATTGTCCCAGTGATGGAGGATTAGCACACACTGGCACATTGTCCCAGTGATGGAGGATTAGCACACACTGGCACATTGTCCCAGTGATGGAGGATTATCACACTCTGGCACATTGTCCCATTGCTTGAGGATCATTGCGCACTAGCACATTGTCCCAGTGATGGAGGATTAACGCGCACTGGCATATTGTCCCAGTGATGGAGGATTATCGCAGACTGACACATTGTCCCAGTGATTGAGGATTAGTGAACACTGGCACATTGTCCCAGTGATGGAGGAGTAACGCGCACTGGCATATTGTCTCAGTGATGGAGGATTATCGCTGACTGACATATTGTCCCAGTGATTGAGGATTAGTGAACACTGGCACATTGTCCCACTGATGGACGATGAGCGCACACTGGAATATTGTCCCAGTGATGGAGGATCAGAACACACTGGCACATTGTCCCAGTCATTGAGGATTAGCGTACACTGGCACAATGTCCCAGTGATGGAGGATTAGAGCACACTGGCACATAGTCCCAGTGATGGACAATTAGCACACATTGGCACATTGTCCCATTGCTGGAGGATTAGCATACACTGGCATATTGTCCCAGTGATGGAGGATTATCGCACACTGGCACATTGTCCCAGTGATGGATGATTAGCACACACTGGTGCATTGTCCCAGTGATAGAGGATTAGCGCATACCGGTACATTGTCCCAGTGATTGAGGATTAGCCCACACTGACACATTGTCCCAGTGATGGAGGATGAGCACACACTGGTACCTTGTCCCAGTGATGGAGGATTAGCGCACACTGACACATTGCCCCAGTGATGGAGGATTAACGCACACTGACACATTGCCCCAGTGATGGAGGATAATGCACACTGACACATTGTTCCCCTGATGGAGAATTAACGTACACTAACACATTGTCCCAGTGATGGAGGATTAGCGCATACTGGTACATTGTCTCAGTGATGGATGATTAGCTCACAGTGACACATTGTCCCAGTGATGGAGGATTAGCACACACTGGCACATTGTCCCAATGATGGAGGATTAGCAGACACTGGCACATTGTCCCAGTGATGGAGGATTAGCACACACTGGCACATTGTCCCAGTGATGGAGGATTAACGCGCACTGGCATATTGTCCCAGTGATGGAGGATTATCGCAGACTGACACATTGTCCCAGTGATTGAGGATTAGTGAACACTGGCACATTGTCCCAGTGATGGAGGAGTAACACGCACTGGCATATTGTCTCAGTGATGGAGGAGTATCGCTGACTGACATATTGTCCCAGTGATTGAGGATTAGTGAACACTGGCACATTGTCCCA
This sequence comes from Isurus oxyrinchus, assembly GCA_026770705.1. Classification (NCBI taxonomy): domain Eukaryota; kingdom Metazoa; phylum Chordata; class Chondrichthyes; order Lamniformes; family Lamnidae; genus Isurus; species Isurus oxyrinchus. Next base: position 187,231,216 of record JANJGN010000005.1, on the reverse strand, counting down.
CTGATGGACGATGAGCGCACACTGGAATATTGTCCCAGTGATGGAGGATCAGAACACACTGGCACATTGTCCCAGTCATTGAGGATTAGCGTACACTGGCACAATGTCCCAGTGATGGAGGATTAGAGCACACTGGCACATAGTCCCAGTGATGGACAATTAGCACACATTGGCACATTGTCCCATTGCTGGAGGATTAGCATACACTGGCATATTGTCCCAGTGATGGAGGATTATCGCACACTGGCACATTGTCCCAGTGATGGATGATTAGCACACACTGGTGCATTGTCCCAGTGATAGAGGATTAGCGCATACCGGTACATTGTCCCAGTGATTGAGGATTAGCCCACACTGACACATTGTCCCAGTGATGGAGGATGAGCACACACTGGTACCTTGTCCCAGTGATGGAGGATTAGCGCACACTGACACCTTGCCCCAGTGATGGAGGATTAACGCACACTGACACATTGCCCCAGTGATGGAGGATTAATGCACACTGACACATTGTCCCAGTGATGGAGCATTAACGTACACTGACACATTGTCCCAGTGATGGAGGATTAGCGCATACTGGTACAATGTCCCAGTGATGGAGGATTAGCCCACACTGACACATTGTCCCACTGATGGAGGATTAGCACACACTGGCACATTGTCCCAGTGATGGAGGATTAGCATACACTGGCACATTGTCCCAGTGATGGAGGATTAGCACACACTGGCATATTGTCTCAGTGATGGAGGATTATCGCCGACTGACACATTGTCCCAGTGATTGAGGATTAGTGAACTCTGGCAGATTGTCCCACTGATGGAGGATGTGTGCACACTGGCACATTGTCACAGTGATTGAAGATTTTTGCACACTGGCACATTGTCGCAGTGATGGAGGATAAGCACTCACTGGCACATTGTCCCAGTAATGGAGGATTATCACACACTGACACATTGTCCTAGTGACGGATGATTAGCACACACTGGTACCTTGTCCCAGTGATGGAGGATTAGCGCACCCTGACACATTGCCCCAGTGATGGAGGATTAACGCACACTGACACATTGCCCCAGTGATGGAGGATAACGCACACTGACACATTGTTCCCCTGATGGAGGATTAACGTACACTGACACATTGTCCCAGTGATGGAGGATTAGCGCATACTGGTACATTGTCTCAGTGATGGATGATTAGCTCACACTGACACATTGTCCCAGTGATGGAGGATTAGCACACACTGGCACATTGTCCCAGTGATGGAGGATTAGCAGACACTGGCACATTGTCCCAGTGATGGAGGATTAGCACACACTGGCACATTGTCCCAGTGATGGAGGATTAGCACACACTGGCACATTGTCCCAGTGATGGAGGATTAGCGCACACTGGCACATTGTCCCACTGATGGAGGATTAGTGCACATTAGTACATTCACCCAGTGATGGAGGATTACTGCATGCTGGTACAAAATCCAAGTGATGGAATATTAGCGCACACTGGGACATTATCCCAGTGATGGAGGATTAGCACACACTGGCACATTATCCCAGTGATGGAGGATTAGCGCTCACTGGCCCATTTTCCCAGTGATGGAGGAGTAGCGCACACTGGCACATTGTCCCACTGATGGAGGATTAGTGCACACTGGCGCGTTTTCCCAGTGACGGAGGATTAGTGCACTCTGGCACATTGCCTTGTGATGGAGGATAATTGCACACTGGCACATTGTCCCAGTGATGGAGGATTATTGCGCACTAGCACCTTGCCCCAGTGATGTAGGATTAGCGCACACTAGCACATTGTCCCAGTGATGGAGGATTAGCACACACTGGCATATTCACCCAGTGATGGAGGATTATCGCACACTGACAGATTGTCCCAGTGATGGAGAATTAGCACACACTGGCATATTGTCCCAGTGATGGAGGATTATCGCACACTGGCACATTGTCCCAGTGATGGATGATTAGCACACACTGGTACAATGCCCCAGTGATGGAGGATTAGCGTACACTGACACATTGTCCCAGTGATGGTGGATTAGCACACACTGGCACATTGTCCCAGTGATGGAGGATTAGCACACACTGGCACATTGTCCCAGTGATGGAGGATTAGCACACACTGGCACATTGTCCCAGTGATGGAGGATTAGCACACACTGGCACATTGTCCCAGTGATGGAGGATTATCACACTCTGGCACATTGTCCCATTGCTTGAGGATCATTGCGCACTAGCACATTGTCCCAGTGATGGAGGATTAACGCGCACTGGCATATTGTCCCAGTGATGGAGGATTATCGCAGACTGACACATTGTCCCAGTGATTGAGGATTAGTGAACACTGGCACATTGTCCCAGTGATGGAGGAGTAACGCGCACTGGCATATTGTCTCAGTGATGGAGGATTATCGCTGACTGACATATTGTCCCAGTGATTGAGGATTAGTGAACACTGGCACATTGTCCCACTGATGGACGATGAGCGCACACTGGAATATTGTCCCAGTGATGGAGGATCAGAACACACTGGCACATTGTCCCAGTCATTGAGGATTAGCGTACACTGGCACAATGTCCCAGTGATGGAGGATTAGAGCACACTGGCACATAGTCCCAGTGATGGACAATTAGCACACATTGGCACATTGTCCCATTGCTGGAGGATTAGCATACACTGGCATATTGTCCCAGTGATGGAGGATTATCGCACACTGGCACATTGTCCCAGTGATGGACGATTAGCACACACTGGTGCATTGTCCCAGTGATAGAGGATTAGCGCTTACCGGTACATTGTCCCAGTGATTGAGGATTAGCCCACACTGACACATTGTCCCAGTGATGGAGGATGAGCACACACTGGTACCTTGTCCCAGTGATGGAGGATTAGCGCACACTGACACATTGCCCCAGTGATGGAGGATTAACGCACACTGACACATTGCCCCAGTGATGGAGGATAATGCACACTGACACATTGTTCCCCTGATGGAGAATTAACGTACACTAACACATTGTCCCAGTGATGGAGGATTAGCGCATACTGGTACATTGTCTCAGTGATGGATGATTAGCTCACAGTGACACATTGTCCCAGTGATGGAGGATTAGCACACACTGGCACATTGTCCCAATGATGGAGGATTAGCAGACACTGGCACATTGTCCCAGTGATGGAGGATTAGCACACACTGGCACATTGCCCCAGTGATGGAGGATTAATGCACACTGACACATTGTCCCAGTGATGGAGCATTAACGTACACTGACACATTGTCCCAGTGATGGAGGATTAGCGCATACTGGTACAATGTCCCAGTGATGGAGGATTAGCCCACACTGACACATTGTCCCACTGATGGAGGATTAGCACACACTGGCACATTGTCCCAGTGATGGAGGATTAGCATACACTGGCACATTGTCCCAGTGATGGAGGATTAGCACACACTGGCATATTGTCTCAGTGATGGAGGATTATCGCCGACTGACACATTGTCCCAGTGATTGAGGATTAGTGAACTCTGGCAGATTGTCCCACTGATGGAGGATGTGTGCACACTGGCACATTGTCACAGTGATTGAAGATTTTTGCACACTGGCACATTGTCGCAGTGATGGAGGATAAGCACTCACTGGCACATTGTCCCAGTAATGGAGGATTATCACACACTGACACATTGTCCTAGTGACGGATGATTAGCACACACTGGTACCTTGTCCCAGTGATGGAGGATTAGCGCACCCTGACACATTGCCCCAGTGATGGAGGATTAACGCACACTGACACATTGCCCCAGTGATGGAGGATAACGCACACTGACACATTGTTCCCCTGATGGAGGATTAACGTACACTGACACATTGTCCCAGTGATGGAGGATTAGCGCATACTGGTACATTGTCTCAGTGATGGATGATTAGCTCACACTGACACATTGTCCCAGTGATGGAGGATTAGCACACACTGGCACATTGTCCCAGTGATGGAGGATTAGCAGACACTGGCACATTGTCCCAGTGATGGAGGATTAGCACACACTGGCACATTGTCCCAGTGATGGAGGATTAGCACACACTGGCACATTGTCCCAGTGATGGAGGATTAGCGCACACTGGCACATTGTCCCACTGATGGAGGATTAGTGCACATTAGTACATTCACCCAGTGATGGAGGATTACTGCATGCTGGTACAAAATCCAAGTGATGGAATATTAGCGCACACTGGGACATTATCCCAGTGATGGAGGATTAGCACACACTGGCACATTATCCCAGTGATGGAGGATTAGCGCTCACTGGCCCATTTTCCCAGTGATGGAGGAGTAGCGCACACTGGCACATTGTCCCACTGATGGAGGATTAGTGCACACTGGCGCGTTTTCCCAGTGACGGAGGATTAGTGCACTCTGGCACATTGCCTTGTGATGGAGGATAATTGCACACTGGCACATTGTCCCAGTGATGGAGGATTATTGCGCACTAGCACCTTGCCCCAGTGATGTAGGATTAGCGCACACTAGCACATTGTCCCAGTGATGGAGGATTAGCACACACTGGCATATTCACCCAGTGATGGAGGATTATCGCACACTGACAGATTGTCCCAGTGATGGAGAATTAGCACACACTGGCATATTGTCCCAGTGATGGAGGATTATCGCACACTGGCACATTGTCCCAGTGATGGATGATTAGCACACACTGGTACAATGCCCCAGTGATGGAGGATTAGCGTACACTGACACATTGTCCCAGTGATGGTGGATTAGCACACACTGGCACATTGTCCCAGTGATGGAGGATTAGCACACACTGGCACATTGTCCCAGTGATGGAGGATTAGCACACACTGGCACATTGTCCCAGTGATGGAGGATTATCACACTCTGGCACATTGTCCCATTGCTTGAGGATCATTGCGCACTAGCACATTGTCCCAGTGATGGAGGATTAACGCGCACTGGCATATTGTCCCAGTGATGGAGGATTATCGCAGACTGACACATTGTCCCAGTGATTGAGGATTAGTGAACACTGGCACATTGTCCCAGTGATGGAGGAGTAACGCGCACTGGCATATTGTCTCAGTGATGGAGGATTATCGCTGACTGACATATTGTCCCAGTGATTGAGGATTAGTGAACACTGGCACATTGTCCCACTGATGGACGATGAGCGCACACTGGAATATTGTCCCAGTGATGGAGGATCAGAACACACTGGCACATTGTCCCAGTCATTGAGGATTAGCGTACACTGGCACAATGTCCCAGTGATGGAGGATTAGAGCACACTGGCACATAGTCCCAGTGATGGACAATTAGCACACATTGGCACATTGTCCCATTGCTGGAGGATTAGCATACACTGGCATATTGTCCCAGTGATGGAGGATTATCGCACACTGGCACATTGTCCCAGTGATGGACGATTAGCACACACTGGTGCATTGTCCCAGTGATAGAGGATTAGCGCTTACCGGTACATTGTCCCAGTGATTGAGGATTAGCCCACACTGACACATTGTCCCAGTGATGGAGGATGAGCACACACTGGTACCTTGTCCCAGTGATGGAGGATTAGCGCACACTGACACATTGCCCCAGTGATGGAGGATTAACGCACACTGACACATTGCCCCAGTGATGGAGGATAATGCACACTGACACATTGTTCCCCTGATGGAGAATTAACGTACACTAACACATTGTCCCAGTGATGGAGGATTAGCGCATACTGGTACATTGTCTCAGTGATGGATGATTAGCTCACAGTGACACATTGTCCCAGTGATGGAGGATTAGCACACACTGGCACATTGTCCCAATGATGGAGGATTAGCAGACACTGGCACATTGTCCCAGTGATGGAGGATTAGCACACACTGGCACATTGTCCCAGTGATGGAGGATTAGCACACACTGGCACATTGTCCCAGTGATGGAGGATTAGCGCACACTGGCACATTGTCCCACTGATGGAGGATTAGTGCACATTAGTACATTCACCCAGTGATGGAGGATTACTGCATGCTGGTACAAAATCCAAATGATGGAAGATTAGCGCACACTGGGACATTATCCCAGTGATGGAGGATTAGCGCTCATTGGCCCATTTTCCCAGTGATGGAGGATTAGCGCACACTGGCACATTGTCCCAGTGATGGAGGATTAGTGCACACTGGCACGTTTTCCCAGTGACGGAGGATTAGTGCACTCTGGCACATTGCCTTGTGATGGAGGATAATTGCACACTGGCACATTGTCTCAGTGATGGAGGATTATTGCGCACTAGCACCTTGTCCCAGTGATGTAGCATTAGCGCACACTAGCACATTGTCCCAGTGATGGAGGATTAGCACACACTGGCATATTCACCCAGTGATGGAGGATTATCGCACACTGGCAGATTGTCCCAGTGATGGAGGATTATCGCACACTGGCACATTGCCCCAGTGATGGAGGATTAGCGTACACTGACTCATTGCCCCAGTGATGCAGGATTAACGTACTCTGACACATTGTCCCAGTGATGGAGGATTAGCGCATACTGGTACATTGTCTCAGTGATGGAGGATTAGCCCACACTGACACATCGTCCCAGTGATGGTGGATTAGCACACACTGGCACATTGTCCCAGTGATGGAGGATTAGCACACACTGGCACATTGTCCCAGTGATGGAGGATTAGCACACACTGGCACCTAGTCCCAGTGATGGAGGATTATCGCACTCTGGCACATTGTCCCATTGCTTGAGGATCATTGCGCACTAGCACATTGTCCCAGTGATGGAGGATTAACGCGCACTGGCATATTGTCCCAGTGATGGAGGATTATCGCAGACTGACACATTGTCCCAGTGATTGAGGATTAGTGAACACTGGCACATTGTCCCAGTGATGGAGGAGTAACGCGCACTGGCATATTGTCTCAGTGATGGAGGATTATCGCTGACTGACATATTGTCCCAGTGATTGAGGATTAGTGAACACTGGCACATTGTCCCACTGATGGACGATGAGCGCACACTGGAATATTGTCCCAGTGATGGAGGATCAGAACACACTGGCACATTGTCCCAGTCATTGAGGATTAGCGTACACTGGCACAATGTCCCAGTGATGGAGGATTAGAGCACACTGGCACATAGTCCCAGTGATGGACAATTAGCACACATTGGCACATTGTCCCATTGCTGGAGGATTAGCATACACTGGCATATTGTCCCAGTGATGGAGGATTATCGCACACTGGCACATTGTCCCAGTGATGGATGATTAGCACACACTGGTGCATTGTCCCAGTGATAGAGGATTAGCGCATACCGGTACATTGTCCCAGTGATTGAGGATTAGCCCACACTGACACATTGTCCCAGTGATGGAGGATGAGCACACACTGGTACCTTGTCCCAGTGATGGAGGATTAGCGCACACTGACACATTGCCCCAGTGATGGAGGATTAACGCACACTGACACATTGCCCCAGTGATGGAGGATAATGCACACTGACACATTGTTCCCCTGATGGAGAATTAACGTACACTAACACATTGTCCCAGTGATGGAGGATTAGCGCATACTGGTACATTGTCTCAGTGATGGATGATTAGCTCACAGTGACACATTGTCCCAGTGATGGAGGATTAGCACACACTGGCACATTGTCCCAATGATGGAGGATTAGCAGACACTGGCACATTGTCCCAGTGATGGAGGATTAGCACACACTGGCACATTGTCCCAGTGATGGAGGATTAACGCGCACTGGCACATTGTCCCAGTGATGGAGGATTATCGCAGACTGACACATTGTCCCAGTGATTGAGGATTAGTGAACACTGGCACATTGTCCCAGTGATGGAGGAGTAACACGCACTGGCATATTGTCTCAGTGATGGAGGAGTATCGCTGACTGACATATTGTCCCAGTGATTGAGGATTAGTGAACACTGGCACATTGTCCCACTGATGGACGATGAGCGCACACTGGAATATTGTCCCAGTGATGGAGGATCAGAACACACTGGCACATTGTCCCAGTCATTGAGGATTAGCGTACACTGGCACAATGTCCCAGTGATGGAGGATTAGAGCACACTGGCACATAGTCCCAGTGATGGACAATTAGCACACATTGGCACATTGTCCCATTGCTGGAGGATTAGCATACACTGGCATATTGTCCCAGTGATGGAGGATTATCGCACACTGGCACATTGTCCCAGTGATGGATGATTAGCACACACTGGTGCATTGTCCCAGTGATAGAGGATTAGCGCATACCGGTACATTGTCCCAGTGATTGAGGATTAGCCCACACTGACACATTGTCCCAGTGATGGAGGATGAGCACACACTGGTACCTTGTCCCAGTGATGGAGGATTAGCGCACACTGACACCTTGCCCCAGTGATGGAGGATTAACGCACACTGACACATTGCCCCAGTGATGGAGGATTAATGCACACTGACACATTGTCCCAGTGATGGAGCATTAACGTACACTGACACATTGTCCCAGTGATGGAGGATTAGCGCATACTGGTACAATGTCCCAGTGATGGAGGATTAGCCCACACTGACACATTGTCCCACTGATGGAGGATTAGCACACACTGGCACATTGTCCCAGTGATGGAGGATTAGCATACACTGGCACATTGTCCCAGTGATGGAGGATTAGCACACACTGGCATATTGTCTCAGTGATGGAGGATTATCGCCGACTGACACATTGTCCCAGTGATTGAGGATTAGTGAACTCTGGCAGATTGTCCCACTGATGGAGGATGTGTGCACACTGGCACATTGTCACAGTGATTGAAGATTTTTGCACACTGGCACATTGTCGCAGTGATGGAGGATAAGCACTCACTGGCACATTGTCCCAGTAATGGAGGATTATCACACACTGACACATTGTCCTAGTGACGGATGATTAGCACACACTGGTACCTTGTCCCAGTGATGGAGGATTAGCGCACCCTGACACATTGCCCCAGTGATGGAGGATTAACGCACACTGACACATTGCCCCAGTGATGGAGGATAACGCACACTGACACATTGTTCCCCTGATGGAGGATTAACGTACACTGACACATTGTCCCAGTGATGGAGGATTAGCGCATACTGGTACATTGTCTCAGTGATGGATGATTAGCTCACACTGACACATTGTCCCAGTGATGGAGGATTAGCACACACTGGCACATTGTCCCAGTGATGGAGGATTAGCAGACACTGGCACATTGTCCCAGTGATGGAGGATTAGCACACACTGGCACATTGTCCCAGTGATGGAGGATTAGCACACACTGGCACATTGTCCCAGTGATGGAGGATTAGCGCACACTGGCACATTGTCCCACTGATGGAGGATTAGTGCACATTAGTACATTCACCCAGTGATGGAGGATTACTGCATGCTGGTACAAAATCCAAGTGATGGAATATTAGCGCACACTGGGACATTATCCCAGTGATGGAGGATTAGCACACACTGGCACATTATCCCAGTGATGGAGGATTAGCGCTCACTGGCCCATTTTCCCAGTGATGGAGGAGTAGCGCACACTGGCACATTGTCCCACTGATGGAGGATTAGTGCACACTGGCGCGTTTTCCCAGTGACGGAGGATTAGTGCACTCTGGCACATTGCCTTGTGATGGAGGATAATTGCACACTGGCACATTGTCCCAGTGATGGAGGATTATTGCGCACTAGCACCTTGCCCCAGTGATGTAGGATTAGCGCACACTAGCACATTGTCCCAGTGATGGAGGATTAGCACACACTGGCATATTCACCCAGTGATGGAGGATTATCGCACACTGACAGATTGTCCCAGTGATGGAGAATTAGCACACACTGGCATATTGTCCCAGTGATGGAGGATTATCGCACACTGGCACATTGTCCCAGTGATGGATGATTAGCACACACTGGTACAATGCCCCAGTGATGGAGGATTAGCGTACACTGACACATTGTCCCAGTGATGGTGGATTAGCACACACTGGCACATTGTCCCAGTGATGGAGGATTAGCACACACTGGCACATTGTCCCAGTGATGGAGGATTAGCACACACTGGCACATTGTCCCAGTGATGGAGGATTATCACACTCTGGCACATTGTCCCATTGCTTGAGGATCATTGCGCACTAGCACATTGTCCCAGTGATGGAGGATTAACGCGCACTGGCATATTGTCCCAGTGATGGAGGATTATCGCAGACTGACACATTGTCCCAGTGATTGAGGATTAGTGAACACTGGCACATTGTCCCAGTGATGGAGGAGTAACGCGCACTGGCATATTGTCTCAGTGATGGAGGATTATCGCTGACTGACATATTGTCCCAGTGATTGAGGATTAGTGAACACTGGCACATTGTCCCACTGATGGACGATGAGCGCACACTGGAATATTGTCCCAGTGATGGAGGATCAGAACACACTGGCACATTGTCCCAGTCATTGAGGATTAGCGTACACTGGCACAATGTCCCAGTGATGGAGGATTAGAGCACACTGGCACATAGTCCCAGTGATGGACAATTAGCACACATTGGCACATTGTCCCATTGCTGGAGGATTAGCATACACTGGCATATTGTCCCAGTGATGGAGGATTATCGCACACTGGCACATTGTCCCAGTGATGGATGATTAGCACACACTGGTGCATTGTCCCAGTGATAGAGGATTAGCGCTTACCGGTACATTGTCCCAGTGATTGAGGATCAGCCCACACTGACACATTGTCCCAGTGATGGAGGATGAGCACACACTGGTACCTTGTCCCAGTGATGGAGGATTAGCGCACACTGACACATTGCCCCAGTGATGGAGGATTAACGCACACTGACACATTGCCCCAGTGATGGAGGATAATGCACACTGACACATTGTTCCCCTGATGGAGAATTAACGTACACTAACACATTGTCCCAGTGATGGAGGATTAGCGCATACTGGTACATTGTCTCAGTGATGGATGATTAGCTCACAGTGACACATTGTCCCAGTGATGGAGGATTAGCACACACTGGCACATTGTCCCAATGATGGAGGATTAGCAGACACTGGCACATTGTCCCAGTGATGGAGGATTAGCACACACTGGCACATTGTCCCAGTGATGGAGGATTAGCACACACTGGCACATTGTCCCAGTGATGGAGGATTAGCGCACACTGGCACATTGTCCCACTGATGGAGGATTAGTGCACATTAGTACATTCACCCAGTGATGGAGGATTACTGCATGCTGGTACAAAATCCAAATGATGGAAGATTAGCGCACACTGGGACATTATCCCAGTGATGGAGGATTAGCGCTCATTGGCCCATTTTCCCAGTGATGGAGGATTAGCGCACACTGGCACATTGTCCCAGTGATGGAGGATTAGTGCACACTGGCACGTTTTCCCAGTGACGGAGGATTAGTGCACTCTGGCACATTGCCTTGTGATGGAGGATAATTGCACACTGGCACATTGTCTCAGTGATGGAGGATTATTGCGCACTAGCACCTTGTCCCAGTGATGTAGCATTAGCGCACACTAGCACATTGTCCCAGTGATGGAGGATTAGCACACACTGGCATATTCACCCAGTGATGGAGGATTATCGCACACTGGCAGATTGTCCCAGTGATGGAGGATTATCGCACACTGGCACATTGCCCCAGTGATGGAGGATTAGCGTACACTGACTCATTGCCCCAGTGATGCAGGATTAACGTACTCTGACACATTGTCCCAGTGATGGAGGATTAGCGCATACTGGTACATTGTCTCAGTGATGGAGGATTAGCCCACACTGACACATCGTCCCAGTGATGGTGGATTAGCACACACTGGCACATTGTCCCAGTGATGGAGGATTAGCACACACTGGCACATTGTCCCAGTGATGGAGGATTAGCACACACTGGCACCTACTCCCAGTGATGGAGGATTATCGCACTCTGGCACATTGTCCCATTGCTTGAGGATCATTGCACACTGGCACATTTTCCCAGTGATGGAGGAGTAACGTGCACTGGCATATTGTCTCAGTGATGGAGGATTATCGCAGACTGACATATTGTCCCAGTGATTGAGGATTAGTGAACGCTGGCACATTGTCCCACTGATGGACGATGAGCGCACACTGGAACATTGTCCCAGTGATGGCGGATCAGAACACACTGGCACATTGTCCCAGTGATGGAGGATTAGTGTACACTGGCACAATGTCCCAGTGATGGAGGATTAGCGCACACTGGCACATAGTCCCAGTGATGGACAATTAGCACACATTGGCACATTGTCCCATTGCTGGAGGATTAGCATACACTGGCATATTGTCCCAGTGATGGAGGATTATCGCACACTGGCACATTGTCTCAGTGATGGATGATTAGCACACACTGGTGCATTGTCCCAGTGATGGAGGATTAGCGCATACCGGTACTTTGTCCCAGTGATTGAGGATTAGCCCACACTGACACATTGACCCAGTGATGGAGGATTAGCACACACTGGCACATTGTCCCAGTGATGGAGGATTAGCACACACTGGCACATTGTCCCAGTGATGGAGGATTAGCACACACTGGGACATTGTCCCAGTGATGCAGGATTAGCACACATTGGTACATTGACCCAGTGATGGAGGATCAACGCACGCTGGTAACAAAATCCAAGTGATGGAAGATTAGCGCACACTGAGACATTATCCCAGTGATGGAGGATTAGCACTCACTGGCACATTATCCTAGTGATGGAGGATTAGAGCACACTGGCACATTGTCCCAGTGATGGAGGATTAGTGCACACTAGCACATTGTCCCAGTGATGGAGGATTAGTGCACACTGGCACATTGCCCTGTGATGGAGGATAATCGCACACTGGCACATTGTCTCAGTGATGGAGGATTATTGCGCACTGGCACCTTGTCCCAGTGATGTAGGATTAGCGCACATGAGCACATTGTCCCAGTGATGGAGGATTAGCACACACTGACACATTGTCCCAGTGATGGAGGATTAGCACACACTGGCACATTGTCCCAGTGATGGAGGATTAGCACACAATGGCACATTGTCCCAGTGATGGAGGATTAGCACACACTGGCACATTGTCCCAGTGATGGAGGATTAGCACACAATGGCACATTGTCTCAGTGATGGAGGATTAGCACACACTGGCACATTGACCCAGTGATGGAGGATTAGCGCACGCTGGTACAAAATCCAAGTGATGGAAGATAACGCACACTGGGACATTATCCCAGTGATGGAGAATTCGCACACATTGGCACATTGTCCCAGTGATGGAGGATTAGCAAACACTGGCATATTGTCCCAGTGACTGAGGTTTATCGCACACTGGCACATTGTCCCATTGCTGGAGGATTATTGCACACTGGCACATTGTCCCAGTGATGGAAGATTATCGCACAGTGACACATTGTCTCAGAGATTGAGGATTAGTGAACACTGGCTCATTGTCCCCCAGATGGAGGATGAGTGCACACTGTCACATTGTCTCAGTGATGGAGGATTATTGCACACTGGCACATTGTCCCAGTGATGGAGGATTAGCGCACACTGGCACATTGTCCCAGTGATTGAGGACCAGAACACACTGGCACATTGTCCTAGTGATGGAGGATGAGCGCACAATGGCACATTGTCCCAGTAATAGAGGCTTAGCGCACACTGGAACATAGTCCCAGTGATGGACAATTAGCACACATTGGCCCATTGTCCCAGTGATGGAGGATTAGCACACTCTGGCATATTGTGCCAATGATGGAGGAATATTGCACACTGGCACATTTTCCCACTGATGGGGGATTATTGCACACTGGCACATTGTCCCAGTGATGGAGGATTATCACACACTGGCACATTGTCCCAGTGATGGAGGATTATCGCACACTGGCACATTGTCCCAGTGATGGAGGATTAGCACACAATGGCATATTGTCCCAGTGAAGGAGGATTATCGCACACTGGCACATTGTCGCAGTGACAGAGGATTATTGCACACTGGCACATTGTCCCAGTGAGGGAGGATTATCTCCCAATGGCACATTGTCCCAGTGATAGTGGATTAGCGCACACTGGCATATTGTCCCAGTGATGGAGGAAAATCGCACACTGGCACATTGTCCCAAAGATGGATGTATACCACACATTGGTACTTTGTCCCTGTGATGGAGGATTAGCGCACACTGACACAATGCCCCAGTGATGGAGGATTAACGCACACTGACACATTGTCCCAGTGATGGAGCATTAACGTACACTGACACATTGTCCCAGTGATGGAGGATTAGCGCATACTGGTACATTGTCTCAGTGATGGATGATTAGCTCACACTGACACATTGTCCCAGTGATGGAGGATTAGCACACACTGGCACATTGTCCCAATGATGGAGGATTAGCAGACACTGGCACATTGTCCCAGTGATGGAGGATTAGCACACACTGGCACATTGTCCCAGTGATGGAGGATTAGCACACACTGGCACATTGTCCCAGTGATGGAGGATTAGCGCACACTGGCACATTGTCCCACTGATGGAGGATTAGTGCACATTAGTACATTCACCCAGTGATGGAGGATTACTGCATGCTGGTACAAAATCCAAATGATGGAAGATTAGCGCACAGTGGGACATTATCCCAGTGATGGAGGATTAGCGCTCATTGGCCCATTTTCCCAGTGATGGAGGATTAGCGCACACTGGCACATTGTCCCAGTGATAGAGGATTAGTGCACACTGGCACGTTTTCCCAGTGACGGAGGATTAGTGCACTCTGGCACATTGCCTTGTGATGGAGGATAATTGCACACTGGCACATTGTCTCAGTGATGGAGGATTATTGCGCACTAGCACCTTGTCCCAGTGATGTAGGATTAGCGCACACTAGCACATTGTCCCAGTGATGGAGGATTAGCACACACTGGCATATTCACCCAGTGATGGAGGATTATCGCACACTGGCAGATTGTCCCAGTGATGGAGGATTATCGCACACTGGCACATTGTCCCAGTGATGGATGATTAGCACACACTGGCACATTGCCCCAGTGATGGAGGATTAGTGTACACTGACTCATTGCCCCAGTGATGCAGGATTAACGTACACTGACACATTGTCCCAGTGATGGAGGATTAGCGCATACTGGTACATTGTCTCAGTGATGGAGGATTAGCCCACACTGACACATCGTCCCAGTGATGGTGGATTAGCACACACTGGCACATTGTCCCAGTGATGGAGGATTAGCACACACTGGCACATTGTCCCAGTGATGGAGGATTAGCACACACTGGCACCTACTCCCAGTGATGGAGGATTATCGCACTCTGGCACATTGTCCCATTGCTTGAGGATCATTGCACACTGGCACATTGTCCCAGTGATGGAGGAGTAACGTGCACTGGCATATTGTCTCAGTGATGGAGGATTATCGCAGACTGACATATTGTCCCAGTGATTGAGGATTAGTGAACGCTGGCACATTGTCCCACTGATGGATGATGAGCGCACACTGGAACATTGTCCCAGTGATGGAGGATCAGAACACACTGGCACATTGTCCCAGTGATGGAGGATTAGTGTACACTGGCACAATGTCCCAGTGATGGAGGATTAGCGCACACTGGCACATAGTCCCAGTGATGGACAATTAGCACACATTGGCACATTGTCCCATTGCTGGAGGATTAGCATACACTGGCATATTGTCCCAGTGATGGAGGATTGTCGCACACTGGCACATTGTCTCAGTGATGGATGATTAGCACACACTGGTGCATTGTCCCAGTGATGGAGGATTAGCGCATACCAGTACTTTGTCCCAGTGATTGAGGATTAGCCCACACTGACACATTGACCCAGTGATGGAGGATTAGCACACACTGGCACATTGTCCCAGTGATGGAGGATTAGCACACACTGGCACATTGTCCCAGTGATGGAGGATTAGCACACACTGGGACATTGTCCCAGTGATGCAGGATTAGCACACATTGGTACATTGACCCAGTGATGGAGGATCAACGCACGCTGGTAACAAAATCCAAGTGATGGAAGATTAGCGCACACTGAGACATTATCCCAGTGATGGAGGATTAGCACACACTGGCACATTATCCTAGTGATGGAGGATTAGAGCACACTGGCACATTGTCCCAGTGATGGAGGATTAGTGCACACTAGCACATTGTCCCAGTGATGGAGGATTAGTGCACACTGGCACATTGCCCTGTGATGGAGGATAATCGCACACTGGCACATTGTCTCAGTGATGGAGGATTATTGCGCACTGGCACCTTGTCCCAGTGATGTAGGATTAGCGCACATGAGCACATTGTCCCAGTGATGGAGGATTAGCACACACTGACACATTGTCCCAGTGATGGAGGATTAGCACACACTGGCACATTGTCCCAGTGATGGAGGATTAGCACACAATGGCACATTGTCCCAGTGATGGAGGATTAGCACACACTGGCACATTGTCCCAGTGATGGAGGATTAGCACACAATGGCACATTGTCTCAGTGATGGAGGATTAGCACACACTGGCACATTGACCCAGTGATGGAGGATTAGCGCACGCTGGTACAAAATCCAAGTGATGGAAGATAACGCACACTGGGACATTATCCCAGTGATGGAGAATTCGCACACATTGGCACATTGTCCCAGTGATGGAGGATTAGCAAACACTGGCATATTGTCCCAGTGACTGAGGTTTATCGCACACTGGCACATTGTCCCATTGCTGGAGGATTATTGCACACTGGCACATTGTCCCAGTGATGGAAGATTATCGCACAGTGACACATTGTCTCAGTGATTGAGGATTAGTGAACACTGGCTCATTGTCCCACAGATGGAGGATGAGTGCACACTGTCACATTGTCTCAGTGATGGAGGATTATTGCACACTGGCACATTGTCCCAGTGATGGAGGATTAGCGCACACTGGCACATTGTCCCAGTGATTGAGGACCAGAACACACTGGCACATTGTCCTAGTGATGGAGGATGAGCGCACAATGGCACATTGTCCCAGTAATAGAGGCTTAGCGCACACTGGAACATAGTCCCAGTGATGGACAATTAGCACACATTGGCCCATTGTCCCAGTGATGGAGGATTAGCACACTCTGGCATATTGTGCCAATGATGGAGGAATATTGCACACTGGCACATTTTCCCACTGATGGGGGATTATTGCACACTGGCACATTGTCCCAGTGATGGAGGATTATCACACACTGGCACATTGTCCCAGTGATGGAGGATTATCGCACACTGGCACATTGTCCCAGTGATGGAGGATTAGCACACAATGGTATATTGTCCCAGTGAAGGAGGATTATCGCACACTGGCACATTGTCGCAGTGACAGAGGATTATTGCACACTGGCACATTGTCCCAGTGAGGGAGGATTATCTCCCAATGGCACATTGTCCCAGTGATAGTGGATTAGCGCACACTGGCATATTGTCCCAGTGATGGAGGAAAATCGCACACTGGCACATTGTCCCAAAGATGGATGTATACCACACATTGGTACTTTGTCCCTGTGATGGAGGATTAGCGCACACTGACACAATGCCCCAGTGATGGAGGATTAACGCACACTGACACATTGTCCCAGTGATGGAGCATTAACGTACACTGACACATTGTCCCAGTGATGGAGGATTAGCGCATACTGGTACATTGTCTCAGTGATGGATGATTAGCTCACACTGACACATTGTCCCAGTGATGGAGGATTAGCACACACTGGCACATTGTCCCAATGATGGAGGATTAGCAGACACTGGCACATTGTCCCAGTGATGGAGGATTAGCACACACTGGCACATTGTCCCAGTGATGGAGGATTAGCACACACTGGCACATTGTCCCAGTGATGGAGGATTAGCGCACACTGGCACATTGTCCCACTGATGGAGGATTAGTGCACATTATTACATTCACCCAGTGATGGAGGATTACTGCATGCTGGTACAAAATCCAAATGATGGAAGATTAGCGCACAGTGGGACATTATCCCAGTGATGGAGGATTAGCGCTCATTGGCCCATTTTCCCAGTGATGGAGGATTAGCGCACACTGGCACATTGTCCCAGTGATAGAGGATTAGTGCACACTGGCACGTTTTCCCAGTGACGGAGGATTAGTGCACTCTGGCACATTGCCTTGTGATGGAGGATAATTGCACACTGGCACATTGTCTCAGTGATGGAGGATTATTGCGCACTAGCACCTTGTCCCAGTGATGTAGGATTAGCGCACACTAGCACATTGTCCCAGTGATGGAGGATTAGCACACACTGGCATATTCACCCAGTGATGGAGGATTATCGCACACTGGCAGATTGTCCCAGTGATGGAGGATTATCGCACACTGGCACATTGTCCCAGTGATGGATGATTAGCACACACTGGCACATTGCCCCAGTGATGGAGGATTAGCGTACACTGACTCATTGCCCCAGTGATGCAGGATTAACGTACACTGACACATTGTCCCAGTGATGGAGGATTAGCGCATACTGGTACATTGTCTCAGTGATGGAGGATTAGCCCACACTGACACATCGTCCCAGTGATGGTGGATTAGCACACACTGGCACATTGTCCCAGTGATGGAGGATTAGCACACACTGGCACATTGTCCCAGTGATGGAGGATTAGCACACACTGGCACCTACTCCCAGTGATGGAGGATTATCGCACTCTGGCACATTGTCCCATTGCTTGAGGATCATTGCACACTGGCACATTGTCCCAGTGATGGAGGAGTAACGTGCACTGGCATATTGTCTCAGTGATGGAGGATTATCGCAGACTGACATATTGTCCCAGTGATTGAGGATTAGTGAACGCTGGCACATTGTCCCACTGATGGACGATGAGCGCACACTGGAACATTGTCCCAGTGATGGAGGATCAGAACCCACTGGCACATTGTCCCAGTGATGGAGGATTAGTGTACACTGGCACAATGTCCCAGTGATGGAGGATTAGCGCACACTGGCACATAGTCCCAGTGATGGACAATTAGCACACATTGGCACATTGTCCCATTGCTGGAGGATTAGCATACACTGGCATATTGTCCCAGTGATGGAGGATTATCGCACACTGGCACATTGTCTCAGTGATGGATGATTAGCACACACTGGTGCATTGTCCCAGTGATGGAGGATTAGCGCATACCAGTACTTTGTCCCAGTGATTGAGGATTAGCCCACACTGACACATTGACCCAGTGATGGAGGATTAGCACACACTGGCACATTGTCCCAGTGATGGAGGATTAGCACACACTGGCACATTGTCCCAGTGATGGAGGATTAGCACACACTGGGACATTGTCCCAGTGATGCAGGATTAGCACACATTGGTACATTGACCCAGTGATGGAGGATCAACGCACGCTGGTAACAAAATCCAAGTGATGGAAGATTAGCGCACACTGAGACATTATCCCAGTGATGGAGGATTAGCACACACTGGCACATTATCCTAGTGATGGAGGATTAGAGCACACTGGCACATTGTCCCAGTGATGGAGGATTAGTGCACACTAGCACATTGTCCCAGTGATGGAGGATTAGTACACACTGGCACATTGCCCTGTGATGGAGGATAATCGCACACTGGCACATTGTCTCAGTGATGGAGGATTATTGCGCACTGGCACCTTGTCCCAGTGATGTAGGATTAGCGCACATGAGCACATTGTCCCAGTGATGGAGGATTAGCACACACTGACACATTGTCCCAGTGATGGAGGATTAGCACACACTGGCACATTGTCCCAGTGATGGAGGATTAGCACACAATGGCACATTGTCCCAGTGATGGAGGATTAGCACACACTGGCACATTGTCCCAGTGATGGAGGATTAGCACACAATGGCACATTGTCTCAGTGATGGAGGATTAGCACACACTGGCACATTGACCCAGTGATGGAGGATTAGCGCACGCTGGTACAAAATCCAAGTGATGGAAGATAACGCACACTGGGACATTATCCCAGTGATGGAGAATTCGCACACATTGGCACATTGTCCCAGTGATGGAGGATTAGCAAACACTGGCATATTGTCCCAGTGACTGAGGTTTATCGCACACTGGCACATTGTCCCATTGCTGGAGGATTATTGCACACTGGCACATTGTCCCAGTGATGGAAGATTATCGCACAGTGACACATTGTCTCAGTGATTGAGGATTAGTGAACACTGGCTCATTGTCCCACAGATGGAGGATGAGTGCACACTGTCACATTGTCTCAGTGATGGAGGATTATTGCACACTGGCACATTGTCCCAGTGATGGAGGATTAGCGCACACTGGCACATTGTCCCAGTGATTGAGGACCAGAACACACTGGCACATTGTCCTAGTGATGGAGGATGAGCGCACAATGGCACATTGTCCCAGTAATAGAGGCTTAGCGCACACTGGAACATAGTCCCAGTGATGGACAATTAGCACACATTGGCCCATTGTCCCAGTGATGGAGGATTAGCACACTCTGGCATATTGTGCCAATGATGGAGGAATATTGCACACTGGCACATTTTCCCACTGATGGGGGATTATTGCACACTGGCACATTGTCCCAGTGATGGAGGATTATCACACACTGGCACATTGTCCCAGTGATGGAGGATTATCGCACACTGGCACATTGTCCCAGTGATGGAGGATTAGCACACAATGGTATATTGTCCCAGTGAAGGAGGATTATCGCACACTGGCACATTGTCGCAGTGACAGAGGATTATTGCACACTGGCACATTGTCCCAGTGAGGGAGGATTATCTCCCAATGGCACATTGTCCCAGTGATAGTGGATTAGCGCACACTGGCATATTGTCCCAGTGATGGAGGAAAATCGCACACTGGCACATTGTCCCAAAGATGGATGTATACCACACATTGGTACTTTGTCCCTGTGATGGAGGATTAGCGCACACTGACACAATGCCCCAGTGATGGAGGATTAACGCACACTGACACATTGTCCCAGTGATGGAGCATTAACGTACACTGACACATTGTCCCAGTGATGGAGGATTAGCGCATACTGGTACATTGTCTCAGTGATGGATGATTAGCTCACACTGACACATTGTCCCAGTGATGGAGGATTAGCACACACTGGCACATTGTCCCAATGATGGAGGATTAGCAGACACTGGCACATTGTCCCAGTGATGGAGGATTAGCACACACTGGCACATTGTCCCAGTGATGGAGGATTAGCACACACTGGCACATTGTCCCAGTGATGGAGGATTAGCGCACACTGGCACATTGTCCCACTGATGGAGGATTAGTGCACATTATTACATTCACCCAGTGATGGAGGATTACTGCATGCTGGTACAAAATCCAAATGATGGAAGATTAGCGCACAGTGGGACATTATCCCAGTGATGGAGGATTAGCGCTCATTGGCCCATTTTCCCAGTGATGGAGGATTAGCGCACACTGGCACATTGTCCCAGTGATAGAGGATTAGTGCACACTGGCACGTTTTCCCAGTGACGGAGGATTAGTGCACTCTGGCACATTGCCTTGTGATGGAGGATAATTGCACACTGGCACATTGTCTCAGTGATGGAGGATTATTGCGCACTAGCACCTTGTCCCAGTGATGTAGGATTAGCGCACACTAGCACATTGTCCCAGTGATGGAGGATTAGCACACACTGGCATATTCACCCAGTGATGGAGGATTATCGCACACTGGCAGATTGTCCCAGTGATGGAGGATTATCGCACACTGGCACATTGTCCCAGTGATGGATGATTAGCACACACTGGCACATTGCCCCAGTGATGGAGGATTAGCGTACACTGACTCATTGCCCCAGTGATGCAGGATTAACGTACACTGACACATTGTCCCAGTGATGGAGGATTAGCGCATACTGGTACATTGTCTCAGTGATGGAGGATTAGCCCACACTGACACATCGTCCCAGTGATGGTGGATTAGCACACACTGGCACATTGTCCCAGTGATGGAGGATTAGCACACACAGGCACATTGTCCCAGTGATGGAGGATTAGCACACACTGGCACCTACTCCCAGTGATGGAGGATTATCGCACTCTGGCACATTGTCCCATTGCTTGAGGATCATTGCACACTGGCACATTGTCCCAGTGATGGAGGAGTAACGTGCACTGGCATATTGTCTCAGTGATGGAGGATTATCGCAGACTGACATATTGTCCCAGTGATTGAGGATTAGTGAACGCTGGCACATTGTCCCACTGATGGACGATGAGCGCACACTGGAACATTGTCCCAGTGATGGAGGATCAGAACCCACTGGCACATTGTCCCAGTGATGGAGGATTAGTGTACACTGGCACAATGTCCCAGTGATGGAGGATTAGCGCACACTGGCACATAGTCCCAGTGATGGACAATTAGCACACATTGGCACATTGTCCCATTGCTGGAGGATTAGCATACACTGGCATATTGTCCCAGTGATGGAGGATTATCGCACACTGGCACATTGCCTCAGTGATGGATGATTAGCACACACTGGTGCATTGTCCCAGTGATGGAGGATTAGCGCATACCGGTACTTTGTCCCAGTGATTGAGGATTAGCCCACACTGACACATTGACCCAGTGATGGAGGATGAGCACACACTGGCACATTGTCCCAGTGATGGAGGATTAGCACACACTGGCACATTGTCCCAGTGATGGAGGATTAGCACACACTGGGACATTGTCCCAGTGATGCAGGATTAGCACACAGTGGCACATTGTCCCAGTGATGGAGGATTAGCGCACACTGGCACATTGTCCCAGTGATGGAGGATTAGCGCACACTGGCACATTGTCCCACTGATGGAGGATTAGTGGACATTGGTACATTGACCCAGTGATGGAGGATCAACGCACGCTGGTAACAAAATCCAAGTGATGGAAGATTAGCGCACACTGAGACATTATCCCAGTGATGGAGGATTAGCACACACTGGCACATTATCCTAGTGATGGAGGATTAGAGCACACTGGCACATTGTCCCAGTGATGGAGGATTAGTGCCCACTAGCACATTGTCCCAGTGATGGAGGATTAGTGCACACTGGCACATTGCCCTGTGATGGAGGATAATCGCACACTGGCACATTGTCTCAGTGATGGAGGATTATTGCGCACTGGCACCTTGTCCCAGTGATGTAGGATTAGCGCACATGAGCACATTGTCCCAGTGATGGAGGATTAGCACACACTGACACATTGTCCCAGTGATGGAGGATTAGCACACACTGGCACATTGTCCCAGTGATGGAGGATTAGCACACAATGGCACATTGTCTCAGTGATGGAGGATTAGCACACACTGGCACATTGACCCAGTGATGGAGGATTAGCGCACGCTGGTACGAAATCCAAGTGATGGAAGATAACGCACACTGGGACATTATCCCAGTGATGGAGAATTCGCACACATTGGCACATTGTCCCAGTGATGGAGGATTAGCAAACACTGGCATATTGTCCCAGTGACTGAGGTTTATCGCACACTGGCACATTGTCCCATTGCTGGAGGATTATTGCACACTGGCACATTGTCCCAGTGATGGAAGATTATCGCACAGTGACACATTGTCTCAGTGATTGAGGATTAGTGAACACTGGCTCATTGTCCCACAGATGGAGGATGAGTGCACACTGTCACATTGTCTCAGTGATGGAGGATTATTGCACACTGGCACATTGTCCCAGTGATGGAGGATTAGCGCACACTGGCACATTGTCCCAGTGATTGAGGACCAGAACACACTGGCACATTGTCCTAGTGATGGAGGATGAGCGCACAATGGCACATTGTCCCAGTGATGGAGGATTAGCACACTCTGGCATATTGTGCCAATGATGGAGGAATATTGCACACTGGCACATTTTCCCACTGATGGGGGATTATTGCACACTGGCACATTGTCCCAGTGATGGAGGATTATCACACACTGGCACATTGTCCCAGTGATGGAGGATTATCGCACACTGGCACATTGTCCCAGTGACAGAGGATTATTGCACACTGGCACATTGTCCCAGTGAGGGAGGATTATCTCCCAATGGCACATTGTCCCAGTGATAGTGGATTAGCGCACACTGGCATATTGTCCCAGTGATGGAGGAAAATCGCACACTGGCACATTGTCCCAAAGATGGATGTATACCACACATTGGTACTTTGTCCCAGTGATGGAGGATTAGCGCACACTGACACAATGCCCCAGTGATGGAGGATTAACGCACACTGACACATTGTCCCAGTGATGGAGCATTAACGTACACTGACACATTGTCCCAGTGATGGAGGATTAGCGCATACTGGTACAATGTCCCAGTGATGGAGGATTAGCACACACTGACACATTGTCCCAGTGACTGAGGTTTATCGCACACTGTCACATTGTCTCAGTGATGGAGGATTATTGCACACTGGCACATTGTCCCAGTGATGGAGGATTAGCGCACACTGGCACATTGTCCCAGTAATAGAGGCTTAGCGCACACTGGAACATAGTCCCAGTGATGGACAATTAGCACACATTGGCCCATTGTCCCAGTGATGGAGGATTAGCACACTCTGGCATATTGTGCCAATGATGGAGGAATATTGCACACTGGCACATTTTCCCACTGATGGGGGATTATTGCACACTGGCACATTGTCCCAGTGATGGAGGATTATCACACACTGGCACATTGTCCCAGTGATGGAGGATTATCGCACACTGGCACATTGTCCCAGTGACAGAGGATTATTGCACACTGGCACATTGTCCCAGTGAGGGAGGATTATCTCCCAATGGCACATTGTCCCAGTGATAGTGGATTAGTGCACACTGGCATATTGTCCCAGTGATGGAGGAAAATCGCACACTGGCACATTGTCCCAAAGATGGATGTATACCACACATTGGTACTTTGTCCCAGTGATGGAGGATTAGCGCACACTGACACAATGCCCCAGTGATGGAGGATTAACGCACACTGACACATTGTCCCAGTGATGGAGCATTAACGTACACTGACACATTGTCCCAGTGATGGAGGATTAGCGCATACTGGTACAATGTCCCAGTGATGGAGGATTAGCACACACTGACACATTGTCCCAGTGATGGAGGATTAGCACACACTGGCACATTGTCCCAGTGATGGAGGATTAGCATACACTGGCACATTGTCCCAGTGATGGAGGATTAGCACACACTGGCATATTGTCTCAGTGATGGAGGATTATTGCGCACTGGCACCATGTCCCAGTGATGTAGGATTAGCGCACACTAGCACATTGTCCCAGTGATGTAGGATCAGCACACACTGGCACATTGTCCCAAAGATGGATGATTAGCACACATTGGTACTTTGTCCCAGTGATGGAGGATTAGCGCACACTGACACATTGCCCCAGTGATGGAGGATTAACGCACACTGACACAATGCCACAGTGATGAAGGATTAACGCACACTGACACATTGTCCCAGTGATGGAGGATTAACGTACACTGACACATTGTCCCATTGATGGAGGATTAGCGCATACTGGTACATTGTCCCAGTGATGGAGGATTAGCCCACACTGACACATTCTCCCACTGATGGAGGATTAGCACACACTGGCACATTGTCCCAGTGATGGAGGATTAGCATACACTGGCATATTATCTCAGTGATGGAGGATTATCGCCGAGTGACACATTGTCCCAGTGATTGAGGATTAGTGAACACTGTCAGATTGTCCCAGTGATGGAGGATGTGTGCACACTGGCACATTGTCACAGTGATGGAAGATTTTTGCACACTGGCACATTGTCGCAGTGATGGAGGATGAGCACTCACTGGCACATTGTCCCAGTAATGGAGGATTATCGCACACTGGCACATTGTCCTAGTGACGGATGATTAGCACACACTAGTACCTTGTCCCATTGATGGAGGATTAGCGCACACTGACACATTGCCCCAGTGATGGAGGATTAACGCACACTGACACATTGCCCAGTGATGGAGGATAACGCACACTGACACATTGTCCCAGTGATGGAGGATTAACGTACACTGACACATTGTCCCAGTGATGGAGGATTAGCGCATACTGGTACATTGTCTCAGTGATGGATGATCAGCTCACACTGACACATTGTCCCAGTGACGGAGTATTAGCACACACTGGCACATTGTCCCAGTGATGGAGGATTAGCACACACTGGCACATTGTCCCAGTGATGGAGGATTAGCGCACACTGGCACATTTTCCCACTGATGGAGGATTAGTGCACATTAGTACATTCACCCAGTGATGGAGGATTACTGCATGCTGGTACAAAATCCAAGTGATGGAAGATTAGCGCACACTGGGACATTATCCCAGTGATGGAGGATTAGCACACACTGGCACATTATCCCAGTGATGGAGGATTAGCGCTCACTGGCCCATTTTCCCAGTGATGGAGGATTAGCGCACACTGGCACATTGACCCAGTGATGGAGGATTAGCACACACTGGCACCTACTCCCAGTGATGGAGGATTATCGCACTCTGGCACATTGTCCCATTGCTTGAGGATCATTGCACACTGGCACATTGTCCCAGTGATGGAGGAGTAACGTGCACTGGCATATTGTCTCAGTGATGGAGGATTATCGCAGACTGACATATTGTCCCAGTGATTGAGGATTAGTGAACGCTGGCACATTGTCCCACTGATGGACGATGAGTGCACACTGGAACATTGTCCCAGTGATGGAGGATCAGAACACACTGGCACATTGTCCCAGTGATGGAGGATTAGTGTACACTGGCACAATGTCCCAGTGATGGAGGATTAGTGCACACTGGCACATAGTCCCAGTGATGGACAATTAGCACACATTGGCACATTGTCCCATTGCTGGAGGATTAGCATACACTGGCATATTGTCCCAGTGATGGAGGATTATCGCACACTGGCACATTGTCTCAGTGATGGATGATTAGCACACACTGGTGCAGTGTCCCAGTGATGGAGGATTAGCGCATACCGGTACTTTGTCCCAGTGATTGAGGATTAGCCCACACTGACACATTGACCCAGTGATGGAGGATTAGCACACACTGGCACATTGTCCCAGTGATGGAGGATTAGCACACACTGGCACATTGTCCCAGTGATGGAGGATTAGCACACACTGGGACATTGTCCCAGTGATGCAGGATTAGCACACAGTGGCACATTGTCCCAGTGATGGAGGATTAGCGCACACTGGCACATTGTCCCAGTGATGGAGGATTAGCGCACACTGGCACATTGTCCCACTGATGGAGGATTAGTGGACATTGGTACATTGACCCAGTGATGGAGGATCAACGCACGCTGGTAACAAAATCCAAGTGATGGAAGATTAGCGCACACTGAGACATTATCCCAGTGATGGAGGATTAGCACACACTGGCACATTATCCTAGTGATGGAGGATTAGAGCACACTGGCACATTGTCCCAGTGATGGAGGATTAGTGCCCACTAGCACATTGTCCCAGTGATGGAGGATTAGTGCACACTGGCACATTGCCCTGTGATGGAGGATAATCGCACACTGGCACATTGTCTCAGTGATGGAGGATTATTGCGCACTGGCACCTTGTCCCAGTGATGTAGGATTAGCGCACATGAGCACATTGTCCCAGTGATGGAGGATTAGCACACACTGACACATTGTCCCAGTGATGGAGGATTAGCACACACTGGCACATTGTCCCAGTGATGGAGGATTAGCACACAATGGCACATTGTCTCAGTGATGGAGGATTAGCACACACTGGCACATTGACCCAGTGATGGAGGATTAGCGCACGCTGGTACAAAATCCAAGTGATGGAAGATAACGCACACTGGGACATTATCCCAGTGATGGAGAATTCGCACACATTGGCACATTGTCCCAGTGATGGAGGATTAGCAAACACTGGCATATTGTCCCAGTGACTGAGGTTTATCGCACACTGGCACATTGTCCCATTGCTGGAGGATTATTGCACACTGGCACATTGTCCCAGTGATGGAAGATTATCGCACAGTGACACATTGTCTCAGTGATTGAGGATTAGTGAACACTGGCTCATTGTCCCACAGATGGAGGATGAGTGCACACTGTCACATTGTCTCAGTGATGGAGGATTATTGCACACTGGCACATTGTCCCAGTGATGGAGGATTAGCGCACACTGGCACATTGACCCAGTGATTGAGGACCAGAACACACTGGCACATTGTCCTAGTGATGGAGGATGAGCGCACAATGGCACATTGTCCCAGTAATAGAGGCTTAGCGCACACTGGAACATAGTCCCAGTGATGGACAATTAGCACACATTGGCCCATTGTCCCAGTGATGGAGGATTAGCACACTCTGGCATATTGTGCCAATGATGGAGGAATATTGCACACTGGCACATTTTCCCACTGATGGGGGATTATTGCACACTGGCACATTGTCCCAGTGATGGAGGATTATCACACACTGGCACATTGTCCCAGTGATGGAGGATTATCGCACACTGGCTCATTGTCCCAGTGACAGAGGATTATTGCACACTGGCACATTGTCCCAGTGAGGGAGGATTATCTCCCAATGGCACATTGTCCCAGTGATAGTGGATTAGCGCACACTGGCATATTGTCCCAGTGATGGAGGAAAATCGCACACTGGCACATTGTCCCAAAGATGGATGTATACCACACATTGGTACTTTGTCCCAGTGATGGAGGATTAGCGCACACTGACACAATGCCCCAGTGATGGAGGATTAACGCACACTGACACATTGTCCCAGTGATGGAGCATTAACGTACACTGACACATTGTCCCAGTGATGGAGGATTAGCGCATACTGGTACAATGTCCCAGTGATGGAGGATTAGCACACACTGACACATTGTCCCAGTGATGGAGGATTAGCACACACTGGCACATTGTCCCAGTGATGGAGGATTAGCATACACTGGCACATTGTCCCAGTGATGGAGGATTAGCACACACTGGCATATTGTCTCAGTGATGGAGGATTATTGCGCACTGGCACCATGTCCCAGTGATGTAGGATTAGCGCACACTAGCACATTGTCCCAGTGATGTAGGATCAGCACACACTGGCACATTGTCCCAAAGATGGATGATTAGCACACATTGGTACTTTGTCCCAGTGATGGAGGATTAGCGCACACTGACACATTGCCCCAGTGATGGAGGATTAACGCACACTGACACAATGCCACAGTGATGGAGGATTAACGCACACTGACACATTGTCCCAGTGATGGAGGATTAACGTACACTGACACATTTTCCCATTGATGGAGGATTAGCGCATACTGGTACATTGTCCCAGTGATGGAGGATTAGCCCACACTGACACATTCTCCCACTGATGGAGGATTAGCACACACTGGCACATTGTCCCAGTGATGGAGGATTAGCATACACTGGCACATTCTCCCTGTGATGGAGGATTAGCACACACTGGCACATTGTCCCAGTGATGGAGGATTAGCACACACTGGCATATTATCTCAGTGATGGAGGATTATCGCCGAGTGACACATTGTCCCAGTGATTGAGGATTAGTGAACACTGTCAGATTGTCCCAGTGATGGAGGATGTGTGCACACTGGCACATTGTCACAGTGATGGAAGATTTTTGCACACTGGCACATTGTCGCAGTGATGGAGGATGAGCACTCACTGGCACATTGTACCAGTAATGGAGGATTATCGCACACTGGCACATTGTCCTAGTGACGGATGATTAGCACACACTGGTACCTTGTCCCATTGATGGAGGATTAGCGCACACTGACACATTGCCCCAGTGATGGAGGATTAACGCACACTGACACATTGCCCAGTGATGGAGGATAACGCACACTGACACATTGTCCCAGTGATGGAGGATTAACGTACACTGACACATTGTCCCAGTGATGGAGGATTAGCGCATACTGGTACATTGTCTCAGTGATGGATGATCAGCTCACACTGACACATTGTCCCAGTGATGGAGGATTAGCACACACTGGCACATTGTCCCAATGATGGATGATTAGCACACACTGGCACATTGTCCCAGTGACGGAGGATTAGCACACACTGGCACATTGTCCCAGTGATGGAGGATTAGCACACACTGGCACATTGTCCCAGTGATGGAGGATTAGCGCACACTGGCACATTTTCCCACTGATGGAGGATTAGTGCACATTAGTACATTCACCCAGTGATGGAGGATTACTGCATGCTGGTACAAAATCCAAGTGATGGAAGATTAGCGCACACTGGGACATTATCCCAGTGATGGAGGATTAGCACACACTGGCACATTATCCCAGTGATGGAGGATTAGCGCTCACTGGCCCATTTTCCCAGTGATGGAGGATTAGCGCACACTGGCACATTGTCCCAGTGATGGAGGATTAGTGCACACTGGCACGTTGTCCCAGTGACGGAGGATTAGTGCACTCTGGCACATTGCCTTGTGATGGAGGATAATTGCACACTGGCACATTGTCTCAGTGATGGAGGATTATTGCGCACTAGCACCTTGTCCCAGTGATGTAGGATTAGCGCACACTAGCACATTGTCCCAGTGATGGAGGATTAGCAGACAATGGCACATTGTCCCAAAGATGGATGATTAGCACACATTGGTACTTTGTCCCAGTGATGGAGGATTAGCGCACACTGACACATTGCCCCAGTGATGGAGGATTAACGCACACTGACACAATGCCACAGTGATGGAGGATTAACGCACACTGACACATTGTCCCAGTGATGGAGGATTAACGTACACTGACACATTGTCCCATTGATGGAGGATTAGCGCATACTGGTACATTGTCCCAGTGATGGAGGATTAGCCCACACTGACACATTCTCCCACTGATGGAGGATTAGCACACACTGGCACATTGTCCCAGTGATGGAGGATTAGCATACACTGGCACATTCTCCCTGTGATGGAGGATTAGCACACACTGGCACATTGTCCCAGTGATGGAGGATTAGCACACACTGGCATATTATCTCAGTGATGGAGGATTATCGCCGAGTGACACATTGTCCCAGTGATTGAGGATTAGTGAACACTGTCAGATTGTCCCAGTGATGGAGGATGTGTGCACACTGGCACATTGTCACAGTGATGGAAGATTTTTGCACACTGGCACATTGTCGCAGTGATGGAGGATGAGCACTCACTGGCACATTGTACCAGTAATGGAGGATTATCGCACACTGGCACATTGTCCTAGTGACGGATGATTAGCACACACTGGTACCTTGTCCCATTGATGGAGGATTAGCGCACACTGACACATTGCCCCAGTGATGGAGGATTAACGCACACTGACACATTGCCCAGTGATGGAGGATAACGCACACTGACACATTGTCCCAGTGATGGAGGATTAACGTACACTGACACATTGTCCCAGTGATGGAGGATTAGCGCATACTGGTACATTGTCTCAGTGATGGATGATCAGCTCACACTGACACATTGTCCCAGTGATGGAGGATTAGCACACACTGGCACATTGTCCCAATGATGGATGATTAGCACACACTGGCACATTGTCCCAGTGACGGAGGATTAGCACACACTGGCACATTGTCCCAGTGATGGAGGATTAGCACACACTGGCACATTGTCCCAGTGATGGAGGATTAGCGCACACTGGCACATTTTCCCACTGATGGAGGATTAGTGCACATTAGTACATTCACCCAGTGATGGAGGATTACTGCATGCTGGTACAAAATCCAAGTGATGGAAGATTAGCGCACACTGGGACATTATCCCAGTGATGGAGGATTAGCACACACTGGCACATTATCCCAGTGATGGAGGATTAGCGCTCACTGGCCCATTTTCCCAGTGATGGAGGATTAGCGCACACTGGCACATTGTCCCAGTGATGGAGGATTAGTGCACACTGGCACGTTGTCCCAGTGACGGAGGATTAGTGCACTCTGGCACATTGCCTTGTGATGGAGGATAATTGCACACTGGCACATTGTCTCAGTGATGGAGGATTATTGCGCACTAGCACCTTGTCCCAGTGATGTAGGATTAGCGCACACTAGCACATTGTCCCAGTGATGGAGGATTAGCAGACAATGGCACATTGTCCCAAAGATGGATGATTAGCACACATTGGTACTTTGTCCCAGTGATGGAGGATTAGCGCACACTGACACATTGCCCCAGTGATGGAGGATTAACGCACACTGACACAATGCCACAGTGATGGAGGATTAACGCACACTGACACATTGTCCCAGTGATGGAGGATTAACGTACACTGACACATTGTCCCATTGATGGAGGATTAGCGCATACTGGTACATTGTCCCAGTGATGGAGGATTAGCCCACACTGACACATTCTCCCACTGATGGAGGATTAGCACACACTGGCACATTGTCCCAGTGATGGAGGATTAGCATACACTGGCACATTCTCCCTGTGATGGAGGATTAGCACACACTGGCACATTGTCCCAGTGATGGAGGATTAGCACACACTGGCATATTATCTCAGTGATGGAGGATTATCGCCGAGTGACACATTGTCCCAGTGATTGAGGATTAGTGAACACTGTCAGATTGTCCCAGTGAT
The DNA here is from genome assembly GCA_026770705.1 of Isurus oxyrinchus. NCBI lineage: Eukaryota > Metazoa > Chordata > Chondrichthyes > Lamniformes > Lamnidae > Isurus > Isurus oxyrinchus. Next base: position 187,198,420 of record JANJGN010000005.1, on the reverse strand, counting down.
GGAGGATGTGTGCACACTGGCACATTGTCACAGTGATGGAAGATTTTTGCACACTGGCACATTGTCGCAGTGATGGAGGATGAGCACTCACTGGCACATTGTACCAGTAATGGAGGATTATCGCACACTGGCACATTGTCCTAGTGACGGATGATTAGCACACACTGGTACCTTGTCCCATTGATGGAGGATTAGCGCACACTGACACATTGTCCCAGTGATGGAGGATTAGCGCATACTGGTACAATGTCCCAGTGATGGAGGATTAGCACACACTGACACATTGTCCCAGTGATGGAGGATTAGCACACACTGGCACATTGTCCCAGTGATGGAGGATTAGCATACACTGGCACATTGTCCCAGTGATGGAGGATTAGCACAAACTGGCATATTGTCTCAGTGATGGAGGATTATTGCGCACTGGCACCATGTCCCAGTGATGTAGGATTAGCGCACACTAGCACATTGTCCCAGTGATGTAGGATCAGCACACACTGGCACATTGTCCCAAAGATGGATGATTAGCACACATTGGTACTTTGTCCCAGTGATGGAGGATTAGCGCACACTGACACATTGCCCCAGTGATGGAGGATTAACGCACACTGACACAATGCCACAGTGATGGAGGATTAACGCACACTGACACATTGTCCCAGTGATGGAGGATTAACGTACACTGACACATTTTCCCATTGATGGAGGATTAGCGCATACTGGTACATTGTCCCAGTGATGGAGGATTAGCCCACACTGACACATTCTCCCACTGATGGAGGATTAGCACACACTGGCACATTGTCCCAGTGATGGAGGATTAGCATACACTGGCACATTCTCCCTGTGATGGAGGATTAGCACACACTGGCACATTGTCCCAGTGATGGAGGATTAGCACACACTGGCATATTATCTCAGTGATGGAGGATTATCGCCGAGTGACACATTGTCCCAGTGATTGAGGATTAGTGAACACTGTCAGATTGTCCCAGTGATGGAGGATGTGTGCACACTGGCACATTGTCACAGTGATGGAAGATTTTTGCACACTGGCACATTGTCGCAGTGATGGAGGATGAGCACTCACTGGCACATTGTACCAGTAATGGAGGATTATCGCACACTGGCACATTGTCCTAGTGACGGATGATTAGCACACACTGGTACCTTGTCCCATTGATGGAGGATTAGCGCACACTGACACATTGCCCCAGTGATGGAGGATTAACGCACACTGACACATTGCCCAGTGATGGAGGATAACGCACACTGACACATTGTCCCAGTGATGGAGGATTAACGTACACTGACACATTGTCCCAGTGATGGAGGATTAGCGCATACTGGTACATTGTCTCAGTGATGGATGATCAGCTCACACTGACACATTGTCCCAGTGATGGAGGATTAGCACACACTGGCACATTGTCCCAATGATGGATGATTAGCACACACTGGCACATTGTCCCAGTGACGGAGGATTAGCACACACTGGCACATTGTCCCAGTGATGGAGGATTAGCACACACTGGCACATTGTCCCAGTGATGGAGGATTAGCGCACACTGGCACATTTTCCCACTGATGGAGGATTAGTGCACATTAGTACATTCACCCAGTGATGGAGGATTACTGCATGCTGGTACAAAATCCAAGTGATGGAAGATTAGCGCACACTGGGACATTATCCCAGTGATGGAGGATTAGCACACACTGGCACATTATCCCAGTGATGGAGGATTAGCGCTCACTGGCCCATTTTCCCAGTGATGGAGGATTAGCGCACACTGGCACATTGTCCCAGTGATGGAGGATTAGTGCACACTGGCACGTTGTCCCAGTGACGGAGGATTAGTGCACTCTGGCACATTGCCTTGTGATGGAGGATAATTGCACACTGGCACATTGTCTCAGTGATGGAGGATTATTGCGCACTAGCACCTTGTCCCAGTGATGTAGGATTAGCGCACACTAGCACATTGTCCCAGTGATGGAGGATTAGCAGACAATGGCACATTGTCCCAAAGATGGATGATTAGCACACATTGGTACTTTGTCCCAGTGATGGAGGATTAGCGCACACTGACACATTGCCCCAGTGATGGAGGATTAACGCACACTGACACAATGCCACAGTGATGGAGGATTAACGCACACTGACACATTGTCCCAGTGATGGAGGATTAACGTACACTGACACATTGTCCCATTGATGGAGGATTAGCGCATACTGGTACATTGTCCCAGTGATGGAGGATTAGCCCACACTGACACATTCTCCCACTGATGGAGGATTAGCACACACTGGCACATTGTCCCAGTGATGGAGGATTAGCATACACTGGCACATTCTCCCTGTGATGGAGGATTAGCACACACTGGCACATTGTCCCAGTGATGGAGGATTAGCACACACTGGCATATTATCTCAGTGATGGAGGATTATCGCCGAGTGACACATTGTCCCAGTGATTGAGGATTAGTGAACACTGTCAGATTGTCCCAGTGATGGAGGATGTGTGCACACTGGCACATTGTCACAGTGATGGAAGATTTTTGCACACTGGCACATTGTCGCAGTGATGGAGGATGAGCACTCACTGGCACATTGTACCAGTAATGGAGGATTATCGCACACTGGCACATTGTCCTAGTGACGGATGATTAGCACACACTGGTACCTTGTCCCATTGATGGAGGATTAGCGCACACTGACACATTGCCCCAGTGATGGAGGATTAACGCACACTGACACATTGCCCAGTGATGGAGGATAACGCACACTGACACATTGTCCCAGTGATGGAGGATTAACGTACACTGACACATTGTCCCAGTGATGGAGGATTAGCGCATACTGGTACATTGTCTCAGTGATGGATGATCAGCTCACACTGACACATTGTCCCAGTGATGGAGGATTAGCACACACTGGCACATTGTCCCAATGATGGATGATTAGCACACACTGGCACATTGTCCCAGTGACGGAGGATTAGCACACACTGGCACATTGTCCCAGTGATGGAGGATTAGCACACACTGGCACATTGTCCCAGTGATGGAGGATTAGCGCACACTGGCACATTTTCCCACTGATGGAGGATTAGTGCACATTAGTACATTCACCCAGTGATGGAGGATTACTGCATGCTGGTACAAAATCCAAGTGATGGAAGATTAGCGCACACTGGGACATTATCCCAGTGATGGAGGATTAGCACACACTGGCACATTATCCCAGTGATGGAGGATTAGCGCTCACTGGCCCATTTTCCCAGTGATGGAGGATTAGCGCACACTGGCACATTGTCCCAGTGATGGAGGATTAGTGCACACTGGCACGTTGTCCCAGTGACGGAGGATTAGTGCACTCTGGCACATTGCCTTGTGATGGAGGATAATTGCACACTGGCACATTGTCTCAGTGATGGAGGATTATTGCGCACTAGCACCTTGTCCCAGTGATGTAGGATTAGCGCACACTAGCACATTGTCCCAGTGATGGAGGATTAGCAGACAATGGCACATTGTCCCAAAGATGGATGATTAGCACACATTGGTACTTTGTCCCAGTGATGGAGGATTAGCGCACACTGACACATTGCCCCAGTGATGGAGGATTAACGCACACTGACACAATGCCACAGTGATGGAGGATTAACGCACACTGACACATTGTCCCAGTGATGGAGGATTAACGTACACTGACACATTGTCCCATTGATGGAGGATTAGCGCATACTGGTACATTGTCCCAGTGATGGAGGATTAGCCCACACTGACACATTCTCCCACTGATGGAGGATTAGCACACACTGGCACATTGTCCCAGTGATGGAGGATTAGCATACACTGGCACATTCTCCCTGTGATGGAGGATTAGCACACACTGGCACATTGTCCCAGTGATGGAGGATTAGCACACACTGGCATATTATCTCAGTGATGGAGGATTATCGCCGAGTGACACATTGTCCCAGTGATTGAGGATTAGTGAACACTGTCAGATTGTCCCAGTGATGGAGGATGTGTGCACACTGGCACATTGTCACAGTGATGGAAGATTTTTGCACACTGGCACATTGTCGCAGTGATGGAGGATGAGCACTCACTGGCACATTGTACCAGTAATGGAGGATTATCGCACACTGGCACATTGTCCTAGTGACGGATGATTAGCACACACTGGTACCTTGTCCCATTGATGGAGGATTAGCGCACACTGACACATTGCCCCAGTGATGGAGGATTAACGCACACTGACACATTGCCCAGTGATGGAGGATAACGCACACTGACACATTGTCCCAGTGATGGAGGATTAACGTACACTGACACATTGTCCCAGTGATGGAGGATTAGCGCATACTGGTACATTGTCTCAGTGATGGATGATCAGCTCACACTGACACATTGTCCCAGTGATGGAGGATTAGCACACACTGGCACATTGTCCCAATGATGGATGATTAGCACACACTGGCACATTGTCCCAGTGACGGAGGATTAGCACACACTGGCACATTGTCCCAGTGATGGAGGATTAGCACACACTGGCACATTGTCCCAGTGATGGAGGATTAGCGCACACTGGCACATTTTCCCACTGATGGAGGATTAGTGCACATTAGTACATTCACCCAGTGATGGAGGATTACTGCATGCTGGTACAAAATCCAAGTGATGGAAGATTAGCGCACACTGGGACATTATCCCAGTGATGGAGGATTAGCACACACTGGCACATTATCCCAGTGATGGAGGATTAGCGCTCACTGGCCCATTTTCCCAGTGATGGAGGATTAGCGCACACTGGCACATTGTCCCAGTGATGGAGGATTAGTGCACACTGGCACGTTGTCCCAGTGACGGAGGATTAGTGCACTCTGGCACATTGCCTTGTGATGGAGGATAATTGCACACTGGCACATTGTCTCAGTGATGGAGGATTATTGCGCACTAGCACCTTGTCCCAGTGATGTAGGATTAGCGCACACTAGCACATTGTCCCAGTGATGGAGGATTAGCAGACAATGGCAAATTCACCCAGTGATGGAGGATTATCGCACACTGGCAGATTGTCCCAGTGATGGAGAATTAGCACACACTGGCATATTGTCCCAGTGATGGAGGATTATTGCACACTGGCACATTGTCCCAGTGATGGAGGATTAGCGCACACTGGCACATAGTCCCAGTGATGGACAATTAGCACACATTGGCACATTGTCCCATTGCTGGAGGATTAGCATACACTGGCATATTGTCCCAGTGATGGAGGATTATCGCACACTGGCACATTGTCTCAGTGATGGATGATTAGCACACACTGGTACATTGCCGCAGTGATGGAGGATTAGCGTACACTGACTCATTGTCCCAGTGATGCAGGATTAACGTACACTGACACATTGTCCCAGTGATGGAGGATTAGCGCATACTGTTACATTGTCTCAGTGATGGAGGATTAGCCTGCACTGACACATTGTTCCAGTGATGGTGGATTAGCACACACTGGCACATTGTCCCAGTGATGGAGGATTAGCACACACTGGCACATTGTCCCAGTGATGGAGGATTAGCACACACTGGCACATACTCCCAGTGATGGAGGATTATCGCACTCTGGCACATTGTCCCATTGCTTGAGGATCATTGCACACTGGCACATTGTCCCAGTGATGGAGGATTAACGCGCACTGGCATATTGTCACAGTGATGGATGATTATCGCAGACTGACACATTGTCCCATTGATTGAGGATTAGTGAACACTGGCACATTTGCCAGTGATGGAGGAGTAACGCGCACTGGCATATTGTCTCAGTGATGGAGGATTATCGCAGACTGACATATTGTCCCAGTGATTGAGGATTAGTGAACACTGGCACATTGTCCCACTGATGGACGATGAGCGCACACTGGAACATTGTCCCAGTGATGGAGGATCAGAACACACTGGCACATTGTCCCTGTGATGGAGGATTAGCGCACACTGGCACAATGTCCCAGTGATGGTGGATTAGCGCACACTGGCACATCGTCCCAGTGATGGACAATTAGCACACATTGGCACATTGTCCCATTGCTGGAGGATTAGCATACACTGGCATATTGTCCCAGTGATGGAGGATTAGCGTACACTGGCACATTGTCTCAGTGATGGATGATTAGCACACACTGACACATTGTCCCAGTGATGGAGGATTAACGTACACTGACACATTGTCCCAGTGATGGAGGATTAGCGCATACTGGTACATTGTCTCAGTGATGGATGATCAGCTCACACTGACACATTGTCCCAGTGATGGAGGATTAGCACACACTGGCACATTGTCCCAATGATGGATGATTAGCACACACTGGCACATTGTCCCAGTGACGGAGGATTAGCACACACTGGCACATTGTCCCAGTGATGGAGGATTAGCACACACTGGCACATTGTCCCAGTGATGGAGGATTAGCGCACACTGGCACATTTTCCCACTGATGGAGGATTAGTGCACATTAGTACATTCACCCAGTGATGGAGGATTACTGCATGCTGGTACAAAATCCAAGTGATGGAAGATTAGCGCACACTGGGACATTATCCCAGTGATGGAGGATTAGCACACACTGGCACATTATCCCAGTGATGGAGGATTAGCGCTCACTGGCCCATTTTCCCAGTGATGGAGGATTAGCGCACACTGGCACATTGTCCCAGTGATGGAGGATTAGTGCACACTGGCACGTTGTCCCAGTGACGGAGGATTAGTGCACTCTGGCACATTGCCTTGTGATGGAGGATAATTGCACACTGGCACATTGTCTCAGTGATGGAGGATTATTGCGCACTAGCACCTTGTCCCAGTGATGTAGGATTAGCGCACACTAGCACATTGTCCCAGTGATGGAGGATTAGCAGACACTGGCATATTCACCCAGTGATGGAGGATTATCGCACACTGGCAGATTGTCCCAGTGATGGAGAATTAGCACACACTGGCATATTGTCCCAGTGATGGAGGATTATTGCACACTGGCACATTGTCCCAGTGATGGAGGATTAGCGCACACTGGCACATAGTCCCAGTGATGGACAATTAGCACACATTGGCACATTGTCCCATTGCTGGAGGATTAGCATACACTGGCATATTGTCCCAGTGATGGAGGATTATCGCACACTGGCACATTGTCTCAGTGATGGATGATTAGCACACACTGGTACATTGCCGCATTGATGGAGGATTAGCGTACACTGACTCATTGTCCCAGTGATGCAGGATTAACGTACACTGACACATTGTCCCAGTGATGGAGGATTAGCGCATACTGGTACATTGTCTCAGTGATGGAGGATTAGCCTGCACTGACACATTGTTCCAGTGATGGTGGATTAGCACACACTGGCACATTGTCCCAGTGATGGAGGATTAGCACACACTGGCACATTGTCCCAGTGATGGAGGATTAGCACACACTGGCACATACTCCCAGTGATGGAGGATTATCGCACTCTGGCACATTGTCCCATTGCTTGAGGATCATTGCACACTGGCACATTGTCCCAGTGATGGAGGATTAACGCGCACTGGCATATTGTCCCAGTGTTGGATGATTATCGCAGACTGACACATTGTCCCAGTGATTGAGGATTAGTGAACACTGGCACATTTGCCAGTGATGGAGGAGTAACGCGCACTGGCATATTGTCTCAGTGATGGAGGATTATCGCAGACTGACATATTGTCCCAGTGATTGAGGATTAGTGAACACTGGCACATTGTCCCACTGATGGACGATGAGCGCACACTGGAACATTGTCCCAGTGATGGAGGATCAGAACACACTGGCACATTGTCCCAGTGATGGAGGATTAGCGCACACTGGCACAATGTCCCAGTGATGGTGGATTAGCACACACTGGCACATAGTCCCAGTGATGGACAATTAGCACACATTGGCACATTGTCCCATTGCTGGAGGATTAGCATACACTGGCATATTGTCCCAGTGATGGAGGATCAGCGTACACTGGCACATTGTCTCAGTGATGGATGATTAGCACACACTGGTGCATTGTCCCAGTGATGGAGGATTAGCGCATACCGGTACATTGTCCCAGTGATTGAGGATTAGCCCACACTGACACATTGTCCCAGTGATGGAGGATTAGCACACACTGGCACATTGTCCCAGTGATGGAGGATTAGCACACACTGACACATTGTCCCAGTGATGGAGGATTAGCACACACGGGGACATTGTTCCAGTGATGGAGGATTAGCACACACTGGCACATTGTCCCAGTGATGGAGGATTAGCGCACACTGGCACATTGTCCCACTGATGGAGGATTAGCGCACATTGGTACATTGACCCAGTGATGGAGGATCAGCGCACGCTGGTACAAAATCCAGGTGATGGAATATTAGCGCACACTGGGACATTATCCCAGTGATGGAGGATTAGCACACACTAGCACATTATCCTAGTGATGGAGGATTAACGCACACTGACACATGGCCCCAGTGATGGAGGATAACGCACACTGACACATTGTTCCCCTGATGGAGGATTAACGTACACTGACACATTGTCCCAGTGATGGAGGATTAGCGCATACTGGTACATTGTCTCAGTGATGGATGATTAGCTCACACTGACACATTGTCCCTGTGATGGAGGATTAGCACTCACTGGCACATTGTCCCAATGATGGAGGATTAGCACACACTGGCACATTGTCCCAGTGATGGAGGATTAGCACACACTGGCACGTTGTTCTAGTGATGGAGGATTAGCACACACTGGCACATTGTCCCAGTGATGGAGGATTAGCGCACACTGGCACATTGTCCCATTGATGGAGGATTAGTGCACATTAGTACATTCACCCAGTGATGGAGGATTACTGCATGCTGGTACAAAATCCAAGTGATGGATGGTTAGCCCACACTGACACATTGTCCCAGTGATGGAGGATTAGCACACGCTGGCACATTGTCCCAGTAATGGAGGATTATCGCACACTGGCACATTGTCCTAGTGACGGATGATTAGCACACACTGGTACCTTGTCCCATTGATGGAGGATTAGCGCACACTGACACATTGCCCCAGTGATGGAGGATTAACGCACACTGACACATTGCCCAGTGATGGAGGATAACGCACACTGACACATTGTCCCAGTGATGGTGGATTAACGTACACTGACACATTGTCCCAGTGATGGAGGATTAGCGCATACTGGTACATTGTCTCAGTGATGGATGATCAGCTCACACTGACACATTGTCCCAGTGATGGAGGATTAGCACACACTGGCACATTGTCCCAATGATGGATGATTAGCACACACTGGCACATTGTCCCAGTGACGGAGGATTAGCACACACTGGCACATTGTCCCAGTGATGGAGGATTAGCACACACTGGCACATTGTCCCAGTGATGGAGGATTAGCGCACACTGGCACATTTTCCCACTGATGGAGGATTAGTGCACATTAGTACATTCACCCAGTGATGGAGGATTACTGCATGCTGGTACAAAATCCAAGTGATGGAAGATTAGCGCACACTGGGACATTATCCCAGTGATGGAGGATTAGCACACACTGGCACATTATCCCAGTGATGGAGGATTAGCGCTCACTGGCCCATTTTCCCAGTGATGGAGGATTAGCGCTCACTGGCCCATTTTCCCAGTGATGGAGGATTAGCGCACACTGGCACGTTGTCCCAGTGACGGAGGATCAGTGCACTCTGGCACATTGCCTTGTGATGGAGGATAATTGCACACTGGCACATTGTCTCAGTGATGGAGGATTATTGCGCACTAGCACCTTGTCCCAGTGATGTAGGATTAGCGCACACTAGCACATTGTCCCAGTGATGGAGGATTAGCAGACAATGGCATATTCACCCAGTGATGGAGGATTATCGCACACTGGCAGATTGTCCCAGTGATGGAGAATTAGCACACACTGGCATATTGTCCCAGTGATGGAGGATTATTGCACACTGGCACATTGTCCCAGTGATGGAGGATTAGCGCACACTGGCACATAGTCCCAGTGATGGACAATTAGCACACATTGGCACATTGTCCCATTGCTGGAGGATTAGCATACACTGGCATATTGTCCCAGTGATGGAGGATTATCGCACACTGGCACATTGTCTCAGTGATGGATGATTAGCACACACTGGTACATTGCCGCAGTGATGGAGGATTAGCGTACACTGACTCATTGTCCCAGTGATGCAGGATTAACGTACACTGACACATTGTCCCAGTGATGGAGGATTAGCGCATACTGGTACATTGTCTCAGTGATGGAGGATTAGCCTGCACTGACACATTGTTCCAGTGATGGTGGATTAGCACACACTGGCACATTGTCCCAGTGATGGTGGATTAGCACACACTGGCACATTGTCCCAGTGATGGAGGATTAGCTCACACTGGCACATACTCCCAGTGATGGAGGATTATCGCACTCTGGCACATTGTCCCATTGCTTGAGGATCATTGCACACTGGCACATTGTCCCAGTGATGGAGGATTAACGCGCACTGGCATATTGTCCCAGTGATGGATGATTATCGCAGACTGACACATTGTCCCATTGATTGAGGATTAGTGAACACTGGCACATTTGCCAGTGATGGAGGAGTAACGCGCACTGGCATATTGTCTCAGTGATGGAGGATTATCGCAGACTGACATATTGTCCCAGTGATTGAGGATTAGTGAACACTGGCACATTGTCCCACTGATGGACGATGAGCGCACACTGGAACATTGTCCCAGTGATGGAGGATCAGAACACACTGGCACATTGTCCCAGTGATGGAGGATTAGCGCACACTGGCACAATGTCCCAGTGATGGTGGATTAGCGCACACTGGCACATCGTCCCAGTGATGGACAATTAGCACACATTGGCACATTGTCCCATTGCTGGAGGATTAGCATACACTGGCATATTGTCCCAGTGATGGAGGATTAGCGTACACTGGCACATTGTCTCAGTGATGGATGATTAGCACACTGACACATTGTCCCAGTGATGGAGGATTAACGTACACTGACACATTGTCCCAGTGATGGAGGATTAGCGCATACTGGTACATTGTCTCAGTGATGGATGATCAGCTCACACTGACACATTGTCCCAGTGATGGAGGATTAGCACACACTGGCACATTGTCCCAATGATGGATGATTAGCACACACTGGCACATTGTCCCAGTGACGGAGGATTAGCACACACTGGCACATTGTCCCAGTGATGGAGGATTAGCACACACTGGCACATTGTCCCAGTGATGGAGGATTAGCGCACACTGGCACATTTTCCCACTGATGGAGGATTAGTGCACATTCGTACATTCACCCAGTGATGGAGGATTACTGCATGCTGGTACAAAATCCAAGTGATGGAAGATTAGCGCACACTGGGACATTATCCCAGTGATGGAGGATTAGCACACACTGGCACATTATCCCAGTGATGGAGGATTAGCGCTCACTGGCCCATTTTCTCAGTGATGGAGGATTAGCACACACTGGCACATTGTCCCAATGATGGATGATTAGCACACACTGGCACATTGTCCCAGTGACGGAGGATTAGCACACACTGGCACATTGTCCCAGTGATGGAGGATTAGCACACACTGGCACATTGTCCCAGTGATGGAGGATTAGCGCACACTGGCACATTTTCCCACTGATGGAGGATTAGTGCACATTCGTACATTCACCCAGTGATGGAGGATTACTGCATGCTGGTACAAAATCCAAGTGATGGAAGATTAGCGCACACTGGGACATTATCCCAGTGATGGAGGATTAGCACACACTGGCACATTATCCCAGTGATGGAGGATTAGCGCTCACTGGCCCATTTTCTCAGTGATGGAGGATTAGCGCACACTGGCACATTGTCCCAGTGATGGAGGATTAGTGCACACTGGCACGTTGTCCCAGTGACGGAGGATTAGTGCACTCTGGCACATTGCCTAGTGATGGAGGATAATTGCACACTGGCACATTGTCTCAGTGATGGAGGATTATTGCGCACTAGCACCTTGTCCCAGTGATGTAGGATTAGCGCACACTAGCACATTGTCCCAGTGATGGAGGATTAGCAGACACTGGCATATTCACCCAGTGATGGAGGATTATCGCACACTGGCAGATTGTCCCAGTGATGGAGAATTATCGCACACTGGCATATTGTCCCAGTGATGGAGGATTATTGCACACTGGCACATTGTCCCAGTGATGGAGGATTAGCGCACACTGGCACATAGTCCCAGTGATGGACAATTAGCACACATTGGCACATTGTCCCATTGCTGGAGGATTAGCATACACTGGCATATTGTCCCAGTGATGGAGGATTATCGCACACTGGCACATTGTCTCAGTGATGGATGATTAGCACACACTGGTACATTGCCGCATTGATGGAGGATTAGCGTACACTGACTCATTGTCCCAGTGATGCAGGATTAACGTACACTGACACATTGTCCCAGTGATGGAGGATTAGCGCATACTGGTACATTGTCTCAGTGATGGAGGATTAGCCTGCACTGACACATTGTTCCAGTGATGGTGGATTAGCACACACTGGCACATTGTCCCAGTGATGGAGGATTAGCACACACTGGCACATACTCCCAGTGATGGAGGATTATCGCACTCTGGCACATTGTCCCATTGCTTGAGGATCATTGCACACTGGCACATTGTCCCAGTGATGGAGGATTAACGCGCACTGGCATATTGTCCCAGTGATGGATGATTATCGCGGACTGACACATTGTCCCAGTGATTGAGGATTAGTGAACACTGGCACATTTGCCAGTGATGGAGGAGTAACGCGCACTGGCATATTGTCTCAGTGATGGAGGATTATCGCAGACTGACATATTGTCCCAGTGATTGAGGATTAGTGAACACTGGCACATTGTCCCACTGATGGACGATGAGCGCACACTGGAACATTGTCCCAGTGATGGAGGATCAGAACACACTGGCACATTGTCCCAGTGATGGAGGATTAGCGCACACTGGCACAATGTCCCAGTGATGGTGGATTAGCGCACACTGGCACATCGTCCCAGTGATGGACAATTAGCACACATTAGCACATTGTCCCATTGCTGGAGGATTAGCATACACTGGCATATTGTCCCAGTGATGGAGGATTAGCGTACACTGGCACATTGTCTCAGTGATGGATGATTAGCACACACTGGTGCATGTCCCAGTGATGGAGGATTAGCGCATACCGGTACATTGTCCCAGTGATTGAGGATTAGCCCACACTGACACATTGTCCCAGTGATGGAGGATTAGCACACACTGGCACATTGTCCCAGTGATGGAGGATTAGCACACACTGACACATTGTCCCAGTGATGGAGGATTAGCACACACGGGGACATTGTCCCAGTGATGGAGGATTAGCACACACTGGCACATTGTCCCAGTGATGGAGGATTAGCGCACACTGGCACATTGTCCCACTGATGGAGGATTAGCGCACATTGGTACATTGACCCAGTGATGGAGGATCAGCGCACGCTGGTACAAAATCCAAGTGATGGAAGATTAGCGCACACTGGGACATTATCCCAGTGATGGAGGATTAGCACACACTAGCACATTATCCTAGTGATGGAGGATTAACGCACACTGACACATTGCCCCAGTGATGGAGGATAACGCACACTGACACATTGTTCCCCTGATGGAGGATTGACGTACACTGACACATTGTCCCAGTGATGGAGGATTAGCGCATACCGGTACATTGTCTCAGTGATGGATGATTAGCTCACACTGACACATTGTCCCAGTGATGGAGGATTAGCGCACACTGGCACATTGTCCCATTGATGGAGGATTAGTGCACATTAGTACATTCACCCAGTGATGGAGGATTACTGCATGCTGGTACAAAATCCAAGTGATGGATGATTAGCCCATACTGACACATTGTCCCAGTGATGGAGGATTAGCACACGCTGGCACATTGTCCCAGTGATGGAGGATTAGCACACACTGGAACATTGTCTCACTGATGGAGGATGAGCACACACTGGCACATTGTCCCAGTGATTGAGGATCAGAACACACTGGCACATTGTCCCAGTGATGGAGGATTAGCACACACTGGCACATTGTCCCAGTAATGGAGGATTAGCGCACACTGGAACATAGTCCCAGTGATGGACAATTAGCACACATTGGCCCATTTTCCCAGTGATGGAGGATTAGCACACTCTGGCATATTGTGCCCATGATGGAGGATTATTGCACACGGGCACATTTTCCCACTGATGGGGGATTATTGCACACTGGCACATTGTCCCAGTGATGGAGGATTATCGCACACTGGCACATTGTCCCAGTGATGGAGGATTATCGCACACTGGCACATAGTCCCAGTGATGGAGGATTAGCACACAATGGCATATTGTGCCCATGATGGAGGATTATTGCACACTGGCACATTGTCCCAGTGATGGAGGATTATCTCCCACTGGAACATTGTCCCAGTGATGGTGGAATAGCGCACACTGGCATATTGTCCCAGTGATGGAGGATTATCGCACACTGGCACATTGTCCCAAAGATGGATGATGAGCACACATTGGTACTTTGTCCCAGTGATGGAGGATTAGCACACACTGACACAGTGTCCCAGTGATGGAGGATTAGCGCACACTGACACAATGCCCCAGTGATGGAGGATTAACGCACACTGACACATTGTCCCAGTGATGGAGCATTAACGTACACTGACACATTGTCCCAGTGATGGAGGATTAGCGCATACTGGTACATTGTCCCAGTGATGGAGGATTAGCATACACTGGCACATTGTCCCAATGATGGAGGATTAGCACACACTGGCGCATTGTCCCAGTGATGGAGGTATAGCACACACTGGCACATTGTCCCAGTGATGGAGGATTATCGCACACTGCTACATTGTCCCAGTGATGGAGGATTATCGCACACTGACACATTGTTCCCGTGATGGATGATTAGCGCACACTGGTACCTTGTCCCAGTGATGGAGGATTAGCGCACACTGACACATTGCCCCAGTGATGGAGGATTAACGCACACTGACACATTGCCCCAGTGATGGAGGATAACGCACACTGACACATTGTTCCCCTGATGGAGGATTAACGTACACTGACACATTGTCCCAGTGATGGAGGATTAGCGCATACTGGTACATTGTCTCAGTGATGGATGATTAGCTCACACTGACACATTGTCCCAGTGATGGAGGATTAGCACACACTGGCACATTGTTCCAGTGATGGAGGATTAGCACACACTGGCACATTGTCCCAGTGATGGAGGATTAGCGCACACTGGCACATTGTCCCATTGATGGAGGATTAGTGCACATTAGTACATTCACCCAGTGATAGAGGATTACTGCATGCTGGTACAAAATCCAAGTGATGGATGATTAGCCCATACTGACACATTGTCCCAGTGATGGAGGATTAGCACACACTGGAACATTGTCTCACTGATGGAGGATGAGCACACACTGGCACATTGTCCCAGTGATTGAGGATCAGAACACACTGGCACATTGTCCCAGTGATGGAGGATTAGCGCACACTGGCACATTGTCCCAGTAATGGAGGATTAGCGCACACTGGAACATAGTCCCAGTGATGGACAATTAGCACACATTGGCCCATTGTCCCAGTGATGGAGGATTAGCACACTCTGGCATATTGTGCCCATGATGGAGGATTATTGCACACGGGCACATTTTCCCACTGATGGAGGATTATTGCACACTTGCACATTGTCCCAGTGATGGAGGATTATCGCACACTGGCACATTGTCCCAGTGATGGAGGATTATCGCACACTGGCACATAGTCCCAGTGATGGAGGATTAGCACACAATGGCATATTGTCCCAGTGAAGGAGGATTATCGCACACTGGCACATTGTCGCAGTGACAGAGGATTATTGCACACTGGCACATTGTCCCAGTGATGGAGGATTATCTCCCACTGGAACATTGTCCCAGTGATGGTGGAATAGCGCACACTGGCATATTGTCCCAGTGATGGAGGATTATCGCACACTGGCACATTGTCCCAAAGATGGATGATGAGCACACATTGGTACTTTGTCCCAGTGATGGAGGATTAGCACACACTGACACAGTGTCCCAGTGATGGAGGATTAGCGCACACTGACACAATGCCCCAGTGATGGAGGATTAACGCACACTGACACATTGTCCCAGTGATGGAGCATTAACGTACACTGACACATTGTCCCAGTGATGGAGGATTAGCGCATACTGGTACATTGTCCCAGTGATGGAGGATTAGCATACACTGGCACATTGTCCCAGTGATGGAGGATTAGCATACACTGGCACCTTGTCCCAGTGATGGAGGATTAGCCCACACTGACACATTGTCCCACTGATGGAGGATTAGCACACACTGGCACATTGTCCCAGTGATGGAGGATTAGCATACACTAGCACATTGTCCCAGTGATGGAGGTTTAGCACACACTGGCATATTGTCTCAGTGATGGAGGATTATTGCACACTGGCACCTTGTCCCAGTGATGTAGGATTAGCGCACACTAGCACATTGTCCCAGTGATGTAGGAATAGCACACACTGGCATATTGTCCCAGTGATGGAGAATTAGCACACACTGGCATATTGTCCCAGTGATGGAGGATTATCGCACACTGGCACATTGTCCCAAAGATGGATGATTAGTACACATTGGTACTTTGTTCCAGTGATGGAGGATTAGCGCACACTGACACATTGCCCCAGTGATGGAGGATTAACGCACACTGACACAATGCCACAGTGATGGAGGATTAACGCACACTGACACATTGTCCAGGTGATGAAGGATTAACGTACACTGACACATTGTCCCATTGATGGAGGATTAGCGCATACTGGTACATTGTCCCAGTGATGGAGGATTAGCCCACACTGACACATTGTCCCACTGATGGAGGATTAGCACACACTGGCACATTGTCCTAGTGATGGAGGATTTGCATACACTGGCACATTGTCCCAGTGATGGAGGATTAGCACACACTGGCACATTGTCCCAGTGATGGAGGATTAGCACACAATGGCATATTGTCTCAGTGATGGAGGATTATCGCCGACTGACACATTGTCCCAGTGATTGAGGATTAGTGAACACTGTCAGATTGTCCCAGTGATGGAGGATGTGTGCACACTGGCACATTGTCACAGTGATGGAAGATTTTTGCACACTGGCACATTGTCGCAGTGATGGAGGATGAGCACTCACTGGCACATTGTCCCAGTAATGGAGCATTATCACACACTGACAAATTGTCCTAGTGACGGATGATTAGCACACACTGGTACCTTGTCCCAGTGATGGAGGATTAGCGCACACTGACACATTGCCCCAGGGATGGAGGATTAATGCACACTGACACATTGCCCCAGTGATGGAGGATAACGCACACTGACACATTGTTCCAGTGATTGAGGATTAACGTACACTGACACATTGTCCCAGTGATGGAGGATTAGCGCATACTGGTACATTGTCTCAGTGATGGATGATTAGCTCACACTGACACATTGTCCCAGTGATGGAGGATTAGCACACACTGGCACATTGTCCCGATGATGGAGGATTAGCACACACTGGCACATTGTCCCAGTGATGGAGGATTAGCACACACTGGCACATTGTCCCAGTGATGGAGGATTAGCACACACTGGCACATTGTCCCAGTGATGGAGGATTAGTGCACACTGGCACATTGTCCCACTGATGGAGGATTAGTGCACATTAGTACATTCACCCAGTGATGGAGGATTACTGCATGCTGGTACAAAATCCAAGTGATGGAAGATTAGCGCACACTGGGACATTATCCCAGTGATGGAGGATTAGCACACACTGGCACATTATCCCAGTGATGGAGGATTAGCACTCACTGGCCCATTTTCCCAGTGATGGAGGATTAGCGCACACTGGCACATTGTCCCAGTGATGGAGGATTAGTGCACACTGGCACGTTTTCCCAGTGATGGAGGATTAGTGCACTCTGGCACATTGCCCTGTGATGGAGGATAATTGCACACTGGCATATTGTCCCTGTGATGGAGGATTATTGCGCACTAGCACCTTGTCCCAGTGATGTAGGATTAGCGCACACTAGCACATTGTCCCAGTGATGGAGGATTAGTACACACTGGCATATTCACCCAGTGATGGAGGATTATCGCACACTGGCAGATTGTCCCAGTGGTGGAGAATTAGCACACACTGGCATATTGTCCCAGTGATGGAGGATTATCGCACACTGGCACATTGTCCCAGTGATGGATGATTAGCACACACTGGTACATTGCCCCAGTGATGGAGGATTAGCGTACACTGACACATAGTCCCAGTGATGGTGGATTAGCACACACTGGCACATTGTCCCAGTGATGGAGGATTAGCACACACTGGCACATTGTCCCAGTGATGGAGGATTAGCACACACTGGCACATTGTCCCAGTGATGGAGGATTATCGCACATGGCACATTGTCCCATTGCTTGAGGATCATTGCACACTGGCACATTGTCCCAGTGATGGAGGATTAACGCGCACTGGCATATTGTCCCAGTGATGGAGGATTATCGCAGACTGACACATTGTCCCAGTGATTGAGGATTAGTGAACACTGGCACATTGTCCCAGTGATGGAGGAATAACGCGCACTGGCATATTGTCCCAGTGATGGAGGATTATCGCAGACTGACATATTGTCCCAGTGATTGAGGATTAGTGAACACTGGCACATTGTCCCACTGATGGACGATGAGCGCACACTGGAATATTGTCCCAGTGATGGAGGATCAGAACACACTGGCACATTGTCCCAGTCATGGAGGATTAGCGTACACTGGCACATTGTCCCAGTGATGGAGGATTAGCGCACACTGGCACATAGTCCCAGTGATGGACAATTAGCACACATTGGCACATTTTCCCATTGCTGGAGGATTAGCATACACTGGCATATTGTCCCAGTGATGGAGGATTATCGCACACTGGCACATTGTCCCAGTGATGGATGATTAACGCACACTGACACATTGCCCCAGTGATGGAGGATAATGCACACTGACACATTGTTCCCCTGATGGAGAATTAACGTACACTGACACATTGTCCCAGTGATGGAGGATTAGCGCATGCTGGTACATTGTGTCAGTGATGGATGATTAGCTCACACTGACACATTGTCCCAGTGATGGAGGATAAGCACACACTGGCACATTGTCCCAGTGATGGAGGATTAGCGCACACTGGCACATTGTCCCACTGATGGAGGATTAGTGCACATTAGTACATTCACCCAGTGATGGAGGATTAGTGCACTCTGGCACATTGCCTTGTGATGGAGGATAATTGCACACTGGCACATTGTCTCAGTGATGGAGGATTATTGCGCACTAGCACCTTGTCCCAGTGATGTAGGATTAGCGCACACTAGCACATTGTCCCAGTGATGGAGGATTAGCACACACTGGCATATTCACCCAGTGAAGGAGGATTATCGCACACTGGCAGATTGTCCCAGTGATGGAGGATTATCGCACACTGGCACATTGTCCCAGTGATGGATGATTAGCACACACTGGTACATTGCCCCAGTGATGAAGGATTAGCGTACACTGACTCATTGCCCCAGTGATGCAGGATTAACGTACACTGACACATTGTCCCAGTGATGGAGGATTAGCGCATACTGGTACATTGTCTCAGTGATGGAGGATTAGTCCACACTGACACATCGTCCCAGTGATGGTGGATTAGCACACACTGGCACATTGTCCCAGTGATGGAGGATTAGCACACACTGGCACATTGTCCCAGTGATGGAGGATTAGCACACACTGGCACATACTCCCAGTGATGGAGGATTATCGCACTCTGGCACATTGTCCCATTGCTTGAGGATCATTGCACACTGGCACATTGTCCCAGTGATGGAGGATTAACGCGCACTGGCATATTGTTCCAGTGATGGAGGATTATCGCAGACTGACACATTGTTCCAGTGATTGAGGATTAGTGAACACTGGCACATTTTCCCAGTGATGGAGGAGTAACGTGCACTGGCATATTGTCTCAGTGATGGAGGATTATCGCAGACTGACATATTGTCCCAGTGATTGAGGATTAGTGAACGCTGGCTCATTGTCCCACTGATGGACGATGAGCGCACACTGGAACATTGTCCCAGTGATGGAGGATCAGAACACACTGGCACATTGTCCCAGTGATGGAGGATTAGCGTACACTGGCACAATGTCCCAGTGATGGAGGATTAGCGCACACTGGCACATAGTCCCAGTGATGGACAATTAGCACACATTGGCACATTGTCCCATTGCTGGAGGATTAGCATACACTGGCATATTGTCCCAGTGATGGAGGATTATCGCACACTGGCACATTGTCTCAGTGATGGATGATTAGCACACACTGGTGCATTGTCCCAGTGATGGAGGATTAGCGCATACCGGTACTTTGTCCCAGTGATTGAGGATTAGCCCACACTGACACATTGACCCAGTGATGGAGGATTAGCACACACTGGCACATTGTCCCAGTGATGGAGGATTAGCACACACTGGCACACTGTCCCAGTGATGGAGGATTAGCACACACTGGGACATTGTCCCAGTGATGCAGGATTAGCACACACTGGCACATTGTCCCAGTGATGGAGGATTAGCGCACACTGGCACATTGTTCAAGTGATGGAGGATTAGCGCACACTGGCACATTGTCCCACTGATGGAGGATTAGTGGACATTGGTACATTGACCCAGTGATGGAGGATTAACGCACACTGACATATTGTCCCAGTGATGGAGGATTAACGTACACTGACACATTGTCACATTGATGGAGGATTAGCGCATAGTGGTACATTGTCCCAGTGATGGAGGATCAGCACACACTGGCACATTGTCCCAGTGATGGAGGATTAGCACACACTGGCACATTGTCCCAGTGATGGAGGATTATCGCACATGGCACATTGTCCCATTGCTTGAGGATCATTGCACACTGGCACATTGTCCCAGTGATGGAGGATTAACGCGCACTGGCATATTGTCCCAGTGATGGAGGAATAACGCGCACTGGCATATTGTCTCAGTGATGGAGGATTATCGCAGACTGACACATTGTCCCAGTGATTGAGGATTAGTGAACACTGGCACATTGTCCCAGTGATGGAGGAATAACGCGCACTGGCATATTGTCTCAGTGATGGAGGATTATCGCAGACTGACATATTGTCCCAGTGATTGAGGATTAGTGAACACTGGCACATTGTCCCACTGATGGACGATGAGCGCACACTGGAATATTGTCCCAGTGATGGAGGATCAGAACACACAGCACATTGTCCCAGTCATGGAGGATTAGCGTACACTGTCACAATGTCCCAGTGATGGAGGATTAGCGCACACTGGCACATAGTCCCAGTGATGGACAATTAGCACACATTGGCACATTGTCCCATTGCTGGAGGATTAGCATACACTGGCATATTGTCCCAGTGATGGAGGATTATCGCACACTGGCACATTGTCCCAGTGATGGATGATTAACGCACACTGACACATTGCCCCAGTGATGGAGGATAATGCACACTGACACATGGTTCCCCTGATGGAGAATTAACGTACACTGACACATTGTCCCAGTGATGGAGGATTAGCGCATGCTGGTACATTGTCTCAGTGATGGATGATTAGCTCACACTGACACATTGTCCCAGTGATGGAGGATAAGCACACACTGGCACTTTGTCCCAATGATGGAGGATTAGCACACACTGGCACATTGTCCTAGTGATGGAGGATTAGCACACACTGGCACATTGTCCCACTGATGGAGGATTAGTGCACATTAGTACATTCACCCAGTGATGGAGGATTAGTGCACTCTGGCACATTGCCTTGTGATGGAGGATAATTGCACACTGGCACATTGTCTCAGTGATGGAGGATTATTGCGCACTAGCACCTTGTCCCAGTGATGTAGGATTAGCGCACACTAGCACATTGTCCCACTGATGGAGGATTAGCACACACTGGCATATTCACCCAGTGATGGAGGATTATCGCACACTGGCAGATTGTCCCAGTGATGGTGGATTATCGCACACTGGCACATTGTCCCAGTGATGGATGATTAGCACACACTGGTACATTGCCCCAGTGATGAAGGATTAGCGTACACTGACTCATTGCCCCAGTGATGCAGGATTAACGTACACTGACACAATGTCCCAGTGATGGAGGATTAGCGCATACTGGTACATTGTCTCAGTGATGGAGGATTAGTCCACACTGACACATCGTCCCAGTGATGGTGGATTAGCACACACTGGCACATTGTCCCAGTGATGGAGGATTAGCACACACTGGCACATTGTCCTAGTGATGGAGGATTAGCACACACTGGCACATACTCCCAGTGATGGAGGATTATCGCACTCTGGCACATTGTCCCATTGCTTGAGGATCATTGCACACTGGCACATTGTCCCAGTGATGGAGGATTAACGCGCACTGGCATATTGTTCCAGTGATGGAGGATTATCGCAGACTGACACATTGTTCCAGTGATTGAGGATTAGTGAACACTGGCACATTTTCCCAGTGATGGAGGAGTAACGTGCACTGGCATATTGTCTCAGTGATGGAGGATTATCGCAGACTGACATATTGTCCCAGTGATTGAGGATTAGTGAACGCTGGCACATTGTCCCACTGATGGACGATGAGCGCACACTGGAACATTGTCCCAGTGATGGAGGATCAGAACACACTGGCACATTGTCCCAGTGATGGAGGATTAGCGTACACTGGCACAATGTCCCAGTGATGGAGGATTAGCGCACACTGGCACATAGTCCCAGTGATGGACAATTAGCACACATTGGCACATTGTCCCATTGCTGGAGGATTAGCATACACTGGCATATTGTCCCAGTGATGGAGGATTATCGCACACTGGCACATTGTCTCAGTGATGGATGATTAGCACACACTGGTGCATTGTCCCAGTGATGGAGGATTAGCGCATACCGGTACTTTGTCCCAGTGATTGAGGATTAGCCCACACTGACACATTGACCCAGTGATGGAGGATTAGCACACACTGGCACATTGTCCCAGTGATGGAGGATTAGCACACACTGGCACATTGTCCCAGTGATGGAGGATTAGCACACACTGGGACTTTGTCCCAGTGATGCAGGATTAGCACAGACTGGCACATTGTCCCAGTGATGGAGGATTAGCGCACACTGGCACATTGTTCAAGTGATGGAGGATTAGCGCACACTGGCACATTGTCCCACTGATGGAGGATTAGTGGACATTGGTACATTGACCCAGTGATGGAGGATTAACGCACACTGACACATTGTCCCAGTGATGGAGGATTAACGTACACTGACACATTGTCCCATTGATGGAGGATTAGCGCATAGTGGTACATTGTCCCAGTGATGGAGGATTAGCCCACACTGACACATTGTCCCACTGATGGAGGATTAGCACACACTGGCACATTGTCCCAGTGATGGAGGATTAGCATACACTGGCACATTGTCCCAGTGATGGAGGATTAGCACACACTGGCATATTGTCTCAGTGATGGAGGATTATCGCCGAGTGACACATTGTCCCAGTGATTGAGGATTAGTGAACACTGTCAGATTGTCCCAGTGATGGAGGATGTGTGCACACTGGCACATTGTCACAGTGATGGAAGATTTTTGCACACTGGCACATTGTCGCAGTGATGGAGGATGAGCACTCACTGGCACATTGTCCCAGTAATGGAGGATTATCGCACACTGGCACATTGTCCCAGTGATGGAGGATTAGCACACACTGGCACATTGTCCCAGTGATGCAGGATTATCGCGCACTGGCACATTGTCCCAGTGATGGAGGATTATTGCACACTGGCACATTGTCCCAGTGATGGAAGGTTAGCACACACTGGCACATTGTCCCAGTGATGCAGGATTAGCACACACGGGCATATTGTCCCAGTGATGTAGGATTATCGCACACTGACACATTGTCCCAGTGATGGAGGATTAGCGCATACTGGTACATTGTCTCAGTGATGGAGGATTAGCCCACACTGACACATTGTCCCAGTGATGGAGGATTAACACACACTGGCACATTGTCCCAGTGATGGAGGATTAGCACACACTGGCACATTTTCCCCGTGATGGAGGATTAGCACGCACGGGCATATTGTCCCAGTGATGTAGGATCATCGCACATTGGCACATTGTCCCAGTGATGGAGGATTAGCACACACTGGTACATTGTACCAGTGATGGAGGATTAGCCCACACTGACACATTGCCCCAGTGATGGAGGATTAACGCACACTGACACATTGCCCCAGTGATGGAGGATTAACGCACACTGACACATTGTCCCATTGATGGAGGATTAGCGCATACTGGTACATTGTCTCAGTGATGGAGGATTAGCCCACACTGACACATTGTCCCAGTGATGGAGGATTAGCACACACTGGCACATTGTCCCAGTGATGGAGGATTAGTCCACACTGACACATTGCCCCAGTGATGGAGGATTAACGCACACTGACACATTGCCCCAGTGATGGAGGATTAACGCACACTGACACATTGTCCCATTGATGGAGGATTAGCGCATACTGGTACATTGTCTCAGTGATGGAGGATTAGCCCACACTGACACATTGTCCCAGTGATGGAGGATTAGCACACACTGGCGCATTGTCCCAGTGATGGAGGTATAGCACACACTGGCACATTGTCCCAGTGATGGAGGATTATCGCACACTGCTACATTGTCCCAGTGATGGAGGATTATCGCACACTGACACATTGTTCCCGTGATGGATGATTAGCGCACACTGGTACCTTGTCCCAGTGATGGAGGATTAGCGCACACTGACACATTGCCCCAGTGATGGAGGATTAACGCACACTGACACATTGCCCCAGTGATGGAGGATAACGCACACTGACACATTGTTCCCCTGATGTAGGATTAACGTACACCGACACATTGTCCCAGTGATGGAGGATTAGCGCATACTGGTACATTGTCTCAGTGATGGATGATTAGCTCACACTGACACATTGTCCCAGTGATGGAGGATTAGCACACACTGGCACATTGTTCCAGTGATGGAGGATTAGCACACACTGGCACATTGTCCCAGTGATGGAGGATTAGCGCACACTGGCACATTGTCCCATTGATGGAGGATTAGTGCACATTAGTACATTCACCCAGTGATGGAGGATTACTGCATGCTGGTACAAAATCCAAGTGATGGATGATTAGCCCATACTGACACATTGTCCCAGTGATGGAGGATTAGCACACGCTGGCACATTGTCCCAGTGATGGAGGATTAGCACACACTGGAACATTGTCTCACTGATGGAGGATGAGCACACACTGGCACATTGTCCCAGTGATTGAGGATCAGAACACACTGGCACATTGTCCCAGTGATTGAGGATCAGAACACACTGGCACATTGTCCCAGTGATGGAGGATTAGCGCACACTGGCACATTGTCCCAGTAATGGAGGATTAGCGCACACTGGAACATAGTCCCAGTGATCGACAATTAGCACACATTGGCCCATTTTCCCAGTGATGGAGGATTAGCACACTCTGGCATATTGTGCCCATGATGGAGGATTATTGCACACGGGCACATTTTCCCACTGATGGAGGATTATTGCACACTTGCACATTGTCCCAGTGATGGAGGATTATTGCACACTGGCACATTGTCCCAGTGATGGAGGATTATCGCACACTGGCACATAGTCCCAGTGATGGAGGATTAGCACACAATGGCATATTGTCCCAGTGAAGGAGGATTATCGCACACTGGCACATTGTCGCAGTGACAGAGGATTATTGCACACTGGCACATTGTCCCAGTGATGGAGGATTATCTCCCACTGGAACATTGTCCCAGTGATGGTGGAATAGCGCACACTGGCATATTGTCCCAGTGATGGAGGATTATCGCACACTGGCACATTGTCCCAAAGATGGATGATGAGCACACATTGGTACTTTGTCCCAGTGATGGAGGATTAGCACACACTGGTACATTGTACCAGTGATGGAGGATTAGCCCACACTGACACATTGCCCCAGTGATGGAGGATTAACGCACACTGACACATTGCCCCAGTGATGGAGGATTAACGCACACTGACACATTGTCCCATTGATGGAGGATTAGCGCATACTGGTACATTGTCTCAGTGATGGAGGATTAGCCCACACTGACACATTGTCCCAGTGATGGAGGATTAGCACACACTGGCACATTGTCCCAGTGATGGAGGATTAGTCCACACTGACACATTGTCCCAGTGATGGAGGATTATCGCACACTGCTACATTGTCCCAGTGATGGAGGATTATCGCACACTGACACATTGTTCCCGTGATGGATGATTAGCGCACACTGGTACCTTGTCCCAGTGATGGAGGATTAGCGCACACTGACACATTGCCCCAGTGATGGAGGATTAACGCACACTGACACATTGCCCCAGTGATGGAGGATAACGCACACTGACACATTGTTCCCCTGATGGAGGATTAACGTACACTGACACATTGTCCCAGTGATGGAGGATTTGCGCATACTGGTACATTGTCTCAGTGATGGATGATTAGCTCACACTGACACATTGTCCCAGTGATGGAGGATTAGCACACACTGGCACATTGTTCCAGTGATGGAGGATTAGCACACACTGGCACATTGTCCCAGTGATGGAGGATTAGCGCACACTGGCACATTGTCCCATTGATGGAGGATTAGTGCACATTAGTACATTCACCCAGTGATGGAGGATTACTGCATGCTGGTACAAAATCCAAGTGATGGATGATTAGCCCATACTGACACATTGTCCCAGTGATGGAGGATTAGCACACGCTGGCACATTGTCCCAGTGATGGAGGATTAGCACACACTGGAACATTGTCTCACTGATGGAGGATGAGCACACACTGGCACATTGTCCCAGTGATTGAGGATCAGAACACACTGGCACATTGTCCCAGTGATGGAGAATTAGCGCACACTGGCACATTGTCCCAGTAATGGAGGATTAGCGCACACTGGAACATAGTCCCAGTGATGGACAATTAGCACACATTGGCCCATTGTCCCAGTGATGGAGGATTATCGCGCACTGGCACATTGTCCCAGTGATGGAGGATTATCGCACACTGGCACATTGTCCCAGTGATGGAAGGTTAGCACACACTGGCACATTGTCCCAGTGATGCAGGATTAGCACACACGGGCATATTGTCCCAGTGATGTAGGATTATCGCACATTGGCACATTGTCCCAGTGATGGAGGATTAGCACACACTGGCACATTGTCCCAGTGATGGAGGATTAGCGCACACTGGCACATTGTTCAAGTGATGGAGGATTAGCGCACACTGGCACATTGTCCCACTGATGGAGGATTAGTGGACATTGGTACATTGACCCAGTGATGGAGGATTAACGCACACTGACACATTGTCCCAGTGATGGAGGATTAACGTACACTGACACATTGTCCCATTGATGGAGGATTAGCGCATAGTGGTACATTGTCCCAGTGATGGAGGATTAGCCCACACTGACACATTGTCCCACTGATGGAGGATTAGCACACACTGGCACATTGTCCCAGTGATGGAGGATTAGCATACACTGGCACGTTCTCCCAGTGATGGAGGATTAGCACACACTGGCACATTGTCCCAGTGATGGAGGATTAGCACACACTGGCATATTGTCTCAGTGATGGAGGATTATCGCCGAGTGACACATTGTCCCAGTGATTGTGGATTAGTGAACACTGTCAGATTGTCCCAGTGATGGAGGATGTGTGCACACTGGCACATTGTCACAGTGATGGAAGATTTTTGCACACTGGCACATTGTCGCAGTGATGGAGGATGAGCACTCACTGGCACATTGTCCCAGTAATGGAGGATTATCGCACACTGGCACATTGTCCCAGTGATGGAGGATTAGCACACACTGGCACATTGTCCCAGTGATGGAGGATTATCGCGCACTGGCACATTGTCCCAGTGATGGAGGATTATCGCACACTGGCACATTGTCCCAGTGATGGAAGGTTAGCACACACTGGCACATTGTCCCAGTGATGCAGGATTAGCACACACGGGCATATTGTCCCAGTGATGTAGGATTATCGCACATTGGCACATTGTCCCAGTGATGGAGGATTAGCACACACTGGTACATTGTCCCAGTGATGGAGGATTAGCGCACACTGACACAGTGCCCCAGTGATGGAGGATTAACGCACACTGACACATTGCCCCAGTGATGGAGGATTAACGCACACTGACACATTGTCCCAGTGATGGAGGATTAGCGCATACTGGTACATTGTCTCAGTGATGGAGGATTAGCCCACACTGACACATTGTCCCAGTGATGGAGGATTAACACACACTGGCACATTGTCCCAGTGATGGAGGATTAGCACACACTGGCACATTTTCCCCGTGATGGAGGATTAGCACGCACGGGCATATTGTCCCAGTGATGTAGGATCATCGCACATTGGCACATTGTCCCAGTGATGGAGGATTAGCACACACTGGTACATTGTACCAGTGATGGAGGATTAGCCCACACTGACACATTGCCCCAGTGATGGAGGATTAACGCACACTGACACATTGCCCCAGTGATGGAGGATTAACGCACACTGACACATTGTCCCATTGATGGAGGATTAGCGCATACTGGTACATTGTCTCAGTGATGGAGGATTAGCCCACACTGACACATTGTCCCAGTGATGGAGGATTAGCACACACTGGCACATTGTCCCAGTGATGGAGGATTAGTCCACACTGACACATTGCCCCAGTGATGGAGGATTAACGCACACTGACACATTGCCCCAGTGATGGAGGATTAACGCACACTGACACATTGTCCCATTGATGGAGGATTAGCGCATACTGGTACATTGTCTCAGTGATGGAGGATTAGCCCACACTGACACATTGTCCCAGTGATGGAGGATTAGCACACACTGGCGCATTGTCCCAGTGATGGAGGTATAGCACACACTGGCACATTGTCCCAGTGATGGAGGATTATCGCACACTGCTACATTGTCCCAGTGATGGAGGATTATCGCACACTGACACATTGTTCCCGTGATGGATGATTAGCGCACACTGGTACCTTGTCCCAGTGATGGAGGATTAGCGCACACTGACACATTGCCCCAGTGATGGAGGATTAACGCACACTGACACATTGCCCCAGTGATGGAGGATAACGCACACTGACACATTGTTCCCCTGATGGAGGATTAACGTACACCGACACATTGTCCCAGTGATGGAGGATTAGCGCATACTGGTACATTGTCTCAGTGATGGATGATTAGCTCACACTGACACATTGTCCCAGTGATGGAGGATTAGCACACACTGGCACATTGTTCCAGTGATGGAGGATTAGCACACACTGGCACATTGTCCCAGTGATGGAGGATTAGCGCACACTGGCACATTGTCCCATTGATGGAGGATTAGTGCACATTAGTACATTCACCCAGTGATGGAGGATTACTGCATGCTGGTACAAAATCCAAGTGATGGATGATTAGCCCATACTGACACATTGTCCCAGTGATGGAGGATTAGCACACGCTGGCACATTGTCCCAGTGATGGAGGATTAGCACACACTGGAACATTGTCTCACTGATGGAGGATGAGCACACACTGGCACATTGTCCCAGTGATTGAGGATCAGAACACACTGGCACATTGTCCCAGTGATTGAGGATCAGAACACACTGGCACATTGTCCCAGTGATGGAGGATTAGCGCACACTGGCACATTGTCCCAGTAATGGAGGATTAGCGCACACTGGAACATAGTCCCAGTGATCGACAATTAGCACACATTGGCCCATTTTCCCAGTGATGGAGGATTAGCACACTCTGGCATATTGTGCCCATGATGGAGGATTATTGCACACGGGCACATTTTCCCACTGATGGAGGATTATTGCACACTTGCACATTGTCCCAGTGATGGAGGATTATTGCACACTGGCACATTGTCCCAGTGATGGAGGATTATCGCACACTGGCACATAGTCCCAGTGATGGAGGATTAGCACACAATGGCATATTGTCCCAGTGAAGGAGGATTATCGCACACTGGCACATTGTCGCAGTGACAGAGGATTATTGCACACTGGCACATTGTCCCAGTGATGGAGGATTATCTCCCACTGGAACATTGTCCCAGTGATGGTGGAATAGCGCACACTGGCATATTGTCCCAGTGATGGAGGATTATCGCACACTGGCACATTGTCCCAAAGATGGATGATGAGCACACATTGGTACTTTGTCCCAGTGATGGAGGATTAGCACACACTGGTACATTGTACCAGTGATGGAGGATTAACCCACACTGACACATTGCCCCAGTGATGGAGGATTAACGCACACTGACACATTGCCCCAGTGATGGAGGATTAACGCACACTGACACATTGTCCCATTGATGGAGGATTAGCGCATACTGGTACATTGTCTCAGTGATGGAGGATTAGCCCACACTGACACATTGTCCCAGTGATGGAGGATTAGCACACACTGGCACATTGTCCCAGTGATGGAGGATTAGTCCACACTGACACATTGTCCCAGTGATGGAGGATTATCGCACACTGCTACATTGTCCCAGTGATGGAGGATTATCGCACACTGACACATTGTTCCCGTGATGGATGATTAGCGCACACTGGTACCTTGTCCCAGTGATGGAGGATTAGCGCACACTGACACATTGCCCCAGTGATGGAGGATTAACGCACACTGACACATTGCCCCAGTGATGGAGGATAACGCACACTGACACATTGTTCCCCTGATGGAGGATTAACGTACACTGACACATTGTCCCAGTGATGGAGGATTTGCGCATACTGGTACATTGTCTCAGTGATGGATGATTAGCTCACACTGACACATTGTCCCAGTGATGGAGGATTAGCACACACTGGCACATTGTTCCAGTGATGGAGGATTAGCACACACTGGCACATTGTCCCAGTGATGGAGGATTAGCGCACACTGGCACATTGTCCCATTGATGGAGGATTAGTGCACATTAGTACATTCACCCAGTGATGGAGGATTACTGCATGCTGGTACAAAATCCAAGTGATGGATGATTAGCCCATACTGACACATTGTCCCAGTGATGGAGGATTAGCACACGCTGGCACATTGTCCCAGTGATGGAGGATTAGCACACACTGGAACATTGTCTCACTGATGGAGGATGAGCACACACTGGCACATTGTCCCAGTGATTGAGGATCAGAACACACTGGCACATTGTCCCAGTGATGGAGGATTAGCGCACACTGGCACATTGTCCCAGTAATGGAGGATTAGCGCACACTGGAACATAGTCCCAGTGATGGACAATTAGCACACATTGGCCCATTGTCCCAGTGATGGAGGATTAGCACACTCTGGCATATTGTGCCCATGATGGAGGATTATTGCACACGGGCACATTTTCCCACTGATGGAGGATTATTGCACACTTGCACATTGTCCCAGTGATGGAGGATTATCGCACACTGGCACATTGTCCCAGTGATGGAGGATTATCGCACACTGGCACATAGTCCCAGTGATGGAGGATTAGCACACAATGGCATATTGTCCCAGTGAAGGAGGATTATCGCACACTGGCACATTGTCGCAGTGACAGAGGATTATTGCACACTGGCACATTGTCCCAGTGATGGAGGATTATCTCCCACTGGAACATTGTCCCAGTGATGGTGGAATAGCGCACACTGGCATATTGTCCCAGTGATGGAGGATTATCGCACACTGGCACATTGTCCCAAAGATGGATGATGAGCACACATTGGTACTTTGTCCCAGTGATGGAGGATTAGCACACACTGACACAGTGTCCCAGTGATTGAGGATTAGCGCACACTGACACAATGCCCCAGTGATGGAGGATTAACGCACACTGACACATTGTCCCAGTGATGGAGCATTAACGTACACTGACACATTGTCCCAGTGATGGAGGATTAGCGCATACTGGTACATTGTCCCAGTGATGGAGGATTAGCATACATTGGCACATTGTCCCAGTGATGGAGGATTAGCATACACTGGCACCTTGTCCCAGTGATGGAGGATTAGCCCACACTGACACATTGTCCCACTGATGGAGGATTAGCACACACTGGCACATTGTCCCAGTGATGGAGGATTAGCATACACTAGCACATTGTCCCAGTGATGGAGGATTAGCACACACTGGCATATTGTCTCAGTGATGGAGGATTATTGCACACTGGCACCTTGTCCCAGTGATGTAGGATTAGCGCACACTAGCACATTGTCCCAGTGATGTAGGAATAGCACACACTTGCATATTGTCCCAGTGATGGAGGATTATCGCACACTGGCAGATTGTCCCAGTGATGGAGAATTAGCACACACTGGCATATTGTCCCAGTGATGGAGGATTATCGCACACTGGCACATTGTCCCAAAGATGGATGATTAGTACACATTGGTACTTTGTTCCAGTGATGGAGGATTAGCGCACACTGACACATTGCCCCAGTGATGGAGGATTAACGCACACTGACACAATGCCACAGTGATGGAGGATTAACGCACACTGACACATTGTCCAGGTGATGAAGGATTAACGTACACTGACACATTGTCCCATTGATGGAGGATTAGCGCATACTGGTACATTGTCCCAGTGATGGAGGATTAGCCCACACTGACACATTGTCCCACTGATGGAGGATTAGCGCATACTGGCACATTGTCCCAGTGATGGAGGATTTGCATACACTGGCACATTGTCCCAGTGATGGAGGATTAGCACACACTGGCACATTGTCCCAGTGATGGAGGATTAGCACACAATGGCATATTGTCTCAGTGATGGAGGATTATCGCCGACTGACACATTGTCCCAGTGATTGAGGATTAGTGAACACTGTCAGATTGTCCCAGTGATGGAGGATGTGTGCACACTGGCACATTGTCACAGTGATGGAAGATTTTTGCACACTGGCACATTGTCGCAGTGATGGAGGATGAGCACTCACTGGCACATTGTCCCAGTAATGGAGCATTATCACACACTGACACATTGTCCTAGTGACGGATGATTAGCACACACTGGTACCTTGTCCCAGTGATGGAGGATTAGCGCACACTGACACATTGCCCCAGGGATGGAGGATTAATGCACACTGACACATTGCCCCAGTGATGGAGCATAACGCACACTGACACATTGTTCCCCTGATGGAGGATTAACGTACACTGACACATTGTCCCAGTGATGGAGGATTAGCGCATACTGGTACATTGTCTCAGTGATGGATGATTAGCTCACACTGACACATTGTCCCAGTGATGGAGGATTAGCACACACTGGCACATTGCCCCAATGATGGAGGATTAGCACACACTGGCACATTGTCCCAGTGATGGAGGATTAGCACACACTGGCACATTGTCCCAGTGATGGAGGATTAGCACAAACTGGCACATTGTCCCAGTGATGGAGGATTAGTGCACACTGGCACATTGTCCCACTGATGGAGAATTAGTGCACATTAGTACATTCACCCAGTGATGGAGGATTACTGCATGCTGGTACAAAATCCAAGTGATGGAAGATTAGCGCACACTGGGACATTATCCCAGTGATGGAGGATTAGCACACACTGGCACATTATCCCAGTGATGGAGGATTAGCACTCACTGGCCCATTTTCCCAGTGATGGAGGATTAGCGCACACTGGCACATTGTCCCAGTGATGGAGGATTAGTGCACACTGGCATGTTTTCCCAGTGACGGAGGATTAGTGCACTCTGGCACATTGCCCTGTGATGGAGGATAATTGCACACTGGCACATTGTCCCTGTGATGGAGGATTATTGCGCACTAGCACCTTGTCCCAGTGATGTAGGATTAGCGCACACTAGCACATTGTCCGAGTGATGGAGGATTAGCACACACTGGCATATTCACCCAGTGATGGAGGATTATCGCACACTGGCAGATTGTCCCAGTGATGGAGAATTAGCACACACTGGCATATTGTCCCAGTGATGGAGGATTATCGCACACTGGCACATTGTCCCAGTGATGGATGATTAGCACACACTGGTACATTGCCCCAGTGATGGAGGATTAGCGTACACTGACACATTGTCCCAGTGATGGCGGATTAGCACACACTGGCACATTGTCCCAGTGATGGAGGATTAGCACACACTGGCACATTGTCCCAGTGATGGAGGATTAGCACACACTGGCACATTGTCCCAGTGATGGAGGATTATCACACTCTGGCACATTGTCCCATTGCTTGAGGATCATTGCACACTGGCACATTGTCCCAGTGATGGAGGATTAACGCGCACTGGCATATTGTCCCAGTGATGGAGGATTATCGCAGACTGACACATTGTCCCAGTGATTGAGGATTAGTGAACACTGGCACATTGTCCCAGTGATGGAGGAATAACGCGCACTGGCATATTGTCTCAGTGATGGAGGATTATCGCAGACTGACATATTGTCCCAGTGATTGAGGATTAGTGAACACTGGCACATTGTCCCACTGATGGACGATGAGCGCACACTGTAATATTGTCCCAGTGATGGAGGATCAGAACACACTGGCACATTGTCCCAGTCATGGAGGATTAGCGTACACTGGCACAATGTCCCAGTGATGGAGGATTAGCACACACTGGCACATAGTCCCAGTGATGGACAATTAGCACACATTGGCACATTGTCCCATTGCTGGAGGATTAGCATACACTGGCATATTGTCCCAGTGATGGAGGATTATCGCACACTGGCACATTGTCCCAGTGATGGATGATTAACGCACACTGACACATTGCCCCAGTGATGGAGGATAATGCACACTGACACATTGTTC
The DNA here is from genome assembly GCA_026770705.1 of Isurus oxyrinchus. Lineage (NCBI taxonomy): Eukaryota > Metazoa > Chordata > Chondrichthyes > Lamniformes > Lamnidae > Isurus > Isurus oxyrinchus. The sequence goes on along the minus strand of JANJGN010000005.1, from coordinate 187,163,169 downwards.
CCCTGATGGAGAATTAACGTACACTGACACATTGTCCCAGTGATGGAGGATTAGCGCATGCTGGTACATTGTCTCAGTGATGGATGATTAGCTCACACTGACACATTGTCCCAGTGATGGAGGATAAGCACACACTGGCACATTGTCCCAGTGATGGAGGATTAGCGCACACTGGCACATTGTCCCACTGATGGAGGATTAGTGCACATTAGTACATTCACCCAGTGATGGAGGATTAGTGCACTCTGGCACATTGCCTTGTGATGGAGGATAATTGCACACTGGCACATTGTCTCAGTGATGGAGGATTATTGCGCACTAGCACCTTGTCCCAGTGATGTAGGATTAGCGCACACTAGCACATTGTCCCAGTGATGGAGGATTAGCACACACTGGCATATTCACCCAGTGAAGGAGGATTATCGCACACTGGCAGATTGTCCCAGTGATGGAGGATTATCGCACACTGGCACATTGTCCCAGTGATGGATGATTAGCACACACTGGTACAGTGCCCCAGTGATGAAGGATTAGCGTACACTGACTCATTGCCCCAGTGATGCAGGATTAACGTACACTGACACATTGTCCCAGTGATGGAGGATTAGCGCATACTGGTACATTGTCTCAGTGATGGAGGATTAGTCCACACTGACACATCGTCCCAGTGATGGTGGATTAGCACACACTGGCACATTGTCCCAGTGATGGAGGATTAGCACACACTGGCACATTGTCCCAGTGATGGAGGATTAGCACACACTGGCACATACTCCCAGTGATGGAGGATTATCGCACTCTGGCACATTGTCCCATTGCTTGAGGATCATTGCACACTGGCACATTGTCCCAGTGATGGAGGATTAACGCGCACTGGCATATTGTTCCAGTGATGGAGGATTATCGCAGACTGACACATTGTTCCAGTGATTGAGGATTAGTGAACACTGGCACATTTTCCCAGTGATGGAGGAGTAACGTGCACTGGCATATTGTCTCAGTGATGGAGGATTATCGCAGACTGACATATTGTCCCAGTGATTGAGGATTAGTGAACGCTGGCACATTGTCCCACTGATGGACGATGAGCGCACACTGGAACATTGTCCCAGTGATGGAGGATCAGAACACACTGGCACATTGTCCCAGTGATGGAGGATTAGCGTACACTGGCACAATGTCCCAGTGATGGAGGATTAGCGCACACTGGCACATAGTCCCAGTGATGGACAATTAGCACACATTGGCACATTGTCCCATTGCTGGAGGATTAGCATACACTGGCATATTGTCCCAGTGATGGAGGATTATCGCACACTGGCACATTGTCTCAGTGATGGATGATTAGCACACACTGGTGCATTGTCCCAGTGATGGAGGATTAGCACACACTGGCACATTGTCCCAGTGATGGAGGATTAGCACACACTGGCACACTGTCCCAGTGATGGAGGATTAGCACACACTGGGACATTGTCCCAGTGATGCAGGATTAGCACACACTGGCACATTGTCCCAGTGATGGAGGATTAGCGCACACTGGCACATTGTTCAAGTGATGGAGGATTAGCGCACACTGGCACATTGTCCCACTGATGGAGGATTAGTGGACATTGGTACATTGACCCAGTGATGGAGGATTAACGCACACTGACACATTGTCCCAGTGATGGAGGATTAACGTACACTGACACATTGTCCCATTGATGGAGGATTAGCGCATACTGGTACATTGTCCCAGTGATGGAGGATTAGCCCACACTGACACATTGTCCCACTGATGGAGGATTAGCACACACTGGCACATTGTCCCAGTGATGGAGGATTAGCATACACTGGCACGTTCTCCCAGTGATGGAGGATTAGCACACACTGGCACATTGTCCCAGTGATGGAGGATTAGCACACACTGGCATTTTGTCTGAGTGATGGAGGATTATCGCCGAGTGACACATTGTCCCAGTGATTGAGGATTAGTGAACACTGTCAGATTGTCCCAGTGATGGAGGATGTGTGCACACTGGCACATTGTCACAGTGATGGAAGATTTTTGCACACTGGCACATTGTCGCAGTGATGGAGGATGAGCACTCACTGGCACATTGTCCCAGTAATGGAGGATTATCGCACACTGGCACATTGTCCCAGTGATGGAGGATTAGCACACACTGGCACATTGTCCCAGTGATGCAGGATTATCGCGCACTGGCACATTGTCCCAGTGATGGAGGATTATCGCACACTGGCACATTGTCCCAGTGATAGAAGGTTAGCACACACTGGCACATTGTCCCAGTGATGCAGGATTAGCACACACGGGCATATTGTCCCAGTGATGTAGGATTATCGCACATTGGCACATTGTCCCAGTGATGGAGGATTAGCACACACTGGTACATTGTCCCAGTGATGGAGGATTAGCGCACACTGACACATTGCCCCAGTGATGGAGGATTAACACACACTGACACATTGCCCCAGTGATGGAGGATTAACGCACACTGACACATTGTCCCAGTGATGGAGGATTAGCGCATACTGGTACATTGTCTCAGTGATGGAGGATTAGCCCACACTGACACATTGTCCCAGTGATGGAGGATTAGCACACACTGGCACATTGTCCCAGTGATGGAGGATTAGCACGCACGGGCATATTGTCCCAGTGATGTAGGATCATCGCACATTGGCACATTGTCCCAGTGATGGAGGATTAGCACACACTGGTACATTGTCTCAGTGATGGAAGATTAGCCCACACTGACACATTGTCCCAGTGATGGAGGATTAACACACACTGGCGCATTGTCCCAGTGATGGAGGTATAGCACACACTGGCACATTGTCCCAGTGATGGAGGATTATCGCACACTGCTACATTGTCCCAGTGATGGAGGATTATCGCACACTGACACATTGTTCCCGTGATGGATGATTAGCGCACACTGGTACATTGTCCCAGTGATGGCGGATTAGTGCACACTGGCACATTGCCCTGTGATGGAGGATAATCGCACAGTGGCACATTGTCTCAGTGATGGAGGATTATTGCGCAGTCGCACCTTGTCCATGTGATGTAGGATTAGCGCACACTAGCAAATTGTCCCAGTGATGGAGGATTAGCACACACTGGCATATTCTCCCGTTGATGGAGGATTATCACACACTGGCAGATTGTCCCATTGTTGGAGAATTAGCACACACTGGCATATTGTCCCAGTCATGGAGGATTATCACACACTGGCACATTGTCCCAGTGATGGATGATTAGCACACACTGGTACATTGCCCCAGTGATGGAGGATTAGCGCACACCGACACATTGCCCCAGTGATGGAGGATTAACGCACACTGAAACATTGTCCCAGTGATGGAGGATTAGCGCATACTTGTGCATTGTCTCAGTGATGGAGGATTAGCCCACACTGACACATTGTCCCAGAGTGGAGGATTAGGACACACTGGCACATTGTCCCAGTGATGGAGGATTAGCACACACTGGCACATTGTCCCAGTGATGGAGGATTAGTCCACACTGACACATTGTCTCAGTGATGGAGGATTAGCCCACACTGACACATTGTCCCAGAGATGGAGGATTAGGACACACTGGCACATTGTCCCAGTGATGGAGGATTATCACACACTGGCACATTGTCCCAGTGATGGAGGATTAGTACACACTGGCATATTGTCCCAGTGATGGAGGATTAGCACACACTGGCACATTGTCCCAGTGATGGAGGATTAGCACACACTGGCACATTGTCCCAGTGATGGAGGATTATCGCACACTGCTACATTGTCCCAGTGATGGAGGATTATCGCACACTGACACATTGTTCCCCTGATGGATGATTAGCGCACACTGGTACATTGTCCCAGTGATGGCGGATTTGTGCACACTGGCACATTGCCCTGTGATGGAGGATAATCGCACAGTGGCACATTGTCTCAGTGATGGAGGATTATTGCGCAGTCGCACCTTGTCCCAGTGATGTAGGATTAGCGCACACTAGCAAATTGTCCCAGTGATGGAGGATTAGCACACACTGGCATATTCTCCCGTTGATGGAGGATTATCACACACTGGCAGATTGTCCCAGTGTTGGAGAATTTGCACACACTGGCATGTTGTCCCAGTGATGGAGGATTATCGCACACTGGCACATTGTCCCAGTGATGGATGATTAGCACACACTGGTACATTGCCCAAGTGATGGAGGATTAGTGCACACTGAAACATTGTCCCAGTGATGGAGGATTTGCCCACACTGACACATTGTCCCAGAGATGGAGGATTAGGACACACTGGCACATTGTCCCAGTGATGGAGGATTATCACACACTGGCACATTGTCCCAGTGATGGAGGATTAGTACAGACTGGCATATTGTCCCAGTGATGGAGGATTATCGCACACTGGCACATTGTCCCAGTGATGGAGGATTAGCACACACTGGCACATTGTCCCAGTGATGGAGGATTATCGCACATTGCTACATTGTCCCAGTGATGGAGGATTATCGCACACTGACACATTGTTCCCGTGATGGATGATTAGCGCACACTGGTACATTGTCCCAGTGATGGCGGATTAGTGCACACTGGCACATTGCCCTGTGATGGAGGATAATCGCACAGTGGCACATTGTCTCAGTGATGGAGGATTATTGCGCAGTCGCACCTTGTCCCAGTGATGTAGGATTAGCGCACACTAGCAAATTGTCCCAGTGTTGGAGCATTAGCACACACTGGCATATTCTCCCGTTGATGGAGGATTATCACACACTGGAAGATTGTCCCAGTGTTGGAGAATTAGCACACACTGGCATATTGTCCCAGTCATGGAGGATTATCGCACACTGGCACATTGTCCCAGTGATGGATGATTAGCACACACTGGTACATTGCCCCAGTGATGGAGGATTAGCGCACACCGACACATTGCCCCAGTGATGGAGGATTAACGCACACTGAAACATTGTCCCAGTGATGGAGGATTAGCGCATACTTGTGCATTGTCTCAGTGATGGAGGATTAGCCCACACTAACACATTGTCCCAGAGATGGAGGATTAGGACACACTGGCACATTGTCCCATTGATGGAGGATTATCACACACTGGCACATTGTCCCAGTGATGGAGGATTAGTACACACTGGCATATTGTCCCAGTGATGGAGGATTATCGCACACTGGCACATTGTCCCAGTGATGGAGGATTAGCACACACTGGCACATTGTCCCAGTGATGGATGATTTGCACACACTGGCACATTGTCCCAGTGATGGAGGATTGGCACACACTGGCACATTGTCCCAGTGATGGAAGATTAGCATACACTGACACATTGCCCCAGTCTTGGAGGATTAACACACACTGACACATTGCCCCAATGATGGAGGATTAACGCACACTGACTCATTGTCCCAGTGATGCAGGATTAACGTACACTGACACATTGTCCCAGTGATGTAGGATCATCGCACATTGGCACATTGTCCCAGTGATGGAGGATTAGCACACACTGGTACATTGTCCCAGTGATGGAGGATTAGCCCACACTGACACATTGCCCCAGTGATGGAGGATTAACGCACACTGACACATTGCCCCAGTGATGGAGGATTAACGCACACTGACACATTGTCCCAGTGATGGAGGATTAGCGCATACTGGTACATTGTCTCAGTGATGGAGGATTAGCCCACACTGACACATTGTCCCAGTGATGGAGGATTAGCACACACTGGCACATTGTCTCACTGATGGAGGATTAGCGCCCACTGGCACATTGTCTCTGTGATGGACGATTAGCACAGAGTCGTTCATTGTCCCAGTGATGGAGGATTAGTGCACACTGTTACATTGTCCTAGTGATGGAGGATTAGCACGCACTGGTTCATTGTCCATGTGATGGAGTATTAGTGCACACTGGCACATTGTCCCAGTGATGGAGGATTATCGCATACTGACACTTTGTCGCAGTGATGGAGGATTAGCGCCCACTGTCACATTGTCTCAGTGATGGAGGATTAGCGCACACTGGCACATTGTCCCAGAGGTGGAGGATTAGCGCACACTGGCACATTGTCCCAGTGATGGAGGGTTAGCGCACACTGGCACATTGCCTCAGTGATGGAGGATTAGCGAACACTGGCACATTGTCCCAGTGATGGAGGATTATTGCACACTGGCACATTTTCCCACTGATGGAGGATGATCGCACAATGGCACATGGTCCCAGTGATGGAGAATTAGCGCACATTGGCACATTGTCCCTGTGATGGAGGATTATCACACACTGGCATATTGTCCCAGTGATGGAGGATTATCGCACACTGGCACATTGTCCCAGTGATGGAGGATTTGCGCACACTGGCACATTGTCCCAGTGATGGAGGATTAGCACACACTGGCATATTGTCCCAGTGATGGAGGATTATCGCACACTGACACGTTGTCGCATTGATGGTGGATTAGCGCACACTGGTACATTGCCCCAGTGATGGAGGATTAACGCACACTGACACATTGCCCCAGTGATGGAGGATTAACGCACACTGACACATTGTCCCAATGATGGTGGATTAGCGCACACTGGTACATTGCCCCAGTGATGGAGGATTATCGTGCACTGGTACATTGTCCCGTGATGGAGGATTATCGCACACTGCTACATTGTCGCAGTGATGGAGGATTATCGCACACTGGCACATTGTCCCAGTGATGGAGGATTAACGCACACTGACACATTGCCCCAGTGATGGAGAATTAACGCACACTGACACATTGTCCCAATGATGGAGGATTAGCGCATACTGTTACATTGTCTCAGTGATGGAGGATTAGCCCACACTGACACATTTTCCCAGTGATGGAGGATTAGCACACACTGGCACATTGTCCCAGTGATGGAGGATTAGCACACAGTGGCACATTGTCCCAGTGATGGAGGATTAGCACACACTGGCATATTGACCCAGTGATGGAGGATTAGCACACACTGACACATTGTCCCAGTGATGGAGGATTAGGAAACACTGGCATATTGTCCCAGTGATGGAGGATTATGGCAGACTGACACATTGTCCCAGTGATGGAGGATTAGTGAACACTGGCACATTGTCCCACTGATGGAGGATGAGCGCACACTGGCACATTGCCCCAATGATTGAGGGTTAGCACACACTGGCACATTGTCCCAGTGATGGAGGATTAGCACACACTGGCACATGGTCCGAGTGATGGAGGATGAGCACTCACTGGCACATTGTCTCTGTGATGGAGGATTAGCATACACTGAAATATTGTCCCAGTGATGGAGGATGAGCACACAGTGGCACATTGTCCCAGTGATGGAGAATTAGCACACACTGGCACATTGTCTCAGTGATTGAGGATTAGCATACACTGGCACATTGTCTCACTGATGGAGGATTAGCACAAACTGACACATTGCCTCAGTGATGGAGGATTATTGCACACTGGTACATTGCCCCAGTGATGGAGGATTATCGCGCACTGGTACATTGTCCCAGTGATGGAGGATTATCGCACACTGCTACATTGTCCCCGTGATGGAGGATAAGCGCACACTGGTTCATTGTCCCAGTGATGGCAGATTAGCGCACACTGGCACATTGTCCCAGTGATGGAGGATTAGCCCACACTGGCACATTGTCTCACTGATGGAGGATTAGCGCCCACTGGCACATTGTCTCTGTGATGGACGATTAGCACAGAGTCGTTCATTGTCCCAGTGATGGAGGATTAGTGCACACTGGTACATTGTCCCAGTGATGGAGGATTAGCATGCACTGGTTCATTGTCCCAGTGATGGAGGATTTGTGCACACTGGCACATTGTCCCAGTGATGGAGGATTAGCACACACTGGCATATTTCCCTGTGATGGAGGATTATCGCACACTGACACTTTGTTGCAGTGATGGAGGATTAGTGCCCACTGTCACATTGTCTCAGTGATGGAGGATTAGCACACACTAGCACATTGTCACAGAGGTGGAGGATTAGCGCACACTGGCACATTGTCCCAGTGATGGAGGGTTAGCGCACACTGGCACAATGCCTCAGTGATGGAGGATTAGCGAACACTGGCACATTGTCCCAGTGATGGAGGATTAGCACATGCTGGTACCTTATCCCAGTGATGGAGGATTAGCGCATACTGGTAAATTATCCCAGTGATGGAGGATTAGCTCTCACTGGCACATTGTCTCAGTGAAGGAGGATTAGCGGACACTGGTACGTTGTCCCAGTGATGGAGGATTAGCGCATACTGGTACATTGTCTCAGTGATGGAGGATTAGCCCACACTGACATATTGTCCCAGTGATGGAGGATTAGCACACACTGGCACATTATTCCAGTGATGGAGGATTAGCACACACTGGCACATTGTCCCAGTGATGGAGGATTAGCACACACTGGCATATTGTCCCAGTGATGGAGGATTAGCACACACTGGCACATTGTCCCAGTGATGGAGGATTAGGAAACACTGGCATATTGTCCCAGTGATGGAGGATTAACGCAGACTGACACATTGTCCCAGTGATTGAGGATTAGTGAACACTGGCACATTGTCCCACTGATGGAGGATGAGTGCACACTGGCACATTGTCCCAGTATTGAGGATTAGCAGGCACTGGCACATTGTCCCACTGATGGAGGATTTGCACACACTGGCACATGGTCCGAGTGATGGATGGATGAGCACTCACTGGCACATTATCCCAGTGATGGAGGATGATCACACACTGGCACATTGTCTCAGTGATGGAGGATTAGCATACACTGGAATATTGTTCCATTGATGGAGGATGAGCACACAGTGGCACATTGTCCCAGTGATGGAGAATTAGCACACACTGGCACATTGTCTCAGTGATGGAGGATTAGCATACACTGGCACATTGTCTCACTGATGGAGGATTAGCACAAACTGACACATTGCCTCAGTGATGGAGGATTATTGCACACTGGTACATTGCCCCAGTGATGGTGGATTATCGCGCACTGGTACATTGTCCCAGTGATGGAGGATTATCGCACACTGCTACATTGTCCCCGTGATGGAGGATAAGTGCACACTGGTTCATTGTCCCAGTGATGGCAGATTAGCGCACACTGGCACATTGTCCCAGTGATGGAGGATTAGCCCACACTGGCACATTGTCTCACTGATGGAGGATTAGCGCCCACTGGCACATTGTCTCTGTGATGGACGATTAGCACAGAGTCGTTCATTGTCCCAGTGATGGAGGATTAGTGCACACTGTTACATTGTCCTAGTGATGGAGGATTAGCATGCACTGGTTCATTGTCCCAGTGATGGAGTATCAGTGCACACTGGCACATTGTCCCAGTGATGGAGAATTAGCACACACTGGCATATTGTCCCAGTGATGGAGGATTATCGCATACTGACACTTTGTCGCAGTGATGGAGGATTAGCGCCCACTGTCACATTGTCCCAGTGATGGAGGATTAGCGCACACTGGCACATTGTCACAGAGGTGGAGGATTAGCGCACACTGGCACATTGTCCCAGTGATGGAGGGTTAGCGCACACTGGCACATTGCCTCAGTGATGGAGGATTAGCGAACACTGGCACATTGTCCCAGTGATGGAGGATTAGCACATGCTGGTACATTATCCCAGTGATGGAGGATTAGCTCATGCTGGTACATTATCCCAGTGATGGAGGATTAGCTCTCACTGGCACATTGTCTCAGTGAAGGAGAATTAGCGGACACTGGTACATTGTCCCAGTGATGGAAGATTAACGCACACTGGCAAATTGCCTGAGTGATGGAGGATTAGTGCACAGTGGCACATTGTCCCTGTGATGGAGGATTAGCACACACTGGCACATTGTCCCAGTGATGGAGGATTAGCGCAAACTGGCACATTGTCCCAGTGATGGAGGATCAGAACACACTGGCACATTGTCCCAGTGATGGAGGATTAGCGCACACTGGCAAATTGTCCCAGTGATGGAGGATTAGCGCCCACTGGCACATTGTCCCAGTGATGGACAATTAGCACACACTGGCACATTGTCCCAGTGATGGACGATTAGCAAAATCTGGCACATTGTCCCAGTGATGGAGGATTATTGCACACTGGCCCATGTTCCCACTGATGGAGGATGATCGCACACTGGCACATGGTCCCAGTGATGGAGAATTAGCGCACATTGGCACATTGTCCCTGTGATGGAGGATTATCACACAATGGCATATTGTCCCAGTGATGGAGGATTATCGCACACTGGCACATTGTCCCAGTGATGGAGGATTTGCGCACACTGGCACATTGTCCCAGTGATGGAGGATTAGCACACACTGGCATATTGTCCCAGTGATGGAGGATTATCGCACACTGACACGTTGTCGCATTGATGGTGAATTAGCGCACACTGGTACATTGCCCCAGTGATGGAGGATTATCGTGCACTGGTACATTGTCCCGTGATGGAGGATTATTGCACACTGCTACATTGTCGCAGTGATGGAGGATTATCGCACACTGGCACATTGTCCCCGTGCTGGAGGATTAGCGCACACTGACACATTGCCCCAGTGATGGAGGATTAACGCACACTGGCACATTGTCCCAGTGATGGAGGATTAGCACAAACTGACACATTGCCTCAGTGATGGAGGATTATTGCACACTGGTACATTGCCCCAGTGATGGAGGATTATCGCGCACTGGTACATTGTCCCAGTGATGGAGGATTATCGCGCACTGCTACATTGTCCCCGTGATGGAGGATAAGCGCACACTGGTTCATTGTCCCAGTGATGGCAGATTAGCGCACACTGGCACATTGTCCCAGTGATGGAGGATTAGCCCACACTGGCACATTGTCTCACTGATGGCGGATTAGCGCCCACTGGCACATTGTCTCTGTGATGGACGATTAGCACAGAGTCGTTCATTGTCCCAGTGATGGAGGATTAGTGCACACTGGTACATTGTCCCAGTGATGGAGGATTAGCATGCACTGGTTCATTGTCCCAGTGATGGAGGATTTGTGCACACTGGCACATTGTCCCAGTGATGGAGGATTAGCACACACTGGCATATTGTCCCAGTGATGGAGGATTATCGCATACTGACACTTTGTCGCAGTGATGGAGGATTAGCGCCCACTGTCACATTGTCCCAGTGATGGAGGATTAGCGCACACTGGCACATTGTCACAGAGGTGGAGGATTAGCGCACACTGGCACATTGTCCCAGTGATGGAGGGTTAGCGCACACTGGCACATTGCCTCAGTGATGGAGGATTAGCGAACACTGGCACATTGTCCCAGTGATGGAGGATTAGCTCATGCTGGTACATTATCCCAGTGATGGAGGATTAGCTCTCACTGGCACATTGTCTCAGTGAAGGAGAATTAGCGGACACTGGTACATTGTCCCAGTGATGGAAGATTAACGCACACTGGCAAATTGCCTGAGTGATGGAGGATTAGCGCCCACTGGCACATTGTCCCAGTGATGGAGGATTAGCACACACTGGCACATTGTCCCAGTGATGGAGGATTAGCAAAAACTGGCACATTGTCCCAGTGATGGAGGATTATTGCACTCTGGCGCATGTTCCCACTGATGGAGGATGATCGCACACTGGCACATGGTCCCAGTGATGGAGAATTAGCGCACATTGGCACATTGTCCCTGTGATGGAGGATTATCACACACTGGCATATTGTCCCAGTGATGGAGGATTATCGCACACTGGCACATTGTCCCAGTGATGGAGGATTTGCGCACACTGGCACATTGTCCCAGTGATGGTGGATTAGCATACACTGGCATATTGTCCCAGTGATGGAGGATTATCGCACACTGACACGTTGTCGCATTGATGGTGGATTAGCGCACACTGGTACATTGCCCCAGTGATGGAGGATTATCGTGCACTGGTTCATTGTCCCGTGATGGAGGATTATTGCACACTGCTACATTGTCGCAGTGATGGAGGATTATCGCACACTGGCACATTGTCCCCGTGATGGAGGATTAGCGCACACTGACACATTGTCCCAGTGATGGAGGATTACTGCATACTGGTACATTGTCTCAGGGATGGAGGATTAGCCCACACTGACAAATTGTCCCAGTGATGGAGGATTAGCACACACTGGCACATTGTCCCAGTGATGGAGGATTAGCACACAGTGGCACATTGTCCCAGTGATGGAGGATTAGCACACACTGGCATATTGTCCCAGTGATGGAGGATTAGCACACACTGACACATTGTCCCAGTGATGGAGGATTAGGAAACACTGGCATATTGTCCCAGTGATGGAGGATTATGGCAGACTGACACATTGTCCCAGTGATGGAGGATTAGTGAGCACTGGCACATTGTCCCACTGATGGAGGATGAACGCACACTGGCACATTGCCCCAGTGATTGATGGTTAGCACACACTGGCACATTGTCCCAGTGATGGAGGATTAGAACACACTGGCACATGGTCCGAGTGATGGAGGATGAGCACTCACTGGCACATTGTCCCAGTGATGGAGGATTAGCACACACTGGCATATTTCCCAGTGATGGAGGATTATCGCACACTGACACTTTGTTGCAGTGATGGAGGATTAGTGCCCACTGTCACATTGTCTCAGTGATGGAGGATTAGCACACACTAGCACATTGTCACAGAGGTGGAGGATTAGCGCACACTGGCACATTGTCCCAGTGATGGAGGGTTAGCGCACACTGGCACAATGCCTCAGTGATGGAGGATTAGCGAACACTGGCACATTGTCCCAGTGATGGAGGATTAGCACATGCTGGTACATTATCCCAGTGATGGAGGATTAGCGCATGCTGGTAAATTATCCCAGTGATGGAGGATTAGCTCTCACTGGCACATTGTCTCAGTGAAGGAGGATTAGCGTACACTGGTACGTTGTCCCAGTGATGGAGGATTAGCGCATACTGGTACATTGTCTCAGTGATGGAGGATTAGCCCACACTGACATATTGTCCCAGTGATGGAGGATTAGCACACACTGGCACATTATTCCAGTGATGGAGGATTAGCACACACTGGCACATTGTCCCAGTGATGGAGGATTAGCACACACTGGCATATTGTCCCAGTGATGGAGGATTAGCACACACTGGCACATTGTCCCAGTATTGAGGATTAGCAGGCACTGGCACATTGTCCCAGTGATGGACAATTAGCACACACAGCACATTGTCCCGGTGATGGAGGATTAGCGAAAACTGGCACATTGTCCCAGTGATGGAGGTATATTGCACACTGGCGCATGTTCCCACTGATGGAGGATGATCGCACACTGGCACATGGTCCCAGTGATGGAGAATTAGCGCACATTGGCACATTGTCCCTGTGATGGAGGATTATCACACACTGGCATATTGTCCCAGTGATGGAGGATTATCGCACACTGGCACATTGTCCCAGTGATGGAGGATTTGCGCACACTGGCACATTGTCCCAGTGATGGAGGATTAGCACACACTGGCATATTGTCCCAGTGATGGAGGATTATCGCACACTGACACGTTGTCGCATTGATGGTGGATTAGCGCACACTGGTACATTGCCCCAGTGATGGAGGATTATCGTGCACTGGTACATTGTCCCGTGATGGAGGATTATTGCACACTGCTACATTGTCGCAGTGATGGAGGATTATCGCACACTGACACATTGCCCCAGTGATGGAGGATTAACGCACACTGACACATTGCCCCAGTGATGGAGGATTAACGCACACTGACACATTGTCCCAGTGATGGAGGATTAGAACACACTGGCACATGGTCCGAGTGATGGAGGATGAGCACTCACTGGCACATTGTCTCAGTGATGGAGGATTAGAATACACTGGAATATTGTCCCAGTGATGGAGGATGAGCACACAGTGGCACAGTGTCCCAGTGATGGAGAATTAGCACACACTGGCACATTGTCTCAGTGATGGAGGATTAGCATACACTGGCACATTGTCTCACTGATGGAGGATTAGCACAAACTGACACATTGCCTCAGTGATGGAGGATTATTGCACACTGGTACATTGCCCCAGTGATGGAGGATTATCGCGCACTGGTACATTGTCCCAGTGATGGAGGATTATCACACACTGCTACATTGTCCCCGTGATGGAGGATAAGCGCACACTGGTTCATTGTCCCAGTGATGGCAGATTAGCGCACACTGGCACATTGTCCCAGTGATGGAGGATTAGCGCCCACTGGCACATTGTCTCTGTGATGGACGATTAGCACAGAGTCGTTCATTGTCCCAGTGATGGAAGATTAGTGCACACTGGTACATTGTCCCAGTGATGGAGGATTAGCATGCACTGGTTCATTGTCCCAGTGATGGAGGATTTGTGCACACTGGCACATTGTCCCAGTGATGGAGGATTAGCACACACTGGCATATTTCCCAGTGATGGAGGATTATCGCACACTGACACTTTGTTGCAGTGATGGAGGATTAGTGCCCACTGTCACATTGTCTCAGTGATGGAGGATTAGCACACACTAGAACATTGTCACAGAGGTGGAGGATTAGCGCACACTGGCACATTGTCCCAGTGATGGAGGGTTAGCGCACACTGGCACAATGCCTCAGTGATGGAGGATTAGCGAACACTGGCACATTGTCCCAGTGATGGAGGATTAGCACATGCTGGTACATTATCCCAGTGATGGAGGATTAGCGCATGCTGGTAAATTATCCCAGTGATGGAGGATTAGCTCTCACTGGCACATTGTCTCAGTGAAGGAGGATTAGCGGACACTGGTACGTTGTCCCAGTGATGGAGGATTAGCGCACGCTGGTACAAAATCCAAGTGATGGAATATTAGCGCACACTGGTACATTGTCCCAGTGATGGAGGATTAGCGCACACTGGCACATTGTCCCAGTGATGGAGGATTAGTACACACTGGCACGTTGCCCCAGTGATGGAGGATTCGTGCACACTGGAACATTGCCCTGTGATGGAGGATAATCGCACACTGGCACATGTCTCAGTGATGGAGGATTATTGCGCACTGGCTCCTTGTCCCAGTGATGTAGGATTAGCGCACACTAGCAAATTGTCCCAATGATGGAGGATTAGCACACACTGACATATTCTCCCAGTGATGGAGGATTATCGCACACTGGCAGATTGTCCCAGTGATGAAGAATTAGCACACACTGGCATATTGTCCCAGTGATGGAGGATTATCGCACACTGGTACATTGTCCCAGTGATGGATGATTAGCACACACTGGTACACTGTCCCAGTGATGGAGGATTAGCGCACACTGACACATTGCCCCAGTGATGGAGGATTAACGCACACTGACACATTGCCCCAGTGATGGAGGATTAACGCACACTGACACAGTGTCCCAGTGATGGAGGATTAACGTACACTGACACATTGTCCAAGTGATGGACGATTTGCGCGTACTGGTACATTGTCTCAGTGATGGAGGATTAGCCCAAACTGACACATTGTCCCAGTGATGGAGCATTAGCACACACTGGCACATTGTCCCAGTGATGGAGGATTAGCACACACTGGCACGTTGTCCCAGTCATGGAGGTTTAGCACACACTGGCACATTGTACCAGTGATGGATGATTAGCACACACTGTCACATTGTCCCAGTGATGGAGGATTATCGCTCACTGGCACATTGTCCCAGTGAACGATGATTAGCACACACTGGTACATTGTCCCAGTGATGGAGGATTATCGCAGACCGACACATTGTCCCAGTGATTGAGGATTAGTGAACACTGGCACATTGTCCCACTGATGGAGGATGAGCGCACACTGGCACATTGTCCCAGTGATGGAGTACTATGGCACACTGGCACATTGTCGCAGTGATGGAGGATGCGCACTCACTGGCACATTGTCCCAGTGATGGAGGATTAGCTCCCACTGGCACATTGTCCCAGTGATGGAGGATCAGAACACACTGGCACATTGTCACAGTGATGGAGGATTAGCGCACACTGGCACAATGTCCCAGTGATGGAGGATTAGCGCACACTGGCACATAGTACCAGTGATGGACAATTAGCACGCATTGGCACCTTGTCCCAGTGATAGAGGATTAGCACACACTGGCATATTGTCCCAGTTATGGAGGATTAACGCACACTGACACATTGCCCCAGTGATGGAGGATTAACGCACACTGACATATTGTCCCAGTGATGGAGGATTAACGTACACTGACACATTGTCCCAGTGATGGAGGAATAGCGCAAACTGGCACATTTTCCCCTGATGGGGGATTAGTGCACATTGGTACATTGACCCAGTGATGGAGGATTAGCACATGCTGGTACAAAATCCATGTGATGGAAGATTAGCGCACACTGGGACATTATCCCAGTAATGGAGGATTAGCAAACACTGGCATATTCTCCCAGTGATGGAGAATTATCGCACACTGACAGATTGTCCCAGTGATAGAGAATTAGCACACACTGGCACATTGTCCCAGTGATGGAGGATTAGCGCACACTGACACATTGCCGCAGTCTTGGTGGATTAGCACACACTGGTACATTGTCCCAGTGATGGAGGATTAGCGCACACTGACACATTGCCCCAGTGATGGAGGATTAACGCACACTGACACATTGCCCCAGAGATGGAGGATTAGCACAAACTGACACATTGTCGCAGTAATGGAGAATTAGCGCACACTGACACATTGCCCCAGTGATGGAGGATTAGCGCACACTGGCACATTGTCCCAGTGATGGAAGATTAGCACACACTGGCACATTGTCCCAGTGATGGAGGATTAGAACACACTGGCACATGGTCCGAGTGATGGAGGATGAGCACTCACTGGCACATTGTCTCAGTGATGGAGGATTAGAGTACACTGGAATATTGTCCCAGTGATGGAGGATGAGAACATAGTGGCACATTGTCCCAGTGATGGAGAATTAGCACACACTGGCACATTGTCTCAGTGATGGAGGATTAGCATACACTGGCACATTGTCTCACTGATGGAGGATTAGCACAAACTGACACATTGCCTCAGTGATGGAGGATCATTGCACACTGGTACATTGCCCCAGTGATGGAGGATTATCGCGCACTGGTACATTGTCCCAGTGATGGAGGATTATCACACACTGCTACATTGTCCCCGTGATGGAGGATAAGCGCACACTGGTTCATTGTCCCAGTGATGGCAGATTAGCGCACACTGGCACATTGTCCCAGTGATGGAGGATTAGCCCACACTGGCACATTGTCTCACTGATGGAGGATTAGCGCCCACTGGCACATTGTCTCTGTGATGGACGATTAGCACAGAGTCGTTCATTGTCCCAGTGATGGAGGATTAGTGCACACTGGTACATTGTCCCAGTGATGGAGGATTAGCATGCACTGGTTCATTGTCCCAGTGATGGAGGATTTGTGCACACTGGCACATTGTCCCAGTGATGGAGGATTAGCACACACTGGCATATTTCCCAGTGATGGAGGATTATCGCACACTGACACTTTGTTGCAGTGATGGAGGATTAGTGCCCACTGTCACATTGTCTCAGTGATGGAGGATTAGCACACACTAGAACATTGTCACAGAGGTGGAGGATTAGCGCACACTGGCACATTGTCCCAGTGATGGAGGGTTAGCGCACACTGGCACAATGCCTCAGTGATGGAGGATTAGCGAACACTGGCACATTGTCCCAGTGATGGAGGATTAGCACATGCTGGTACATTATCCCAGTGATGGAGGATTAGCGCATGCTGGTAAATTATCCCAGTGATGGAGGATTAGCTCTCACTGGCACATTGTCTCAGCGAAGGAGGATTAGCGGACACTGGTACGTTGTCCCAGTGATGGAGGATTAGCGCACGCTGGTACAAAATCCAAGTGATGGAATATTAGCGCACACTGGTACATTGTCCCAGTGATGGAGGATTAGCGCACACTGGCACATTGTCCCAGTGATGGAGGATTAGTACACACTGGCACGTTGCCCCAGTGATGGAGGATTCGTGCACACTGGAACATTGCCCTGTGATGGAGGATAATCGCACACTGGCACATGTCTCAGTGATGGAGGATTATTGCGCACTGGCTCCTTGTCCCAGTGATGTAGGATTAGCGCACACTAGCACATTGTCCCAATGATGAAGGATTAGCACACACTGACATATTCTCCCAGTGATGGAGGATTATCGCACACTGGCAGATTGTCCCAGTGATGAAGAATTAGAACACACTGGCACATTGTCCCAGTGATGGATGATTAGCACACACTGGTACACTGTCCCAGTGATGGAGGATTAGCGCACACTGACACATTGCCCCAGTGATGGAGGATTAACGCAGACTGGCACATTGCCCCAGTGATGGAGGATTAACGCACACTGACACAGTGTCCCAGTGATGGAGGATTAACGTACACTGACACATTGTCCCAGCGATGGAGGATTTGCGCATACTGGTACATTGTCCCAGTGATGGAGGATTAACGTACACTGACACATTGTCCAAGTGATGGACGATTTGCGCGTACTGGTACATTGTCTCAGTGATGGAGGATTAGCCCACACTGACACATTGTCCCAGTGATGGAGCATTAGCACACACTGGCACAATGTTCCCAGTGATGGAGGATTAGCACACACTGGCACGTTGTCCCAGTCATGGAGGATTAGCACACACTGGCACATTGTCCCAGTGATGGATGATTAGCACACACTGGCACATTGTCCCAGTGATGGAGGATTAGCAAACACTGGCATAATGTCCCAGTGATGGAGGATTATCGCACACTGGCACATTGTCCCAGTGAACAATGATTAGCACACACTGGTACATGGTCCCAGTGATGGAGGATTATCGCAGACCGACACATTGTCCCAGTGATTGAGGATTAGTGAACACTGGCACATTGTCCCACTGATGGAGGATGAGCGCACACTGGCACATTGTCCCAGTGATGGAGTACTATGGCACACTGGCACATTGTCACAGTGATGGAGGATGCGCACTCACTGGCACATTGTCCCAGTGATGGAGGATTAGCTCACACTGGCACATTGTCCCAGTGATGGAGGATCAGAACACACTGGCACATTGTCGCAGTGATGTAGGATTAGCGCACACTAGCACATTGTCCCAATGATGGAGGATTAGCACACACTGACATATTCTCCCAGTGATGGAGGATTATCGCACACTGGCAGATTGTCCCAGTGATGAAGAATTAGCACACACTGGCATATTGTCCCAGTGATGGAGGATTATCGCACACTGGTACATTGTCCCAGTGATGGATGATTAGCACACACTGGTACACTGTCCCAGTGATGGAGGATTAGCGCACACTGGCACATTGTCCCAGTGATGGAGGATTAGCAAAAACTGGCACATTGTCCCAGTGATGGAGGATTATTGCACACTGGCGCATGTTCCCACTGATGGAGGATGATCGCACACTGGCACATGGTCCCAGTGATGGAGAATTAGCGCACATTGGCACATTGTCCCTGTGATGGAGGATTATCACACACTGGCATATTGTCCCAGTGATGGAGGATTATCGCACACTGGCACATTATCCCAGTGATGGAGGATTTGCGCACACTGGCACATTGTCCCAGTGATGGTGGATTAGCACACACTGGCATATTGTCCCAGTGATGGAGGATTATCGCACACTGACACGTTGTCGCATTGATGGTGGATTAGCGCACACTGGTACATTGCCCCAGTGATGGAGGATTATCGTGCACTGGTACATTGTCCCGTGATGGAGGATTATTGCACACTGCTACATTGTCGCAGTGATGGAGGATTATCGCACACTGGCACATTGTCCCCGTGATGGAGGATTAGCGCACACTGACACATTGTCCCAGTGATGGAGGATTACTGCATACTGGTACATTGTCTCAGTGATGGAGGATTAGCCCACACTGACACATTGTCCCAGTGATGGAGGATTAGCACACACTGGCACATTGTCCCAGTGATGGAGGATTAGCACACAGTGGCACATTGTCCCAGTATTGAGGATTAGCAGGCACTGGCACATTGTCCCAGTGATGGACAATTAGCACACACAGCACATTGTCCCAGTGATGGAGGATTAGCGAAAACTGGCACATTGTCCCAGTGATGGAGGTATATTGCACACTGGCGCATGTTCCCACTGATGGAGGATGATCGCACACTGGCACATGGTCCCAGTGATGGAGAATTAGCGCACATTGGCACATTGTCCCTGTGATGGAGGATTATCACACACTGGCATATTGTCCCAGTGATGGAGGATTATCGCACACTGGCACATTGTCCCAGTGATGGAGGATTTGCGCACACTGGCACATTGTCCCAGTGATGGAGGATTAGCACACACTGGCATATTGTCCCAGTGATGGAGGATTATCGCACACTGACACGTTGTCGCATTGATGGTGGATTAGCGCACACTGGTACATTGCCCCAGTGATGGAGGATTATCGTGCACTGGTACATTGTCCCGTGATGGAGGATTATTGCACACTGCTACATTGTCGCAGTGATGGAGGATTATCGCACACTGACACATTGCCCCAGTGATGGAGGATTAACGCACACTGACACATTGCCCCAGTGATGGAGGATTAACGCACACTGACACATTGTCCCAGTGATGGAGGATTAGAACACACTGGCACATGGTCCGAGTGATGGAGGATGAGCACTCACTGGCACATTGTCTCAGTGATGGAGGATTAGAATACACTGGAATATTGTCCCAGTGATGGAGGATGAGCACACAGTGGCACAGTGTCCCAGTGATGGAGAATTAGCACACACTGGCACATTGTCTCAGTGATGGAGGATTAGCATACACTGGCGCATTGTCTCACTGATGGAGGATTAGCACAAACTGACACATTGCCTCAGTGATGGAGGATTATTGCACACTGGTACATTGCCCCAGTGATGGAGGATTATCGCGCACTGGTACATTGTCCCAGTGATGGAGGATTATCACACACTGCTACATTGTCCCCGTGATGGAGGATAAGCGCACACTGGTTCATTGTCCCAGTGATGGCAGATTAGCGCACACTGGCACATTGTCCCAGTGATGGAGGATTAGCGCCCACTGGCACATTGTCTCTGTGATGGACGATTAGCACAGAGTCGTTCATTGTCCCAGTGATGGAAGATTAGTGCACACTGGTACATTGTCCCAGTGATGGAGGATTAGCATGCACTGGTTCATTGTCCCAGTGATGGAGGATTTGTGCACACTGGCACATTGTCCCAGTGATGGAGGA
Source organism: Isurus oxyrinchus (assembly GCA_026770705.1). Classification (NCBI taxonomy): domain Eukaryota; kingdom Metazoa; phylum Chordata; class Chondrichthyes; order Lamniformes; family Lamnidae; genus Isurus; species Isurus oxyrinchus. Next base: position 187,141,793 of record JANJGN010000005.1, on the reverse strand, counting down.
TTAGCACACACTGGCATATTTCCCAGTGATGGAGGATTATCGCACACTGACACTTTGTTGCAGTGATGGAGGTATAGTGCCCACTGTCACATTGTCTCAGTGATGGAGGATTAGCACACACTAGAACATTGTCACAGAGGTGGAGGATTAGCGCACACTGGCACATTGTCCCAGTGATGGAGGGTTAGCGCACACTGGCACAATGCCTCAGTGATGGAGGATTAGCGAACACTGGCACATTGTCCCAGTGATGGAGGATTAGCACATGCTGGTACATTATCCCAGTGATGGAGGATTAGCGCATGCTGGTAAATTATCCCAGTGATGGAGGATTAGCTCTCACTGGCACATTGTCTCAGTGAAGGAGGATTAGCGGACACTGGTACGTTGTCCCAGTGATGGAGGATTAGCGCACGCTGGTACAAAATCCAAGTGATGGAATATTAGCGCACACTGGTACATTGTCCCAGTGATGGAGGATTAGCGCACACTGGCACATTGTCCCAGTGATGGAGGATTAGTACACACTGGCACGTTGCCCCAGTGATGGAGGATTCGTGCACACTGGAACATTGCCCTGTGATGGAGGATAATCGCACACTGGCACATGTCTCAGTGATGGAGGATTATTGCGCACTGGCTCCTTGTCCCAGTGATGTAGGATTAGCGCACACTAGCAAATTGTCCCAATGATGGAGGATTAGCACACACTGACATATTCTCCCAGTGATGGAGGATTATCGCACACTGGCAGATTGTCCCAGTGATGAAGAATTAGCACACACTGGCATATTGTCCCAGTGATGGAGGATTATCGCACACTGGTACATTGTCCCAGTGATGGATGATTAGCACACACTGGTACACTGTCCCAGTGATGGAGGATTAGCGCACACTGACACATTGCCCCAGTGATGGAGGATTAACGCACACTGACACATTGCCCCAGTGATGGAGGATTAACGCACACTGACACAGTGTCCCAGTGATGGAGGATTAACGTACACTGACACATTGTCCAAGTGATGGACGATTTGCGCGTACTGGTACATTGTCTCAGTGATGGAGGATTAGCCCAAACTGACACATTGTCCCAGTGATGGAGCATTAGCACACACTGGCACATTGTCCCAGTGATGGAGGATTAGCACACACTGGCACGTTGTCCCAGTCATGGAGGTTTAGCACACACTGGCACATTGTACCAGTGATGGATGATTAGCACACACTGTCACATTGTCCCAGTGATGGAGGATTAGCAAACACTGGCATATTGTCCCAGTGATGGAGGATTATCGCTCACTGGCACATTGTCCCAGTGAACGATGATTAGCACACACTGGTACATTGTCCCAGTGATGGAGGATTATCGCAGACCGACACATTGTCCCAGTGATTGAGGATTAGTGAACACTGGCACATTGTCCCACTGATGGAGGATGAGCGCACACTGGCACATTGTCCCAGTGATGGAGTACTATGGCACACTGGCACATTGTCGCAGTGATGGAGGATGCGCACTCACTGGCACATTGTCCCAGTGATGGAGGATTAGCTCCCACTGGCACATTGTCCCAGTGATGGAGGATCAGAACACACTGGCACATTGTCACAGTGATGGAGGATTAGCGCACACTGGCACAATGTCCCAGTGATGGAGGATTAGCGCACACTGGCACATAGTACCAGTGATGGACAATTAGCACGCATTGGCACCTTGTCCCAGTGATGGAGGATTAGCACACACTGGCATATTGTCCCAGTAATGGAGGATTAACGCACACTGACACATTGCCCCAGTGATGGAGGATTAACGCACACTGACATATTGTCCCAGTGATGGAGGATTAACGTACACTGACACATTGTCCCAGTGATGGAGGAATAGCGCAAACTGGCACATTTTCCCCTGATGGGGGATTAGTGCACATTGGTACATTGACCCAGTGATGGAGGATTAGCACATGCTGGTACAAAATCCATGTGATGGAAGATTAGCGCACACTGGGACATTATCCCAGTAATGGAGGATTAGCAAACACTGGCATATTCTCCCAGTGATGGAGAATTATCGCACACTGACAGATTGTCCCAGTGATAGAGAATTAGCACACACTGGCACATTGTCCCAGTGATGGAGGATTAGCGCACACTGACACATTGCCGCAGTCTTGGTGGATTAGCACACACTGGTACATTGTCCCAGTGATGGAGGATTAGCGCACACTGACACATTGCCCCAGTGATGGAGGATTAACGCACACTGACACATTGCCCCAGAGATGGAGGATTAGCACAAACTGACACATTGTCGCAGTAATGGAGAATTAGCGCACACTGACACATTGCCCCAGTGATGGAGGATTAGCGCACACTGGCACATTGTCCCAGTGATGGAAGATTAGCACACACTGGCACATTGTCCCAGTGATGGAGGATTAGAACACACTGGCACATGGTCCGAGTGATGGAGGATGAGCACTCACTGGCACATTGTCTCAGTGATGGAGGATTAGAGTACACTGGAATATTGTCCCAGTGATGGAGGATGAGAACATAGTGGCACATTGTCCCAGTGATGGAGAATTAGCACACACTGGCACATTGTCTCAGTGATGGAGGATTAGCATACACTGGCACATTGTCTCACTGATGGAGGATTAGCACAAACTGACACATTGCCTCAGTGATGGAGGATCATTGCACACTGGTACATTGCCCCAGTGATGGAGGATTATCGCGCACTGGTACATTGTCCCAGTGATGGAGGATTATCACACACTGCTACATTGTCCCCGTGATGGAGGATAAGCGCACACTGGTTCATTGTCCCAGTGATGGCAGATTAGCGCACACTGGCACATTGTCCCAGTGATGGAGGATTAGCCCACACTGGCACATTGTCTCACTGATGGAGGATTAGCGCCCACTGGCACATTGTCTCTGTGATGGACGATTAGCACAGAGTCGTTCATTGTCCCAGTGATGGAGGATTAGTGCACACTGGTACATTGTCCCAGTGATGGAGGATTAGCATGCACTGGTTCATTGTCCCAGTGATGGAGGATTTGTGCACACTGGCACATTGTCCCAGTGATGGAGGATTAGCACACACTGGCATATTTCCCAGTGATGGAGGATTATCGCACACTGACACTTTGTTGCAGTGATGGAGGATTAGTGCCCACTGTCACATTGTCTCAGTGATGGAGGATTAGCACACACTAGAACATTGTCACAGAGGTGGAGGATTAGCGCACACTGGCACATTGTCCCAGTGATGGAGGGTTAGCGCACACTGGCACAATGCCTCAGTGATGGAGGATTAGCGAACACTGGCACATTGTCCCAGTGATGGAGGATTAGCACATGCTGGTACATTATCCCAGTGATGGAGGATTAGCGCATGCTGGTAAATTATCCCAGTGATGGAGGATTAGCTCTCACTGGCACATTGTCTCAGCGAAGGAGGATTAGCGGACACTGGTACGTTGTCCCAGTGATGGAGGATTAGCGCACGCTGGTACAAAATCCAAGTGATGGAATATTAGCGCACACTGGTACATTGTCCCAGTGATGGAGGATTAGCGCACACTGGCACATTGTCCCAGTGATGGAGGATTAGTACACACTGGCACGTTGCCCCAGTGATGGAGGATTCGTGCACACTGGAACATTGCCCTGTGATGGAGGATAATCGCACACTGGCACATGTCTCAGTGATGGAGGATTATTGCGCACTGGCTCCTTGTCCCAGTGATGTAGGATTAGCGCACACTAGCACATTGTCCCAATGATGAAGGATTAGCACACACTGACATATTCTCCCAGTGATGGAGGATTATCGCACACTGGCAGATTGTCCCAGTGATGAAGAATTAGAACACACTGGCACATTGTCCCAGTGATGGATGATTAGCACACACTGGTACACTGTCCCAGTGATGGAGGATTAGCGCACACTGACACATTGCCCCAGTGATGGAGGATTAACGCAGACTGGCACATTGCCCCAGTGATGGAGGATTAACGCACACTGACACAGTGTCCCAGTGATGGAGGATTAACGTACACTGACACATTGTCCCAGCGATGGAGGATTTGCGCATACTGGTACATTGTCCCAGTGATGGAGGATTAACGTACACTGACACATTGTCCAAGTGATGGACGATTTGCGCGTACTGGTACATTGTCTCAGTGATGGAGGATTAGCCCACACTGACACATTGTCCCAGTGATGGAGCATTAGCACACACTGGCACAATGTTCCCAGTGATGGAGGATTAGCACACACTGGCACGTTGTCCCAGTCATGGAGGATTAGCACACACTGGCACATTGTCCCAGTGATGGATGATTAGCACACACTGGCACATTGTCCCAGTGATGGAGGATTAGCAAACACTGGCATAATGTCCCAGTGATGGAGGATTATCGCACACTGGCACATTGTCCCAGTGAACAGTGATTAGCACACACTGGTACATGGTCCCAGTGATGGAGGATTATCGCAGACCGACACATTGTCCCAGTGATTGAGGATTAGTGAACACTGGCACATTGTCCCACTGATGGAGGATGAGCGCACACTGGCACATTGTCCCAGTGATGGAGTACTATGGCACACTGGCACATTGTCACAGTGATGGAGGATGCGCACTCACTGGCACATTGTCCCAGTGATGGAGGATTAGCTCACACTGGCACATTGTCCCAGTGATGGAGGATCAGAACACACTGGCACATTGTCGCAGTGATGTAGGATTAGCGCACACTAGCACATTGTCCCAATGATGGAGGATTAGCACACACTGACATATTCTCCCAGTGATGGAGGATTATCGCACACTGGCAGATTGTCCCAGTGATGAAGAATTAGCACACACTGGCATATTGTCCCAGTGACGGAGGATTATCGCACACTGGTACATTGTCCCAGTGATGGATGATTAGCACACACTGGTACACTGTCCCAGTGATGGAGGATTAGCGCACACTGACACATTGCCCCAGTGATGGAGGATTAACGCACACTGACACATTGCTCCAGTGATGGAGGACTAACGCACACTGACACAGTGTCCCAGTGATGGAGGATGAACGTACACTGACACATTGTCCAAGTGATGGACGATTTGCGCGTACTGGTACATTGTCTCAGTGATGGAGGATTAGCCCACACTGACACATTGTCCCAGTGATGGAGCATTAGCACACACTGGCACATTGTCCCAGTGATGGAGAATTAGCACACACTGGCACGTTGTCCCAGTCATGGAGGTTTAGCACACACTGGCACATTGTACCAGTGATGGATGATTAGCACACACTGTCACATTGTCCCAGTGATGGAGGTTTAGCAAACACTGGCATATTGTCCCAGTGATGGAGGATTATCGCACACTGGCACATTGTCCCAGTGAACGATGATTAGCACACACTGGTACATTGTCCCAGTGATGGAGGATTATCGCAGACTGACACATTGTCCCAGTGATTGAGGATTAGTGAACACTGGCACATTGTCCCACTGATGGAGGATGAGTGCACACTGGCACATTGTCCCAGTGATGGAGTACTATGGCACACTGGCACATTGTCGCAGTGATGGAGGATGCGCACTCACTGGCACATTGTCCCAGTGATGGAGGATTAGCTCCCACTGGCACATTGTCCCAGTGATGGAGGATCAGAACACACTGGCACATTGTCACAGTGATGGAGGATTAGCGCACACTGGCACAATGTCCCAGTGATGGAGGATTAGCACACACTGGCACATAGTACCAGTGATGGACAATTAGCACGCATTGGCACCTTGTCCCAGTGATGGAGGATTAGCACACACTGGCATATTGTCCCAGTAATGGAGGATTAACGCACACTGACACATTGCCCCAGTGATGGAGGATTAACGCACACTGACATATTGTCCCAGTGATGGAGGATTAACGTACACTGACACATTGTCCCAGTGATGGAGGAATAGCGCAAACTGGCACATTGTCCCAGTGATGGAGGATTAGCGCACACTGGCACATTTTCCCCTGATGGGGGATTAGTGCACATTGGTACATTGACCCAGTGATGGAGGATTAGCACATGCTGGTACAAAATCCAAGTGATGGAAGATTAGCGCACACTGGGACATTATCCCAGTAATGGAGGATTAGCAAACACTGGCATATTCTCCCAGTGATGGAGAATTATCGCACACTGACAGATTGTCCCAGTGATAGAGAATTAGCACACACTGGCACATTGTCCCAGTGATGGAGGATTAGCGCACACTGACACATTGCCGCAGTCTTGGTGGATTAGCACACACTGGTACATTGTCCCAGTGATGGAGGATTAGCGCACACTGACACATTGCCCCAGTGATGGAGGATTAACGCACACTGACACATTGCCCCAGAGATGGAGGATTAGCACAAACTGACACATTGTCGCAGTAATGGAGAATTAGCGCACACTGACACATTGCCCCAGTGATGGAGGATTAGCGCACACTGGCACATTGTCCCAGTGATGGAAGATTAGCACACACTGGCACATTGTCCCAGTGATGGAGGATTAGAACACACTGGCACATGGTCCGAGTGATGGAGGATGAGCACTCACTGGCACATTGTCTCAGTGATGGAGGATTAGAGTACACTGGAATATTGTCCCAGTGATGGAGGATGAGAACATAGTGGCACATTGTCCCAGTGATGGAGAATTAGCACACACTGGCACATTGTCTCAGTGATGGAGGATTAGCATACACTGGCACATTGTCTCACTGATGGAGGATTAGCACAAACTGACACATTGCCTCAGTGATGGAGGATCATTGCACACTGGTACATTGCCCCAGTGATGGAGGATTATCGCGCACTGGTACATTGTCCCAGTGATGGAGGATTATCACACACTGCTACATTGTCCCCGTGATGGAGGATAAGCGCACACTGGTTCATTGTCCCAGTGATGGCAGATTAGCGCACACTGGCACATTGTCCCAGTGATGGAGGATTAGCCCACACTGGCACATTGTCTCACTGATGGAGGATTAGCGCCCACTGGCACATTGTCTCTGTGATGGACGATTAGCACAGAGTCGTTCATTGTCCCAGTGATGGAGGATTAGTGCACACTGGTACATTGTCCCAGTGATGGAGGATTAGCATGCACTGGTTCATTGTCCCAGTGATGGAGGATTTGTGCACACTGGCACATTGTCCCAGTGATGGAGGATTAGCACACACTGGCATATTTCCCAGTGATGGAGGATTATCGCACACTGACACTTTGTTGCAGTGATGGAGGATTAGTGCCCACTGTCACATTGTCTCAGTGATGGAGGATTAGCACACACTAGAACATTGTCACAGAGGTGGAGGATTAGCGCACACTGGCACATTGTCCCAGTGATGGAGGGTTAGCGCACACTGGCACAATGCCTCAGTGATGGAGGATTAGCGAACACTGGCACATTGTCCCAGTGATGGAGGATTAGCACATGCTGGTACATTATCCCAGTGATGGAGGATTAGCGCATGCTGGTAAATTATCCCAGTGATGGAGGATTAGCTCTCACTGGCACATTGTCTCAGCGAAGGAGGATTAGCGGACACTGGTACGTTGTCCCAGTGATGGAGGATTAGCGCACGCTGGTACAAAATCCAAGTGATGGAATATTAGCGCACACTGGTACATTGTCCCAGTGATGGAGGATTAGCGCACACTGGCACATTGTCCCAGTGATGGAGGATTAGTACACACTGGCACGTTGCCCCAGTGATGGAGGATTCGTGCACACTGGAACATTGCCCTGTGATGGAGGATAATCGCACACTGGCACATGTCTCAGTGATGGAGGATTATTGCGCACTGGCTCCTTGTCCCAGTGATGTAGGATTAGCGCACACTAGCACATTGTCCCAATGATGAAGGATTAGCACACACTGACATATTCTCCCAGTGATGGAGGATTATCGCACACTGGCAGATTGTCCCAGTGATGAAGAATTAGAACACACTGGCACATTGTCCCAGTGATGGATGATTAGCACACACTGGTACACTGTCCCAGTGATGGAGGATTAGCGCACACTGACACATTGCCCCAGTGATGGAGGATTAACGCAGACTGGCACATTGCCCCAGTGATGGAGGATTAACGCACACTGACACAGTGTCCCAGTGATGGAGGATTAACGTACACTGACACATTGTCCCAGCGATGGAGGATTTGCGCATACTGGTACATTGTCCCAGTGATGGAGGATTAACGTACACTGACACATTGTCCAAGTGATGGACGATTTGCGCGTACTGGTACATTGTCTCAGTGATGGAGGATTAGCCCACACTGACACATTGTCCCAGTGATGGAGCATTAGCACACACTGGCACAATGTTCCCAGTGATGGAGGATTAGCACACACTGGCACGTTGTCCCAGTCATGGAGGATTAGCACACACTGGCACATTGTCCCAGTGATGGATGATTAGCACACACTGGCACATTGTCCCAGTGATGGAGGATTAGCAAACACTGGCATAATGTCCCAGTGATGGAGGATTATCGCACACTGGCACATTGTCCCAGTGAACAGTGATTAGCACACACTGGTACATGGTCCCAGTGATGGAGGATTATCGCAGACCGACACATTGTCCCAGTGATTGAGGATTAGTGAACACTGGCACATTGTCCCACTGATGGAGGATGAGCGCACACTGGCACATTGTCCCAGTGATGGAGTACTATGGCACACTGGCACATTGTCACAGTGATGGAGGATGCGCACTCACTGGCACATTGTCCCAGTGATGGAGGATTAGCTCACACTGGCACATTGTCCCAGTGATGGAGGATCAGAACACACTGGCACATTGTCGCAGTGATGTAGGATTAGCGCACACTAGCACATTGTCCCAATGATGGAGGATTAGCACACACTGACATATTCTCCCAGTGATGGAGGATTATCGCACACTGGCAGATTGTCCCAGTGATGAAGAATTAGCACACACTGGCATATTGTCCCAGTGACGGAGGATTATCGCACACTGGTACATTGTCCCAGTGATGGATGATTAGCACACACTGGTACACTGTCCCAGTGATGGAGGATTAGCGCACACTGACACATTGCCCCAGTGATGGAGGATTAACGCACACTGACACATTGCTCCAGTGATGGAGGACTAACGCACACTGACACAGTGTCCCAGTGATGGAGGATGAACGTACACTGACACATTGTCCAAGTGATGGACGATTTGCGCGTACTGGTACATTGTCTCAGTGATGGAGGATTAGCCCACACTGACACATTGTCCCAGTGATGGAGCATTAGCACACACTGGCACATTGTCCCAGTGATGGAGAATTAGCACACACTGGCACGTTGTCCCAGTCATGGAGGTTTAGCACACACTGGCACATTGTACCAGTGATGGATGATTAGCACACACTGTCACATTGTCCCAGTGATGGAGGTTTAGCAAACACTGGCATATTGTCCCAGTGATGGAGGATTATCGCACACTGGCACATTGTCCCAGTGAACGATGATTAGCACACACTGGTACATTGTCCCAGTGATGGAGGATTATCGCAGACTGACACATTGTCCCAGTGATTGAGGATTAGTGAACACTGGCACATTGTCCCACTGATGGAGGATGAGTGCACACTGGCACATTGTCCCAGTGATGGAGTACTATGGCACACTGGCACATTGTCGCAGTGATGGAGGATGCGCACTCACTGGCACATTGTCCCAGTGATGGAGGATTAGCTCCCACTGGCACATTGTCCCAGTGATGGAGGATCAGAACACACTGGCACATTGTCACAGTGATGGAGGATTAGCGCACACTGGCACAATGTCCCAGTGATGGAGGATTAGCACACACTGGCACATAGTACCAGTGATGGACAATTAGCACGCATTGGCACCTTGTCCCAGTGATGGAGGATTAGCACACACTGGCATATTGTCCCAGTAATGGAGGATTAACGCACACTGACACATTGCCCCAGTGATGGAGGATTAACGCACACTGACATATTGTCCCAGTGATGGAGGATTAACGTACACTGACACATTGTCCCAGTGATGGAGGAATAGCGCAAACTGGCACATTGTCCCAGTGATGGAGGATTAGCGCACACTGGCACATTTTCCCCTGATGGGGGATTAGTGCACATTGGTACATTGACCCAGTGATGGAGGATTAGCACATGCTGGTACAAAATCCAAGTGATGGAAGATTAGCGCACACTGGGACATTATCCCAGTAATGGAGGATTAGCAAACACTGGCATATTCTCCCAGTGATGGAGAATTATCGCACACTGACAGATTGTCCCAGTGATAGAGAATTAGCACACACTGGCACATTGTCCCAGTGATGGAGGATTAGCGCACACTGACACATTGCCGCAGTCTTGGTGGATTAGCACACACTGGTACATTGTCCCAGTGATGGAGGATTAGCGCACACTGACACATTGCCCAAGTGATGGAGGATTAACGCACACTGACACATTGCCCCAGAGATGGAGGATTAGCACAAACTGACACATTGTCGCAGTAATGGAGAATTAGCGCACACTGACACATTGCCCCAGTGATGGAGGATTAGCACACACTGGCACATTGTCCCAGTGATGGAAGATTAGCACACATTGGCACATTGTCCCAGTGATGGAGGATTAGAACACACTGGCACATGGTCCGAGTGATGGAGGATGAGCACTCACTGGCACATTGTCTCAGTGATGGAGGATTAGAATACACTGGAATATTGTCCCAGTGATGGAGGATGAGCACTTAGTGGCACATTGTCCCAGTGAAGGAGAATTAGCACACACTGGCACATTGTCTCAGTGATGGAGGATTAGCATACACTGGCACATTGTCTCACTGATGGAGGATTAGCACAAACTGACACATTGCCTCAGTGATGGAGGATTATTGCACACTGGTACATTGCCCCAGTGATGGAGGATTATCGCGCACTGGTACATTGTCCCAGTGATGGAGGATTATCACACACTGCTACATTGTCCCCGTGATGGAGGATAAGCGCATACTGGTTCATTGTCCCAGTGATGGCAGATTAGCGCACACTGGCACATTGTCCCAGTGATGGAGGATTAGCCCACACTGGCACATTGTCTCACTGATGGAGGATTAGCGCCCACTGGCACATTGTCTCTGTGATGGACGATTAGCACAGAGTCGTTCATTGTCCCAGTGATGGAGGATTAGTGCACACTGGTACATTGTCCCAGTGATGGAGGATTAGCATGCACTGGTTCATTGTCCCAGTGATGGAGGATTTGTGCACACTGGCACATTGTCCCAGTGATGGAGGATTAGCACACACTGGCATATTTCCCAGTGATGGAGGATTATCACACACTGACACTTTGTTGCAGTGATGGAGGATTAGTGCCCACTGTCACATTGTCTTAGTGATGGAGGATTAGCACACACTAGCACATTGTCACAGAGGTGGAGGATTAGCGCACACTGGCACATTGTCCCAGTGATGGAGGATTAGCGCATGCTGGTAAATTATCCCAGTGATGGAGGATTAGCTCTCACTGGCACATTGTCTCAGTGAAGGAGGATTAGCGGACACTGGTACGTTGTCCCAGTGATGGAGGATTAGCGCACGCTGGTACAAAATCCAAGTGATGGAATATTAGCGCACACTGGTACATTGTCCCAGTAATGGAGGATTAGCGCACACTGGCACATTGTCCCAGTGATGGAGGATTAGTACACACTGGCACGTTGCCCCAGTGATGGAGGATTCGTGCACACTGGAACATTGCCCTGTGATGGAGGATAATTGCACACTGGCACATGTCTCAGTGATGGAGGATTATTGCACACTGGCTCCTTGTCCCAGTGATGTAGGATTAGCGCACACTAGCACATTGTCCCAATGATGGAGGATTAGCACACACTGACATATTCTCCCAGTGATGGAGGATTATCGCACACTGGCAGATTGTCCCAGTGATGAAGAATTAGAACACACTGGCACATTGTCCCAGTGATGGATGATTAGCACACAATGGTACACTGTCCCAGTGATGGAGGATTACTGCACACTGACACATTGCCCCAGTGATGGAGGATTAACGCACACTGGCACAGTGTCCCAGTGATGGAGGATTAACGTACACTGACACATTGTCCCAGCGATGGAGGATTTGCGCATACTGGTACATTGTCCCAGTGATGGAGGATTAACGTACACTGACACATTGTCCAAGTGATGGACGATTTGCGCGTACTGGTACATTGTCTCAGTGATGGAGGATTAGCCCACACTGACACATTGTCCCAGTGATGGAGCATTAGCACACACTGGCACAATGTTCCCAGTGATGGAGGATTAGCACACACTGGCACGTTGTCAAAGTCATGGAGGATTAGCACACACTGGCACATTGTCCCAGTGATGGATGATTAGCACACACTGGCACATTGTCCCAGTGATGGTGGATTAGCAAACACTGGCATATTGTCCCAGTGATGGAGGATTATCGCACACTGGCACATTGTCCCAGTGAACGATGATTAGCACACACTGGTACATTGTCCCAGTGATGGAGGATTATCGCAGACCGACACATTGTCCCAGTGATTGAGGAATAGTGAACACTGGCACATTGTCCCACTGATGGAGGATGAGCGCACACTGGCACATTGTCCCAGTGATGGAGTACTATGGCACACTGGCACATTGTCGCAGTGATGGAGGATGCGCACTCATTGGCACATTGTCCCAGTGATGGAGGATTAGCTCACACTGGCACATTGTCCCAGTGATGGAGGATCAGAACACACTGGCACATTGTCGCAGTGATGGAGGATTAGCGCACACTGGCACAATGTCCCAGTGATGGGGGATTAGCACACACTGGCACATTGTCCAGTGATGGAAGATTAGCACACACTGGCACATTGTCCCAGTGATGGAGGATTAGCAAACACTGGCATATTGTCCCAGTGATTGAGGATTATCGCACACTGGCACATTGTCCCATTGCTTGAGGATCATTGCACACTGGCATATTGTCCCAGTGATGGAGGATAATAGCACATTGGCACATTGTCTCAGTGATGGAGGATTATTTCGTACTGGCACCTTGTCCCAGTGATGGAGGATTAGCACACACTAGCTCATTGTCCCAGTGATGGAGGATTAGCACACTCTGGCATATTCTCCCAGTGATGGAAAATTATCGCACACTGACAGATTGTCCCAGTGATGGAGAATTAGCACACGCTGGCATATTGTCCCAGTGATGGAGAATTATCCCACACTGGCACATTATCCCAGTGATGGATGATTAGCACACACTGGTACATTGTCCCAGTGATGGAGGATTAGCGCACACTGACACATTGCCCCAGTCTTGGAGGATTAACGCACACTGACACATTGCCCCAGTGATGGAGGATTAGCCCACACTGACACATTGTCCCAGTGATGGAGGATTAGCATACACTGGCACATTGTCCCAGTGATGGAGGATTAGCACACACTGGCACATTGTCCCAGTGATGGAGGTTTAGCACACACTGGCATATTGTCCCAGTGATGGAGGATTATTGCACATTGGCACATTGTCCCAGTGATGGATGATTAGCACACACTGGTACATTGTCCCAGTGATGGAGGATTATCGCAGACTGACACAATGTCCCAGTGATTGAGGATTAGTGAACACTGGCACATTGTCCCTCTGATGGAGGATGAGCGCACACTGGCACATTGTACAAGTGATGGAGGATCAGAACACACTGGCACATTGTCGCTGTGATGGAGGATTAGCGCACACTGGCACAATGTCCCAGTGATGGAGGATTAGCGCACACTGGCACATAGTCCCAGTGATGGACAATTAGCACGCATTGGCACCTTGTCCCAGTGATGGAGGATTAGCACACACTGGCATATTGTCCCAGTGATGGAGGATTAACGCACACTGACACATTGCCCCGGTGATGGAGGATTAGCACACACTGACACATTGCCCCAGTGATGGAGGATTAGCAAACACTGGCACGTTGTCCCAGTCATGGAGGTTTAGCACACACTGGCACATTGTACCAGTGATGGATGATTAGCACACACTGTCACATTGTCCCAGTGATGGAGGATTAGCAAACACTGGCATATTGTCCCAGTGATGGAGGATTATCGCTCACTGGCACATTGTCCCAGTGAACGATGATTAGCACACACTGGTACATTGTCCCAGTGATGGAGGATTATCGCAGACCGACACATTGTCCCAGTGATTGAGGATTAGTGAACACTGGCACATTGTCCCACTGATGGAGGATGAGCGCACACTGGCACATTGTCCCAGTGATGGAGTACTATGGCACACTGGCACATTGTCGCAGTGATGGAGGATGCGCACTCACTGGCACATTGTCCCAGTGATGGAGGATTAGCTCCCACTGGCACATTGTCCCAGTGATGGAGGATCAGAACACACTGGCACATTGTCACAGTGATGGAGGATTAGCGCACACTGGCACAATGTCCCAGTGATGGAGGATTAGCGCACACTGGCACATAGTACCAGTGATGGACAATTAGCACGCATTGGCACCTTGTCCCAGTGATGGAGGATTAGCACACACTGGCATATTGTCCCAGTAATGGAGGATTAACGCACACTGACACATTGCCCCAGTGATGGAGGATTAACGCACACTGACATATTGTCCCAGTGATGGAGGATTAACGTACACTGACACATTGTCCCAGTGATGGAGGAATAGCGCAAACTGGCACATTTTCCCCTGATGGGGGATTAGTGCACATTGGTACATTGACCCAGTGATGGAGGATTAGCACATGCTGGTACAAAATCCATGTGATGGAAGATTAGCGCACACTGGGACATTATCCCAGTAATGGAGGATTAGCAAACACTGGCATATTCTCCCAGTGATGGAGAATTATCGCACACTGACAGATTGTCCCAGTGATAGAGAATTAGCACACACTGGCACATTGTCCCAGTGATGGAGGATTAGCGCACACTGACACATTGCCGCAGTCTTGGTGGATTAGCACACACTGGTACATTGTCCCAGTGATGGAGGATTAGCGCACACTGACACATTGCCCCAGTGATGGAGGATTAACGCACACTGACACATTGCCCCAGAGATGGAGGATTAGCACAAACTGACACATTGTCGCAGTAATGGAGAATTAGCGCACACTGACACATTGCCCCAGTGATGGAGGATTAGCGCACACTGGCACATTGTCCCAGTGATGGAAGATTAGCACACACTGGCACATTGTCCCAGTGATGGAGGATTAGAACACACTGGCACATGGTCCGAGTGATGGAGGATGAGCACTCACTGGCACATTGTCTCAGTGATGGAGGATTAGAGTACACTGGAATATTGTCCCAGTGATGGAGGATGAGAACATAGTGGCACATTGTCCCAGTGATGGAGAATTAGCACACACTGGCACATTGTCTCAGTGATGGAGGATTAGCATACACTGGCACATTGTCTCACTGATGGAGGATTAGCACAAACTGACACATTGCCTCAGTGATGGAGGATCATTGCACACTGGTACATTGCCCCAGTGATGGAGGATTATCGCGCACTGGTACATTGTCCCAGTGATGGAGGATTATCACACACTGCTACATTGTCCCCGTGATGGAGGATAAGCGCACACTGGTTCATTGTCCCAGTGATGGCAGATTAGCGCACACTGGCACATTGTCCCAGTGATGGAGGATTAGCCCACACTGGCACATTGTCTCACTGATGGAGGATTAGCGCCCACTGGCACATTGTCTCTGTGATGGACGATTAGCACAGAGTCGTTCATTGTCCCAGTGATGGAGGATTAGTGCACACTGGTACATTGTCCCAGTGATGGAGGATTAGCATGCACTGGTTCATTGTCCCAGTGATGGAGGATTTGTGCACACTGGCACATTGTCCCAGTGATGGAGGATTAGCACACACTGGCATATTTCCCAGTGATGGAGGATTATCGCACACTGACACTTTGTTGCAGTGATGGAGGATTAGTGCCCACTGTCACATTGTCTCAGTGATGGAGGATTAGCACACACTAGAACATTGTCACAGAGGTGGAGGATTAGCGCACACTGGCACATTGTCCCAGTGATGGAGGGTTAGCGCACACTGGCACAATGCCTCAGTGATGGAGGATTAGCGAACACTGGCACATTGTCCCAGTGATGGAGGATTAGCACATGCTGGTACATTATCCCAGTGATGGAGGATTAGCGCATGCTGGTAAATTATCCCAGTGATGGAGGATTAGCTCTCACTGGCACATTGTCTCAGCGAAGGAGGATTAGCGGACACTGGTACGTTGTCCCAGTGATGGAGGATTAGCGCACGCTGGTACAAAATCCAAGTGATGGAATATTAGCGCACACTGGTACATTGTCCCAGTGATGGAGGATTAGCGCACACTGGCACATTGTCCCAGTGATGGAGGATTAGTACACACTGGCACGTTGCCCCAGTGATGGAGGATTCGTGCACACTGGAACATTGCCCTGTGATGGAGGATAATCGCACACTGGCACATGTCTCAGTGATGGAGGATTATTGCGCACTGGCTCCTTGTCCCAGTGATGTAGGATTAGCGCACACTAGCACATTGTCCCAATGATGAAGGATTAGCACACACTGACATATTCTCCCAGTGATGGAGGATTATCGCACACTGGCAGATTGTCCCAGTGATGAAGAATTAGAACACACTGGCACATTGTCCCAGTGATGGATGATTAGCACACACTGGTACACTGTCCCAGTGATGGAGGATTAGCGCACACTGACACATTGCCCCAGTGATGGAGGATTAACGCAGACTGGCACATTGCCCCAGTGATGGAGGATTAACGCACACTGACACAGTGTCCCAGTGATGGAGGATTAACGTACACTGACACATTGTCCCAGCGATGGAGGATTTGCGCATACTGGTACATTGTCCCAGTGATGGAGGATTAACGTACACTGACACATTGTCCAAGTGATGGACGATTTGCGCGTACTGGTACATTGTCTCAGTGATGGAGGATTAGCCCACACTGACACATTGTCCCAGTGATGGAGCATTAGCACACACTGGCACAATGTTCCCAGTGATGGAGGATTAGCACACACTGGCACGTTGTCCCAGTCATGGAGGATTAGCACACACTGGCACATTGTCCCAGTGATGGATGATTAGCACACACTGGCACATTGTCCCAGTGATGGAGGATTAGCAAACACTGGCATAATGTCCCAGTGATGGAGGATTATCGCACACTGGCACATTGTCCCAGTGAACAGTGATTAGCACACACTGGTACATGGTCCCAGTGATGGAGGATTATCGCAGACCGACACATTGTCCCAGTGATTGAGGATTAGTGAACACTGGCACATTGTCCCACTGATGGAGGATGAGCGCACACTGGCACATTGTCCCAGTGATGGAGTACTATGGCACACTGGCACATTGTCACAGTGATGGAGGATGCGCACTCACTGGCACATTGTCCCAGTGATGGAGGATTAGCTCACACTGGCACATTGTCCCAGTGATGGAGGATCAGAACACACTGGCACATTGTCGCAGTGATGTAGGATTAGCGCACACTAGCACATTGTCCCAATGATGGAGGATTAGCACACACTGACATATTCTCCCAGTGATGGAGGATTATCGCACACTGGCAGATTGTCCCAGTGATGAAGAATTAGCACACACTGGCATATTGTCCCAGTGACGGAGGATTATCGCACACTGGTACATTGTCCCAGTGATGGATGATTAGCACACACTGGTACACTGTCCCAGTGATGGAGGATTAGCGCACACTGACACATTGCCCCAGTGATGGAGGATTAACGCACACTGACACATTGCTCCAGTGATGGAGGACTAACGCACACTGACACAGTGTCCCAGTGATGGAGGATGAACGTACACTGACACATTGTCCAAGTGATGGACGATTTGCGCGTACTGGTACATTGTCTCAGTGATGGAGGATTAGCCCACACTGACACATTGTCCCAGTGATGGAGCATTAGCACACACTGGCACATTGTCCCAGTGATGGAGAATTAGCACACACTGGCACGTTGTCCCAGTCATGGAGGTTTAGCACACACTGGCACATTGTACCAGTGATGGATGATTAGCACACACTGTCACATTGTCCCAGTGATGGAGGTTTAGCAAACACTGGCATATTGTCCCAGTGATGGAGGATTATCGCACACTGGCACATTGTCCCAGTGAACGATGATTAGCACACACTGGTACATTGTCCCAGTGATGGAGGATTATCGCAGACTGACACATTGTCCCAGTGATTGAGGATTAGTGAACACTGGCACATTGTCCCACTGATGGAGGATGAGTGCACACTGGCACATTGTCCCAGTGATGGAGTACTATGGCACACTGGCACATTGTCGCAGTGATGGAGGATGCGCACTCACTGGCACATTGTCCCAGTGATGGAGGATTAGCTCCCACTGGCACATTGTCCCAGTGATGGAGGATCAGAACACACTGGCACATTGTCACAGTGATGGAGGATTAGCGCACACTGGCACAATGTCCCAGTGATGGAGGATTAGCACACACTGGCACATAGTACCAGTGATGGACAATTAGCACGCATTGGCACCTTGTCCCAGTGATGGAGGATTAGCACACACTGGCATATTGTCCCAGTAATGGAGGATTAACGCACACTGACACATTGCCCCAGTGATGGAGGATTAACGCACACTGACATATTGTCCCAGTGATGGAGGATTAACGTACACTGACACATTGTCCCAGTGATGGAGGAATAGCGCAAACTGGCACATTGTCCCAGTGATGGAGGATTAGCGCACACTGGCACATTTTCCCCTGATGGGGGATTAGTGCACATTGGTACATTGACCCAGTGATGGAGGATTAGCACATGCTGGTACAAAATCCAAGTGATGGAAGATTAGCGCACACTGGGACATTATCCCAGTAATGGAGGATTAGCAAACACTGGCATATTCTCCCAGTGATGGAGAATTATCGCACACTGACAGATTGTCCCAGTGATAGAGAATTAGCACACACTGGCACATTGTCCCAGTGATGGAGGATTAGCGCACACTGACACATTGCCGCAGTCTTGGTGGATTAGCACACACTGGTACATTGTCCCAGTGATGGAGGATTAGCGCACACTGACACATTGCCCAAGTGATGGAGGATTAACGCACACTGACACATTGCCCCAGAGATGGAGGATTAGCACAAACTGACACATTGTCGCAGTAATGGAGAATTAGCGCACACTGACACATTGCCCCAGTGATGGAGGATTAGCACACACTGGCACATTGTCCCAGTGATGGAAGATTAGCACACATTGGCACATTGTCCCAGTGATGGAGGATTAGAACACACTGGCACATGGTCCGAGTGATGGAGGATGAGCACTCACTGGCACATTGTCTCAGTGATGGAGGATTAGAATACACTGGAATATTGTCCCAGTGATGGAGGATGAGCACTTAGTGGCACATTGTCCCAGTGAAGGAGAATTAGCACACACTGGCACATTGTCTCAGTGATGGAGGATTAGCATACACTGGCACATTGTCTCACTGATGGAGGATTAGCACAAACTGACACATTGCCTCAGTGATGGAGGATTATTGCACACTGGTACATTGCCCCAGTGATGGAGGATTATCGCGCACTGGTACATTGTCCCAGTGATGGAGGATTATCACACACTGCTACATTGTCCCCGTGATGGAGGATAAGCGCATACTGGTTCATTGTCCCAGTGATGGCAGATTAGCGCACACTGGCACATTGTCCCAGTGATGGAGGATTAGCCCACACTGGCACATTGTCTCACTGATGGAGGATTAGCGCCCACTGGCACATTGTCTCTGTGATGGACGATTAGCACAGAGTCGTTCATTGTCCCAGTGATGGAGGATTAGTGCACACTGGTACATTGTCCCAGTGATGGAGGATTAGCATGCACTGGTTCATTGTCCCAGTGATGGAGGATTTGTGCACACTGGCACATTGTCCCAGTGATGGAGGATTAGCACACACTGGCATATTTCCCAGTGATGGAGGATTATCACACACTGACACTTTGTTGCAGTGATGGAGGATTAGTGCCCACTGTCACATTGTCTTAGTGATGGAGGATTAGCACACACTAGCACATTGTCACAGAGGTGGAGGATTAGCGCACACTGGCACATTGTCCCAGTGATGGAGGATTAGCGCATGCTGGTAAATTATCCCAGTGATGGAGGATTAGCTCTCACTGGCACATTGTCTCAGTGAAGGAGGATTAGCGGACACTGGTACGTTGTCCCAGTGATGGAGGATTAGCGCACGCTGGTACAAAATCCAAGTGATGGAATATTAGCGCACACTGGTACATTGTCCCAGTAATGGAGGATTAGCGCACACTGGCACATTGTCCCAGTGATGGAGGATTAGTACACACTGGCACGTTGCCCCAGTGATGGAGGATTCGTGCACACTGGAACATTGCCCTGTGATGGAGGATAATTGCACACTGGCACATGTCTCAGTGATGGAGGATTATTGCACACTGGCTCCTTGTCCCAGTGATGTAGGATTAGCGCACACTAGCACATTGTCCCAATGATGGAGGATTAGCACACACTGACATATTCTCCCAGTGATGGAGGATTATCGCACACTGGCAGATTGTCCCAGTGATGAAGAATTAGAACACACTGGCACATTGTCCCAGTGATGGATGATTAGCACACAATGGTACACTGTCCCAGTGATGGAGGATTACTGCACACTGACACATTGCCCCAGTGATGGAGGATATTAACGCACACTGGCACAGTGTCCCAGTGATGGAGGATTAACGTACACTGACACATTGTCCCAGCGATGGAGGATTTGCGCCATACTGGTACATTGTCCCAGTGATGGAGGATTAACGTACACTGACACATTGTCCAAGTGATGGACGATTTGCGCGTACTGGTACATTGTCTCAGTGATGGAGGATTAGCCCACACTGACACATTTGTCCCAGTGATGGAGCATTAGCAACACACTGGCACATTATGTTCCCAAGTGATGGAGGATTAGCACACACTGGCACGTTGTCAAAGTCATGGAGGATTAGCACACAACTGGCACATTGTCCCAGTGATGGATGATTAGCACACACTGGCACATTGTCCCAGTGATGGTGGATTAGCAAACACTGGCATATTGTCCCAGTGATGGAGGATTATCGCACACTGGGCACATTGTCCCAGTGAACGATGATTAGCACACACTGGTACATTGTCCCAGTGATGGAGGATTATCGCAGACCGACACATTGTCCCAGTGATTGAGGAATAGTGAACACTGGCACATTGTCCCACTGATGGAGGATGAGCGCACACTGGCACATTGTCCCAGTGATGGAGTACTATGGGCACACTGGCTACATTTGTCGCAGTGATGGAGGATGCGCACTCATTGGCACATTGTCCCAGTGATGGAGGATTAGCTCACAACTGGCACATTGTCCCAGTGATGGAGGATCAGAACACACTGGCACATTGTCGCAGTGATGGAGGATTAGCGCACACTGGCACAATGTCCCAGTGATGGGGGATTAGCACACACTGGCAACATTGTCCAGTGATGGAAGATTAGCACACACTGGCACATTGTCCCAGTGATGGAGGATTAGCAAACACTGGCATTATTGTCCCAGTGATTGAGGATTATCGCACACTGGCACATTGTCCCATTGCTTGAGGATCATTGCACACTGGCATATTGTCCCAGTGATGGAGGATAATAGCACATTGGCACAATTGTCTCAGTGATGGAGGATTATTTCGTACTGGCACCTTGTCCCAGTGATGGAGGAATTAGCACACACTAGCTCATTGTCCCAGTGATGGGAATTAGCACACTCTGGCATATTCTTTCCCAGTGATGGAAAAATTAATCGCACTACTGACAGATTGTCCCAGTGATGGAGAATTAGCACACGCTGGCATATTGTCCCAGTGATGGAGAATTATCCCACACTGGCACACTTATCCCAGTGATGGATGATTAGCACACACTGGTACATTGTCCCAGTGAATGGAGGATTAGCAGCACACTGACACATTGCCCCAGTCTTGGAGGATTAATCGCACTGACAACACTATGCTCTCCCAGTGATGGAGGATTAGCCCCCACACTGACACATTGTCCCAGTGATGCGTGGATTAGCATACACTGGCACATTGTCCCAGTGATGGAGGATTAGCACACCACTGGCACATTGTCCCCAGTGTTGTCCCAGTGATGGAGGATTATTGCACATTGGCACATTGTCCCAGTGATGGATGATTAGCACACACTGGTACATTGTCCCAGTGATGGAGGATTATCGCAGACTGACACAATGTCCCAGTGATTGAGGATTAGTGAACACTGGCACATTGTCCCTCTGATGGAGGATGAGCGCACACTGGCACATTGTACAAGTGATGGAGGATCAGAACACACTGGCACATTGTCGCTGTGATGGAGGATTAGCGCACACTGGCACAATGTCCCAGTGATGGAGGATTAGCGCACACTGGCACATAGTCCCAGTGATGGACAATTAGCACGCATTGGCACCTTGTCCCAGTGATGGAGGATTAGCACACACTGGCATATTGTCCCAGTGATGGAGGATTAACGCACACTGACACATTGCCCCGGTGATGGAGGATTAGCACACACTGACACATTGCCCCAGTGATGGAGGATTAGCAAACACTGGCACGTTGTCCCAGTCATGGAGGTTTAGCACACACTGGCACATTGTACCAGTGATGGATGATTAGCACACACTGTCACATTGTCCCAGTGATGGAGGATTAGCAAACACTGGCATATTGTCCCAGTGATGGAGGATTATCGCTCACTGGCACATTGTCCCAGTGAACGATGATTAGCACACACTGGTACATTGTCCCAGTGATGGAGGATTATCGCAGACCGACACATTGTCCCAGTGATTGAGGATTAGTGAACACTGGCACATTGTCCCACTGATGGAGGATGAGCGCACACTGGCACATTGTCCCAGTGATGGAGTACTATGGCACACTGGCACATTGTCGCAGTGATGGAGGATGCGCACTCACTGGCACATTGTCCCAGTGATGGAGGATTAGCTCCCACTGGCACATTGTCCCAGTGATGGAGGATCAGAACACACTGGCACATTGTCACAGTGATGGAGGATTAGCGCACACTGGCACAATGTCCCAGTGATGGAGGATTAGCGCACACTGGCACATAGTACCAGTGATGGACAATTAGCACGCATTGGCACCTTGTCCCAGTGATGGAGGATTAGCACACACTGGCATATTGTCCCAGTAATGGAGGATTAACGCACACTGACACATTGCCCCAGTGATGGAGGATTAACGCACACTGACATATTGTCCCAGTGATGGAGGATTAACGTACACTGACACATTGTCCCAGTGATGGAGGAATAGCGCAAACTGGCACATTTTCCCCTGATGGGGGATTAGTGCACATTGGTACATTGACCCAGTGATGGAGGATTAGCACATGCTGGTACAAAATCCATGTGATGGAAGATTAGCGCACACTGGGACATTATCCCAGTAATGGAGGATTAGCAAACACTGGCATATTCTCCCAGTGATGGAGAATTATCGCACACTGACAGATTGTCCCAGTGATAGAGAATTAGCACACACTGGCACATTGTCCCAGTGATGGAGGATTAGCGCACACTGACACATTGCCGCAGTCTTGGTGGATTAGCACACACTGGTACATTGTCCCAGTGATGGAGGATTAGCGCACACTGACACATTGCCCCAGTGATGGAGGATTAACGCACACTGACACATTGCCCCAGAGATGGAGGATTAGCACAAACTGACACATTGTCGCAGTAATGGAGAATTAGCGCACACTGACACATTGCCCCAGTGATGGAGGATTAGCGCACACTGGCACATTGTCCCAGTGATGGAAGATTAGCACACACTGGCACATTGTCCCAGTGATGGAGGATTAGAACACACTGGCACATGGTCCGAGTGATGGAGGATGAGCACTCACTGGCACATTGTCTCAGTGATGGAGGATTAGAGTACACTGGAATATTGTCCCAGTGATGGAGGATGAGAACATAGTGGCACATTGTCCCAGTGATGGAGAATTAGCACACACTGGCACATTGTCTCAGTGATGGAGGATTAGCATACACTGGCACATTGTCTCACTGATGGAGGATTAGCACAAACTGACACATTGCCTCAGTGATGGAGGATCATTGCACACTGGTACATTGCCCCAGTGATGGAGGATTATCGCGCACTGGTACATTGTCCCAGTGATGGAGGATTATCACACACTGCTACATTGTCCCCGTGATGGAGGATAAGCGCACACTGGTTCATTGTCCCAGTGATGGCAGATTAGCGCACACTGGCACATTGTCCCAGTGATGGAGGATTAGCCCACACTGGCACATTGTCTCACTGATGGAGGATTAGCGCCCACTGGCACATTGTCTCTGTGATGGACGATTAGCACAGAGTCGTTCATTGTCCCAGTGATGGAGGATTAGTGCACACTGGTACATTGTCCCAGTGATGGAGGATTAGCATGCACTGGTTCATTGTCCCAGTGATGGAGGATTTGTGCACACTGGCACATTGTCCCAGTGATGGAGGATTAGCACACACTGGCATATTTCCCAGTGATGGAGGATTATCGCACACTGACACTTTGTTGCAGTGATGGAGGATTAGTGCCCACTGTCACATTGTCTCAGTGATGGAGGATTAGCACACACTAGAACATTGTCACAGAGGTGGAGGATTAGCGCACACTGGCACATTGTCCCAGTGATGGAGGGTTAGCGCACACTGGCACAATGCCTCAGTGATGGAGGATTAGCGAACACTGGCACATTGTCCCAGTGATGGAGGATTAGCACATGCTGGTACATTATCCCAGTGATGGAGGATTAGCGCATGCTGGTAAATTATCCCAGTGATGGAGGATTAGCTCTCACTGGCACATTGTCTCAGCGAAGGAGGATTAGCGGACACTGGTACGTTGTCCCAGTGATGGAGGATTAGCGCACGCTGGTACAAAATCCAAGTGATGGAATATTAGCGCACACTGGTACATTGTCCCAGTGATGGAGGATTAGCGCACACTGGCACATTGTCCCAGTGATGGAGGATTAGTACACACTGGCACGTTGCCCCAGTGATGGAGGATTCGTGCACACTGGAACATTGCCCTGTGATGGAGGATAATCGCACACTGGCACATGTCTCAGTGATGGAGGATTATTGCGCACTGGCTCCTTGTCCCAGTGATGTAGGATTAGCGCACACTAGCACATTGTCCCAATGATGAAGGATTAGCACACACTGACATATTCTCCCAGTGATGGAGGATTATCGCACACTGGCAGATTGTCCCAGTGATGAAGAATTAGAACACACTGGCACATTGTCCCAGTGATGGATGATTAGCACACACTGGTACACTGTCCCAGTGATGGAGGATTAGCGCACACTGACACATTGCCCCAGTGATGGAGGATTAACGCAGACTGGCACATTGCCCCAGTGATGGAGGATTAACGCACACTGACACAGTGTCCCAGTCATGGAGGATTAGCACACACTGGCACATTGTCCCAGTGATGGATGATTAGCACACACTGGCACATTGTCCCAGTGATGGAGGATTAGCAAACACTGGCATAATGTCCCAGTGATGGAGGATTATCGCACACTGGCACATTGTCCCAGTGAACAGTGATTAGCACACACTGGTACATGGTCCCAGTGATGGAGGATTATCGCAGACCGACACATTGTCCCAGTGATTGAGGATTAGTGAACACTGGCACATTGTCCCACTGATGGAGGATGAGCGCACACTGGCACATTGTCCCAGTGATGGAGTACTATGGCACACTGGCACATTGTCACAGTGATGGAGGATGCGCACTCACTGGCACATTGTCCCAGTGATGGAGGATTAGCTCACACTGGCACATTGTCCCAGTGATGGAGGATCAGAACACACTGGCACATTGTCGCAGTGATGTAGGATTAGCGCACACTAGCACATTGTCCCAATGATGGAGGATTAGCACACACTGACATATTCTCCCAGTGATGGAGGATTATCACACACTGCTACATTGTCCCCGTGATGGAGGATAAGCGCATACTGGTTCATTGTCCCAGTGATGGCAGATTAGCGCACACTGGCACATTGTCCCAGTGATGGAGGATTAGCCCACACTGGCACATTGTCTCACTGATGGAGGATTAGCGCCCACTGGCACATTGTCTCTGTGATGGACGATTAGCACAGAGTCGTTCATTGTCCCAGTGATGGAGGATTAGTGCACACTGGTACATTGTCCCAGTGATGGAGGATTAGCATGCACTGGTTCATTGTCCCAGTGATGGAGGATTTGTGCACACTGGCACATTGTCCCAGTGATGGAGGATTAGCACACACTGGCATATTTCCCAGTGATGGAGGATTATCGCACACTGACACTTTGTTGCAGTGATGGAGGATTAGTGCCCACTGTCACATTGTCTCAGTGATGGAGGATTAGCACACACTAGAACATTGTCACAGAGGTGGAGGATTAGCGCACACTGGCACATTGTCCCAGTGATGGAGGGTTAGCGCACACTGGCACAATGCCTCAGTGATGGAGGATTAGCGAACACTGGCACATTGTCCCAGTGATGGAGGATTAGCACATGCTGGTACATTATCCCAGTGATGGAGGATTAGCGCATGCTGGTAAATTATCCCAGTGATGGAGGATTAGCTCTCACTGGCACATTGTCTCAGCGAAGGAGGATTAGCGGACACTGGTACGTTGTCCCAGTGATGGAGGATTAGCGCACGCTGGTACAAAATCCAAGTGATGGAATATTAGCGCACACTGGTACATTGTCCCAGTGATGGAGGATTAGCGCACACTGGCACATTGTCCCAGTGATGGAGGATTAGTACACACTGGCACGTTGCCCCAGTGATGGAGGATTCGTGCACACTGGAACATTGCCCTGTGATGGAGGATAATCGCACACTGGCACATGTCTCAGTGATGGAGGATTATTGCGCACTGGCTCCTTGTCCCAGTGATGTAGGATTAGCGCACACTAGCACATTGTCCCAATGATGAAGGATTAGCACACACTGACATATTCTCCCAGTGATGGAGGATTATCGCACACTGGCAGATTGTCCCAGTGATGAAGAATTAGAACACACTGGCACATTGTCCCAGTGATGGATGATTAGCACACACTGGTACACTGTCCCAGTGATGGAGGATTAGCGCACACTGACACATTGCCCCAGTGATGGAGGATTAACGCAGACTGGCACATTGCCCCAGTGATGGAGGATTAACGCACACTGACACAGTGTCCCAGTCATGGAGGATTAGCACACACTGGCACATTGTCCCAGTGATGGATGATTAGCACACACTGGCACATTGTCCCAGTGATGGAGGATTAGCAAACACTGGCATAATGTCCCAGTGATGGAGGATTATCGCACACTGGCACATTGTCCCAGTGAACAGTGATTAGCACACACTGGTACATGGTCCCAGTGATGGAGGATTATCGCAGACCGACACATTGTCCCAGTGATTGAGGATTAGTGAACACTGGCACATTGTCCCACTGATGGAGGATGAGCGCACACTGGCACATTGTCCCAGTGATGGAGTACTATGGCACACTGGCACATTGTCACAGTGATGGAGGATGCGCACTCACTGGCACATTGTCCCAGTGATGGAGGATTAGCTCACACTGGCACATTGTCCCAGTGATGGAGGATCAGAACACACTGGCACATTGTCGCAGTGATGTAGGATTAGCGCACACTAGCACATTGTCCCAATGATGGAGGATTAGCACACACTGACATATTCTCCCAGTGATGGAGGATTATCGCACACTGGCAGATTGTCCCAGTGATGAAGAATTAGCACACACTGGCATATTGTCCCAGTGACGGAGGATTATCGCACACTGGTACATTGTCCCAGTGATGGATGATTAGCACACACTGGTACACTGTCCCAGTGATGGAGGATTAGCGCACACTGACACATTGCCCCAGTGATGGAGGATTAACGCACACTGACACATTGCTCCAGTGATGGAGGACTAACGCACACTGACACAGTGTCCCAGTGATGGAGGATGAACGTACACTGACACATTGTCCAAGTGATGGACGATTTGCGCGTACTGGTACATTGTCTCAGTGATGGAGGATTAGCCCACACTGACACATTGTCCCAGTGATGGAGCATTAGCACACACTGGCACATTGTCCCAGTGATGGAGAATTAGCACACACTGGCACGTTGTCCCAGTCATGGAGGTTTAGCACACACTGGCACATTGTACCAGTGATGGATGATTAGCACACACTGTCACATTGTCCCAGTGATGGAGGTTTAGCAAACACTGGCATATTGTCCCAGTGATGGAGGATTATCGCACACTGGCACATTGTCCCAGTGAACGATGATTAGCACACACTGGTACATTGTCCCAGTGATGGAGGATTATCGCAGACTGACACATTGTCCCAGTGATTGAGGATTAGTGAACACTGGCACATTGTCCCACTGATGGAGGATGAGTGCACACTGGCACATTGTCCCAGTGATGGAGTACTATGGCACACTGGCACATTGTCGCAGTGATGGAGGATGCGCACTCACTGGCACATTGTCCCAGTGATGGAGGATTAGCTCCCACTGGCACATTGTCCCAGTGATGGAGGATCAGAACACACTGGCACATTGTCACAGTGATGGAGGATTAGCGCACACTGGCACAATGTCCCAGTGATGGAGGATTAGCACACACTGGCACATAGTACCAGTGATGGACAATTAGCACGCATTGGCACCTTGTCCCAGTGATGGAGGATTAGCACACACTGGCATATTGTCCCAGTAATGGAGGATTAACGCACACTGACACATTGCCCCAGTGATGGAGGATTAACGCACACTGACATATTGTCCCAGTGATGGAGGATTAACGTACACTGACACATTGTCCCAGTGATGGAGGAATAGCGCAAACTGGCACATTGTCCCAGTGATGGAGGATTAGCGCACACTGGCACATTTTCCCCTGATGGGGGATTAGTGCACATTGGTACATTGACCCAGTGATGGAGGATTAGCACATGCTGGTACAAAATCCAAGTGATGGAAGATTAGCGCACACTGGGACATTATCCCAGTAATGGAGGATTAGCAACACTGGCATATTCTCCCAGTGATGGAGAATTATCGCACACTGACAGATTGTCCCAGTGATAGAGAATTAGCACACACTGGCACATTGTCCCAGTGATGGAGGATTAGCGCACACTGACACATTGCCGCAGTCTTGGTGGATTAGCACACACTGGTACATTGTCCCAGTGATGGAGGATTAGCGCACACTGACACATTGCCCAAGTGATGGAGGATTAACGCACACTGACACATTGCCCCAGAGATGGAGGATTAGCACAAACTGACACATTGTCGCAGTAATGGAGAATTAGCGCACACTGACACATTGCCCCAGTGATGGAGGATTAGCACACACTGGCACATTGTCCCAGTGATGGAAGATTAGCACACATTGGCACATTGTCCCAGTGATGGAGGATTAGAACACACTGGCACATGGTCCGAGTGATGGAGGATGAGCACTCACTGGCACATTGTCTCAGTGATGGAGGATTAGAATACACTGGAATATTGTCCCAGTGATGGAGGATGAGCACTTAGTGGCACATTGTCCCAGTGAAGGAGAATTAGCACACACTGGCACATTGTCTCAGTGATGGAGGATTAGCATACACTGGCACATTGTCTCACTGATGGAGGATTAGCACAAACTGACACATTGCCTCAGTGATGGAGGATTATTGCACACTGGTACATTGCCCCAGTGATGGAGGATTATCGCGCACTGGTACATTGTCCCAGTGATGGAGGATTATCACACACTGCTACATTGTCCCCGTGATGGAGGACAAGCGCATACTGGTTCATTGCCCCAGTGATGGCAGATTAGCGCACACTGGCACATTGTCCCAGTGATGGAGGATTAGCCCACACTGGCACATTGTCTCACTGATGGAGGATTAGCGCCCACTGGCACATTGTCTCTGTGATGGACGATTAGCACAGAGTCGTTCATTGTCCCAGTGATGGAGGATTAGTGCACACTGGTACATTGTCCCAGTGATGGAGGATTAGCATGCACTGGTTCATTGTCCCAGTGATGGAGGATTTGTGCACACTGGCACATTGTCCCAGTGATGGAGGATTAGCACACACTGGCATATTTCCCAGTGATGGAGGATTATCGCACACTGACACTTTGTTGCAGTGATGGAGGATTAGTGCCCACTGTCACATTGTCTTAGTGATGGAGGATTAGCACACACTAGCACATTGTCACAGAGGTGGAGGATTAGCGCACACTGGCACATTGTCCCAGTGATGGAGGATTAGCGCATGCTGGTAAATTATCCCAGTGCTGGAGGATTAGCTCTCACTGGCACATTGTCTCAGTGAAGGAGGATTAGCGGACACTGGTACGTTGTCCCAGTGATGGAGGATTAGCGCACGCTGGTACAAAATCCAAGTGATGGAATATTAGCGCACACTGGTACATTGTCCCAGTAATGGAGGATTAGCGCACACTGGCACATTGTCCCAGTGATGGAGGATTAGTACACACTGGCACGTTGCCCCAGTGATGGAGGATTCGTGCACACTGGAACATTGCCCTGTGATGGAGGATAATTGCACACTGGCACATGTCTCAGTGATGGAGGATTATTGCACACTGGCTCCTTGTCCCAGTGATGTAGGATTAGCGCACACTAGCACATTGTCCCAATGATGGAGGATTAGCACACACTGACATATTCTCCCAGTGATGGAGGATTATCGCACACTGGCAGATTGTCCCAGTGATGAAGAATTAGAACACACTGGCACATTGTCCCAGTGATGGATGATTAGCACACAATGGTACACTGTCCCAGTGATGGAGGATTACTGCACACTGACACATTGCCCCAGTGATGGAGGATTAACGCACACTGGCACAGTGTCCCAGTGATGGAGGATTAACGTACACTGACACATTGTCCCAGCGATGGAGGATTTGCGCATACTGGTACATTGTCCCAGTGATGGAGGATTAACGTACACTGACACATTGTCCAAGTGATGGACGATTTGCGCGTACTGGTACATTGTCTCAGTGATGGAGGATTAGCCCACACTGACACATTGTCCCAGTGATGGAGCATTAGCACACACTGGCACAATGTTCCCAGTGATGGAGGATTAGCACACACTGGCACGTTGTCAAAGTCATGGAGGATTAGCACACACTGGCACATTGTCCCAGTGATGGATGATTAGCACACACTGGCACATTGTCCCAGTGATGGTGGATTAGCAAACACTGGCATATTGTCCCAGTGATGGAGGATTATCGCACACTGGCACATTGTCCCAGTGAACGATGATTAGCACACACTGGTACATTGTCCCAGTGATGGAGGATTATCGCAGACCGACACATTGTCCCAGTGATTGAGGAATAGTGAACACTGGCACATTGTCCCACTGATGGAGGATGAGCGCACACTGGCACATTGTCCCAGTGATGGAGTACTATGGCACACTGGCACATTGTCGCAGTGATGGAGGATGCGCACTCATTGGCACATTGTCCCAGTGATGGAGGATTAGCTCACACTGGCACATTGTCCCAGTGATGGAGGATCAGAACACACTGGCACATTGTCGCAGTGATGGAGGATTAGCGCACACTGGCACAATGTCCCAGTGATGGGGGATTAGCACACACTGGCACATTGTCCAGTGATGGAAGATTAGCACACACTGGCACATTGTCCCAGTGATGGAGGATTAGCAAACACTGGCATATTGTCCCAGTGATTGAGGATTATCGCACACTGGCACATTGTCCCATTGCTTGAGGATCATTGCACACTGGCATATTGTCCCAGTGATGAAGGATAATCGCACACTGGCACATGTCTCAGTGATGGAGGATTATTGCGCACTGGCTCCTTGTCCCAGTGATGTAGGATTAGCGCACACTAGCACATTGTCCCAATGATGAAGGATTAGCACACACTGACATATTCTCCCAGCGATGGAGGATTATCGCACACTGGCAGATTGTCCCAGTGATGAAGAATTAGAACACACTGGCACATTGTCCCAGTGATGGATGATTAGCACACACTGGTACACTGTCCCAGTGATGGAGGATTAGCGCACACTGACACATTGCCCCAGTGATGGAGGATTAACGCAGACTGGCACATTGCCCCAGTGATGGAGGATTAACGCACACTGACACAGTGTCCCAGTGATGGAGGATTAACGTACACTGACACATTGTCCCAGCGATGGAGGATTTGCGCATACTGGTACATTGTCCCAGTGATGGAGGATTAACGTACACTGACACATTGTCCAAGTGATGGACGATTTGCGCATACTGGTACATTGTCTCAGTGATGGAGGATTAGCCCAAACTGACACATTGTCCCAGTGATGGAGCATTAGCACACACTGGCACAATGTTCCCAGTGATGGAGGATTAGCACACACTGGCACGTTGTCCCAGTCATGGAGGATTAGCACACACTGGCACATTGTCCCAGTGATGGATGATTAGCACACACTGGCACATTGTCCCAGTGATGGAGGATTAGCAAACACTGGCATAATGTCCCAGTGATGGAGGATTATCGCACACTGGCACATTGTCCCAGTGAACAGTGATTAGCACACACTGGTACATGGTCCCAGTGATGGAGGATTATCGCAGACCGACACATTGTCCCAGTGATTGAGGATTAGTGAACACTGGCACATTGTCACAGTGATGGAGGATGCGCACTCACTGGCACATTGTCCCAGTGATGGAGGATTAGCTCACACTGGCACATTGTCCCAGTGATGGAGGATCAGAACACACTGGCACATTGTCGCAGTGATGTAGGATTAGCGCACACTAGCACATTGTCCCAATGATGGAGGATTAGCACACACTGACATATTCTCCCAGTGATGGAGGATTATCGCACACTGGCAGATTGTCCCAGTGATGAAGAATTAGCACACACTGGCATATTGTCCCAGTGACGGAGGATTATCGCACACTGGTACATTGTCCCAGTGATGGATGATTAGCACACACTGGTACACTGTCCCAGTGATGGAGGATTAGCGCACACTGACACATTGCCCCAGTGATGGAGGATTAACGCACACTGACACATTGCTCCAGTGATGGAGGACTAACGCACACTGACACAGTGTCCCAGTGATGGAGGATGAACGTACACTGACACATTGTCCAAGTGATGGACGATTTGCGCGTACTGGTACATTGTCTCAGTGATGGAGGATTAGCCCACACTGACACATTGTCCCAGTGATGGAGCATTAGCACACACTGGCACATTGTCCCAGTGATGGAGAATTAGCACACACTGGCACGTTGTCCCAGTCATGGAGGTTTAGCACACACTGGCACATTGTACCAGTGATGGATGATTAGCACACACTGTCACATTGTCCCAGTGATGGAGGTTTAGCAAACACTGGCATATTGTCCCAGTGATGGAGGATTATCGCACACTGGCACATTGTCCCAGTGAACGATGATTAGCACACACTGGTACATTGTCCCAGTGATGGAGGATTATCGCAGACTGACACATTGTCCCAGTGATTGAGGATTAGTGAACACTGGCACATTGTCCCACTGATGGAGGATGAGTGCACACTGGCACATTGTCCCAGTGATGGAGTACTATGGCACACTGGCACATTGTCGCAGTGATGGAGGATGCGCACTCACTGGCACATTGTCCCAGTGATGGAGGATTAGCTCCCACTGGCACATTGTCCCAGTGATGGAGGATCAGAACACACTGGCACATTGTCACAGTGATGGAGGATTAGCGCACACTGGCACAATGTCCCAGTGATGGAGGATTAGCACACACTGGCACATAGTACCAGTGATGGACAATTAGCACGCATTGGCACCTTGTCCCAGTGATGGAGGATTAGCACACACTGGCATATTGTCCCAGTAATGGAGGATTAACGCACACTGACACATTGCCCCAGTGATGGAGGATTAACGCACACTGACATATTGTCCCAGTGATGGAGGATTAACGTACACTGACACATTGTCCCAGTGATGGAGGAATAGCGCAAACTGGCACATTGTCCCAGTGATGGAGGATTAGCGCACACTGGCACATTTTCCCCTGATGGGGGATTAGTGCACATTGGTACATTGACCCAGTGATGGAGGATTAGCACATGCTGGTACAAAATCCAAGTGATGGAAGATTAGCGCACACTGGGACATTATCCCAGTAATGGAGGATTAGCAAACACTGGCATATTCTCCCAGTGATGGAGAATTATCG
This sequence comes from Isurus oxyrinchus, assembly GCA_026770705.1. Lineage (NCBI taxonomy): Eukaryota > Metazoa > Chordata > Chondrichthyes > Lamniformes > Lamnidae > Isurus > Isurus oxyrinchus. The sequence goes on along the minus strand of JANJGN010000005.1, from coordinate 187,107,068 downwards.
CACACTGACAGATTGTCCCAGTGATAGAGAATTAGCACACACTGGCACATTGTCCCAGTGATGGAGGATTAGCGCACACTGACACATTGCCGCAGTCTTGGTGGATTAGCACACACTGGTACATTGTCCCAGTGATGGAGGATTAGCGCACACTGACACATTGCCCAAGTGATGGAGGATTAACGCACACTGACACATTGCCCCAGAGATGGAGGATTAGCACAAACTGACACATTGTCGCAGTAATGGAGAATTAGCGCACACTGACACATTGCCCCAGTGATGGAGGATTAGCACACACTGGCACATTGTCCCAGTGATGGAAGATTAGCACACATTGGCACATTGTCCCAGTGATGGAGGATTAGAACACACTGGCACATGGTCCGAGTGATGGAGGATGAGCACTCACTGGCACATTGTCTCAGTGATGGAGGATTAGAATACACTGGAATATTGTCCCAGTGATGGAGGATGAGCACTTAGTGGCACATTGTCCCAGTGAAGGAGAATTAGCACACACTGGCACATTGTCTCAGTGATGGAGGATTAGCATACACTGGCACATTGTCTCACTGATGGAGGATTAGCACAAACTGACACATTGCCTCAGTGATGGAGGATTATTGCACACTGGTACATTGCCCCAGTGATGGAGGATTATCGCGCACTGGTACATTGTCCCAGTGATGGAGGATTATCACACACTGCTACATTGTCCCCGTGATGGAGGACAAGCGCATACTGGTTCATTGTCCCAGTGATGGCAGATTAGCGCACACTGGCACATTGTCCCAGTGATGGAGGATTAGCCCACACTGGCACATTGTCTCACTGATGGAGGATTAGCGCCCACTGGCACATTGTCTCTGTGATGGACGATTAGCACAGAGTCGTTCATTGTCCCAGTGATGGAGGATTAGTGCACACTGGTACATTGTCCCAGTGATGGAGGATTAGCATGCACTGGTTCATTGTCCCAGTGATGGAGGATTTGTGCACACTGGCACATTGTCCCAGTGATGGAGGATTAGCACACACTGGCATATTTCCCAGTGATGGAGGATTATCGCACACTGACACTTTGTTGCAGTGATGGAGGATTAGTGCCCACTGTCACATTGTCTTAGTGATGGAGGATTAGCACACACTAGCACATTGTCACAGAGGTGGAGGATTAGCGCACACTGGCACATTGTCCCAGTGATGGAGGATTAGCGCATGCTGGTAAATTATCCCAGTGCTGGAGGATTAGCTCTCACTGGCACATTGTCTCAGTGAAGGAGGATTAGCGGACACTGGTACGTTGTCCCAGTGATGGAGGATTAGCGCACGCTGGTACAAAATCCAAGTGATGGAATATTAGCGCACACTGGTACATTGTCCCAGTAATGGAGGATTAGCGCACACTGGCACATTGTCCCAGTGATGGAGGATTAGTACACACTGGCACGTTGCCCCAGTGATGGAGGATTCGTGCACACTGGAACATTGCCCTGTGATGGAGGATAATTGCACACTGGCACATGTCTCAGTGATGGAGGATTATTGCACACTGGCTCCTTGTCCCAGTGATGTAGGATTAGCGCACACTAGCACATTGTCCCAATGATGGAGGATTAGCACACACTGACATATTCTCCCAGTGATGGAGGATTATCGCACACTGGCAGATTGTCCCAGTGATGAAGAATTAGAACACACTGGCACATTGTCCCAGTGATGGATGATTAGCACACAATGGTACACTGTCCCAGTGATGGAGGATTACTGCACACTGACACATTGCCCCAGTGATGGAGGATTAACGCACACTGGCACAGTGTCCCAGTGATGGAGGATTAACGTACACTGACACATTGTCCCAGCGATGGAGGATTTGCGCATACTGGTACATTGTCCCAGTGATGGAGGATTAACGTACACTGACACATTGTCCAAGTGATGGACGATTTGCGCGTACTGGTACATTGTCTCAGTGATGGAGGATTAGCCCACACTGACACATTGTCCCAGTGATGGAGCATTAGCACACACTGGCACAATGTTCCCAGTGATGGAGGATTAGCACACACTGGCACGTTGTCAAAGTCATGGAGGATTAGCACACACTGGCACATTGTCCCAGTGATGGATGATTAGCACACACTGGCACATTGTCCCAGTGATGGTGGATTAGCAAACACTGGCATATTGTCCCAGTGATGGAGGATTATCGCACACTGGCACATTGTCCCAGTGAACGATGATTAGCACACACTGGTACATTGTCCCAGTGATGGAGGATTATCGCAGACCGACACATTGTCCCAGTGATTGAGGAATAGTGAACACTGGCACATTGTCCCACTGATGGAGGATGAGCGCACACTGGCACATTGTCCCAGTGATGGAGTACTATGGCACACTGGCACATTGTCGCAGTGATGGAGGATGCGCACTCATTGGCACATTGTCCCAGTGATGGAGGATTAGCTCACACTGGCACATTGTCCCAGTGATGGAGGATCAGAACACACTGGCACATTGTCGCAGTGATGGAGGATTAGCGCACACTGGCACAATGTCCCAGTGATGGGGGATTAGCACACACTGGCACATTGTCCAGTGATGGAAGATTAGCACACACTGGCACATTGTCCCAGTGATGGAGGATTAGCAAACACTGGCATATTGTCCCAGTGATTGAGGATTATCGCACACTGGCACATTGTCCCATTGCTTGAGGATCATTGCACACTGGCATATTGTCCCAGTGATGAAGGATAATCGCACACTGGCACATGTCTCAGTGATGGAGGATTATTGCGCACTGGCTCCTTGTCCCAGTGATGTAGGATTAGCGCACACTAGCACATTGTCCCAATGATGAAGGATTAGCACACACTGACATATTCTCCCAGTGATGGAGGATTATCGCACACTGGCAGATTGTCCCAGTGATGAAGAATTAGAACACACTGGCACATTGTCCCAGTGATGGATGATTAGCACACACTGGTACACTGTCCCAGTGATGGAGGATTAGCGCACACTGACACATTGCCCCAGTGATGGAGGATTAACGCAGACTGGCACATTGCCCCAGTGATGGAGGATTAACGCACACTGACACAGTGTCCCAGTGATGGAGGATTAACGTACACTGACACATTGTCCCAGCGATGGAGGATTTGCGCATACTGGTACATTGTCCCAGTGATGGAGGATTAACGTACACTGACACATTGTCCAAGTGATGGACGATTTGCGCATACTGGTACATTGTCTCAGTGATGGAGGATTAGCCCACACTGACACATTGTCCCAGTGATGGAGCATTAGCACACACTGGCACAATGTTCCCAGTGATGGAGGATTAGCACACACTGGCACGTTGTCCCAGTCATGGAGGATTAGCACACACTGGCACATTGTCCCAGTGATGGATGATTAGCACACACTGGCACATTGTCCCAGTGATGGAGGATTAGCAAACACTGGCATAATGTCCCAGTGATGGAGGATTATCGCACACTGGCACATTGTCCCAGTGAACAGTGATTAGCACACACTGGTACATGGTCCCAGTGATGGAGGATTATCGCAGACCGACACATTGTCCCAGTGATTGAGGATTAGTGAACACTGGCACATTGTCACAGTGATGGAGGATGCGCACTCACTGGCACATTGTCCCAGTGATGGAGGATTAGCTCACACTGGCACATTGTCCCAGTGATGGAGGATCAGAACACACTGGCACATTGTCGCAGTGATGTAGGATTAGCGCACACTAGCACATTGTCCCAATGATGGAGGATTAGCACACACTGACATATTCTCCCAGTGATGGAGGATTATCGCACACTGGCAGATTGTCCCAGTGATGAAGAATTAGCACACACTGGCATATTGTCCCAGTGACGGAGGATTATCGCACACTGGTACATTGTCCCAGTGATGGATGATTAGCACACACTGGTACACTGTCCCAGTGATGGAGGATTAGCGCACACTGACACATTGCCCCAGTGATGGAGGATTAACGCACACTGACACATTGCTCCAGTGATGGAGGACTAACGCACACTGACACAGTGTCCCAGTGATGGAGGATGAACGTACACTGACACATTGTCCAAGTGATGGACGATTTGCGCGTACTGGTACATTGTCTCAGTGATGGAGGATTAGCCCACACTGACACATTGTCCCAGTGATTGAGCATTAGCACACACTGGCACATTGTCCCAGTGATGGAGAATTAGCACACACTGGCACGTTGTCCCAGTCATGGAGGTTTAGCACACACTGGCACATTGTACCAGTGATGGATGATTAGCACACACTGTCACATTGTCCCAGTGATGGAGGTTTAGCAAACACTGGCATATTGTCCCAGTGATGGAGGATTATCGCACACTGGCACATTGTCCCAGTGAACGATGATTAGCGCACACTGGTACATTGTCCCAGTGATGGAGGATTATCGCAGACTGACACATTGTCCCAGTGATTGAGGATTAGTGAACACTGGCACATTGTCCCACTGATGGAGGATGAGTGCACACTGGCACATTGTCCCAGTGATGGAGTACTATGGCACACTGGCACATTGTCGCAGTGATGGAGGATGCGCACTCACTGGCACATTGTCCCAGTGATGGAGGATTAGCTCCCACTGGCACATTGTCCCAGTGATGGAGGATCAGAACACACTGGCACATTGTCACAGTGATGGAGGATTAGCGCACACTGGCACAATGTCCCAGTGATGGAGGATTAGCACACACTGGCACATAGTACCAGTGATGGACAATTAGCACGCATTGGCACCTTGTCCCAGTGATGGAGGATTAGCACACACTGGCATATTGTCCCAGTAATGGAGGATTAACGCACACTGACACATTGCCCCAGTGATGGAGGATTAACGCACACTGACATATTGTCCCAGTGATGGAGGATTAACGTACACTGACACATTGTCCCAGTGATGGAGGAATAGCGCAAACTGGCACATTGTCCCAGTGATGGAGGATTAGCGCACACTGGCACATTTTCCCCTGATGGGGGATTAGTGCACATTGGTACATTGACCCAGTGATGGAGGATTAGCACATGCTGGTACAAAATCCAAGTGATGGAAGATTAGCGCACACTGGGACATTATCCCAGTAATGGAGGATTAGCAACACTGGCATATTCTCCCAGTGATGGAGAATTATCGCACACTGACAGATTGTCCCAGTGATAGAGAATTAGCACACACTGGCACATTGTCCCAGTGATGGAGGATTAGCGCACACTGACACATTGCCGCAGTCTTGGTGGATTAGCACACACTGGTACATTGTCCCAGTGATGGAGGATTAGCGCACACTGACACATTGCCCAAGTGATGGAGGATTAACGCACACTGACACATTGCCCCAGAGATGGAGGATTAGCACAAACTGACACATTGTCGCAGTAATGGAGAATTAGCGCACACTGACACATTGCCCCAGTGATGGAGGATTAGCACACACTGGCACATTGTCCCAGTGATGGAAGATTAGCACACATTGGCACATTGTCCCAGTGATGGAGGATTAGAACACCCTGGCACATGGTCCGAGTGATGGAGGATGAGCACTCACTGGCACATTGTCTCAGTGATGGAGGATTAGAATACACTGGAATATTGTCCCAGTGATGGAGGATGAGCACTTAGTGGCACATTGTCCCAGTGAAGGAGAATTAGCACACACTGGCACATTGTCTCAGTGATGGAGGATTAGCATACACTGGCACATTGTCTCACTGATGGAGGATTAGCACAAACTGACACATTGCCTCAGTGATGGAGGATTATTGCACACTGGTACATTGCCCCAGTGATGGAGGATTATCGCGCACTGGTACATTGTCCCAGTGATGGAGGATTATCACACACTGCTACATTGTCCCCGTGATGGAGGACAAGCGCATACTGGTTCATTGTCCCAGTGATGGCAGATTAGCGCACACTGGCACATTGTCCCAGTGATGGAGGATTAGCCCACACTGGCACATTGTCTCACTGATGGAGGATTAGCGCCCACTGGCACATTGTCTCTGTGATGGACGATTAGCACAGAGTCGTTCATTGTCCCAGTGATGGAGGATTAGTGCACACTGGTACATTGTCCCAGTGATGGAGGATTAGCATGCACTGGTTCATTGTCCCAGTGATGGAGGATTTGTGCACACTGGCACATTGTCCCAGTGATGGAGGATTAGCACACACTGGCATATTTCCCAGTGATGGAGGATTATCGCACACTGACACTTTGTTGCAGTGATGGAGGATTAGTGCCCACTGTCACATTGTCTTAGTGATGGAGGATTAGCACACACTAGCACATTGTCACAGAGGTGGAGGATTAGCGCACACTGGCACATTGTCCCAGTGATGGAGGATTAGCGCATGCTGGTAAATTATCCCAGTGCTGGAGGATTAGCTCTCACTGGCACATTGTCTCAGTGAAGGAGGATTAGCGGACACTGGTACGTTGTCCCAGTGATGGAGGATTAGCGCACGCTGGTACAAAATCCAAGTGATGGAATATTAGCGCACACTGGTACATTGTCCCAGTAATGGAGGATTAGCGCACACTGGCACATTGTCCCAGTGATGGAGGATTAGTACACACTGGCACGTTGCCCCAGTGATGGAGGATTCGTGCACACTGGAACATTGCCCTGTGATGGAGGATAATTGCACACTGGCACATGTCTCAGTGATGGAGGATTATTGCACACTGGCTCCTTGTCCCAGTGATGTAGGATTAGCGCACACTAGCACATTGTCCCAATGATGGAGGATTAGCACACACTGACATATTCTCCCAGTGATGGAGGATTATCGCACACTGGCAGATTGTCCCAGTGATGAAGAATTAGAACACACTGGCACATTGTCCCAGTGATGGATGATTAGCACACAATGGTACACTGTCCCAGTGATGGAGGATTACTGCACACTGACACATTGCCCCAGTGATGGAGGATTAACGCACACTGGCACAGTGTCCCAGTGATGGAGGATTAACGTACACTGACACATTGTCCCAGCGATGGAGGATTTGCGCATACTGGTACATTGTCCCAGTGATGGAGGATTAACGTACACTGACACATTGTCCAAGTGATGGACGATTTGCGCGTACTGGTACATTGTCTCAGTGATGGAGGATTAGCCCACACTGACACATTGTCCCAGTGATGGAGCATTAGCACACACTGGCACAATGTTCCCAGTGATGGAGGATTAGCACACACTGGCACGTTGTCAAAGTCATGGAGGATTAGCACACACTGGCACATTGTCCCAGTGATGGATGATTAGCACACACTGGCACATTGTCCCAGTGATGGTGGATTAGCAAACACTGGCATATTGTCCCAGTGATGGAGGATTATCGCACACTGGCACATTGTCCCAGTGAACGATGATTAGCACACACTGGTACATTGTCCCAGTGATGGAGGATTATCGCAGACCGACACATTGTCCCAGTGATTGAGGAATAGTGAACACTGGCACATTGTCCCACTGATGGAGGATGAGCGCACACTGGCACATTGTCCCAGTGATGGAGTACTATGGCACACTGGCACATTGTCGCAGTGATGGAGGATGCGCACTCATTGGCACATTGTCCCAGTGATGGAGGATTAGCTCACACTGGCACATTGTCCCAGTGATGGAGGATCAGAACACACTGGCACATTGTCGCAGTGATGGAGGATTAGCGCACACTGGCACAATGTCCCAGTGATGGGGGATTAGCACACACTGGCACATTGTCCAGTGATGGAAGATTAGCACACACTGGCACATTGTCCCAGTGATGGAGGATTAGCAAACACTGGCATATTGTCCCAGTGATTGAGGATTATCGCACACTGGCACATTGTCCCATTGCTTGAGGATCATTGCACACTGGCATATTGTCCCAGTGATGGAGGATAATAGCACATTGGCACATTGTCTCAGTGATGGAGGATTATTTCGTACTGGCACCTTGTCCCAGTGATGGAGGATTAGCACACACTAGCTCATTGTCCCAGTGATGGAGGATTAGCACACTCTGGCATATTCTCCCAGTGATGGAAAATTATCGCACACTGACAGATTGTCCCAGTGATGGAGAATTAGCACACGCTGGCATATTGTCCCAGTGATGGAGAATTATCCCACACTGGCACATTATCCCAGTGATGGATGATTAGCACACACTGGTACATTGTCCCAGTGATGGAGGATTAGCGCACACTGACACATTGCCCCAGTCTTGGAGGATTAACGCACACTGACACATTGCCCCAGTGATGGAGGATTAGCCCACACTGACACATTGTCCCAGTGATGGAGGATTAGCATACACTGGCACATTGTCCCAGTGATGGAGGATTAGCACACACTGGCACATTGTCCCAGTGATGGAGGTTTAGCACACACTGGCATATTGTCCCAGTGATGGAGGATTATTGCACATTGGCACATTGTCCCAGTGATGGATGATTAGCACACACTGGTACATTGTCCCAGTGATGGAGGATTATCGCAGACTGACACAATGTCCCAGTGATTGAGGATTAGTGAACACTGGCACATTGTCCCTCTGATGGAGGATGAGCGCACACTGGCACATTGTACAAGTGATGGAGGATCAGAACACACTGGCACATTGTCGCTGTGATGGAGGATTAGCGCACACTGGCACAATGTCCCAGTGATGGAGGATTAGCGCACACTGGCACATAGTCCCAGTGATGGACAATTAGCACGCATTGGCACCTTGTCCCAGTGATGGAGGATTAGCACACACTGGCATATTGTCCCAGTGATGGAGGATTAACGCACACTGACACATTGCCCCGGTGATGGAGGATTAACGCACACTGACACATTGTCCCAGTGATGGAGGATTAAAATACACTGACACATTGTCCCACTGATGGAGGAATAGCGCACACTGGCACATTGTCCCAGTGATGGAGGATTAGCGCACACTGGCACATTTTCCCCTGATGGGGGCTTAGTGCACATTGGTACATTGACCCAGTGATTAGCGCATGCTGGTACAAAATCCAAGTGATGGAAGTTTAGCGCACTCTTGGACATTATCCCAGTAATGGAGGATTAGCACTCACTGGCACATTATCCCAGTGATGGGAGATTTGCGCACACTGGCACATTGTTCCAGTGATGGAGGATTAGTGCACACTGGCACATTTTCCCAGTGATGTGGGATTAGCGCACACTAGCACATTGTCCCAGTGATGGAGGATTAGCACACACTGGCACATTGTCCCAGTGATGGAGAATTAGCACACACTGGCATATTGTCCCAGTGATGGAGGATTAACACACACTGGCACATTGCCCCTGTGATGGAGGATTAACGCCCACTGCCACATTGCCCCAGTGATGGAGGATTAACGCACACTGACACATTGCCCCAGTGATGGAGGATTAACGCACACTGACACATTGTCCCAGTGATGGAGGATTAGCACACACTGGCATATTCTCCCAGTGATGGAGGATTATCGCACACTAGCAGATTGTCCCAGTGATGGAGAATTAGCACACACTGGCATATTGTCCCAGTGATGGTGGTTTATTGCACACTGGCACATTGTCCCAGTGATGGAGGTTTATTGCACACTGGCACATTGTCCCAGTGATGGAGGATTATCACACACTGGCACATTGTCCCAGTGATGGAGGATTATCACACACTGGCACATTGTCCCAGTGATGGAGGATTCGCACACATTGGCACATTGTCCCTGTGATGGAGGATTAGCACACACTGGCATATTCTCCCAGTGATGGAGGATTATCGCACACTAGCAGATTGTCCCAGTGATGGAGAATTAGCACACACTGGCATATTGTCCCAGTGATGGTGGATTATTGCACACTGGCACATTGTTCCAGTGATGGAGGTTTATTGCACACTGTCACATTGTCCCAGTGATGGAGGATTATCACACACTGGCACATTGTCCCAGTGATGGAGGATTCGCACACATTGGCACATTGTCCCAGTGATGGAGGATTAGCAAACACTGGCATATTTTCCCAGTGATGGAGGATTATCGCACAGTGACACATTGTCCCACAGATTGAGGATGAGCACACACTTTCACATTGACTCAGTGATGGAGGATTATCGCTCACTGGAACATGGTCCCCGTGATGGAGAATTAGCACACATTGGCACATTGTCCCAGTGATGGAGGATTAGCAGACACTGGCATATTGTCCCAGTGATGGAGGATTATTGCACACTTGCGCATTTTCCCTCTGATGGAGGATTATCACACACTGGCACATGGTCCCAGTGATGAATTAGCACACATTGGCACATTGTCCCACTGATGGAGGATTAGCACACACTGGCATATTGTCCCAGTGATGGAGGATTATCGCACACTGGCACATTGTCCCAGTGATGGAGGATTATTGCACACTGGCACATTATCCCAGTGATGGAGGATTATCGCACACTGGCACATTGTCTCAGTCTTGGAGGATTAGTGCACATTGGCACGTTGTCCCAGTGATGGAGGATTAGTGCACACTGGCACATTGCCCTGTGACGGAGGGTAATTGCACAGTGGCACATTGTCTCAGTGATGGAGGATTATTGCTCACTGGCACCTTGTCCCAGTGATGTAGGATTAGCACACGCTGGCATATTCTCCCGGTGATGGAGCATTATCACACCCTGGCATATTGTCCCAGTGATGGAGAATTAGCACACAGTGGCATATTGTCTCAGTGATGGTGGATTATCGCACACTGGCACATTGTCCCAGTGATGGATGATTAGCACACACTGGTACATTGTCCCAGTGATGGAGGATTAACGCACACTGACACATTGCCCCAGTGATGGAGGATTAACGCACACTGACACATTGTCCCAGTGCTGGAGGATTAATATACACTGACACATTGTCCCAGTGATGGAGGAATAGCGCACACTGGCACATCGTCGCAGTGATGGAGGATTAGCGCACACTGGCACATTTTCCCCTGATGGGGGATTAGTGCACATTGGTACATTATCCCAGTAATGGAGGATTAGCACTCACTGGCACATTATCCCAGTGAAGGGGGATTAGCGCACACTGGCATATTATCCCCGTGATGGAGGATTAGCGCACACTGGCACATTGTCCCAGTGATGGAGGATTAGCGCACACTGGCACATTTTCCCAGTGATGTGGGATTAGCGCACACTAGCACATTGTCCCAGTGATGGAGGATTAGCACACACTGGCACATTGTCCCAGTGATGGAGAATTAGCACACACTGGCATATTGTCCCAGTGCTGGAGGATTAACGCACACTGACACTTTGCCCCTGTGATGGAGGATTAACGCCCACTGCCACATTGTCCCAGTGATGGAGGATTAACGCACACTGACACATTGTCCCAGTGTTGGAGGATTAGCACCCACTGGCATATTCTCCCAGTGATGGAGGATTATCGCACACTAGCAGATTGTCCCAGTGATGGAGAATTAGCACACACTGGCATATTGTCCCAGTGATGGTGGTTTATTGCACACTGGCACATTGTCCCAGTGATGGAGGTTTATTGCACACTGTCACATTGTCCCAGTGATGGAGGATTATCACACACTGGCACATTGTCCCAGTGATGGAGGATTCGCACACATTGGCACATTGTCCCAGTGATGGAGGATTAGCAAACACTGGCATATTTTCCCAGTGATGGAGGATTATCACACACTGGCACATCGTCCCATTGCTGGAGGATTATTGTTCACTGGCACATTGTCCCAGTGATGGAGGATTATCGCACACTGGCATATTGTCTCAGTGATGGAGGATTATCGCACAGTGACACATTGTCCCACAGATTGAGGATGAGCGCAGACTTTCACATTGACTCAGTGATGGGGGATTATCGCACACTGGAACATGGTCCCCGTGATGGAGAATTAGTACACATTGGCACATTGTCCCAGTGATGGAGGATTAGCAGACACTGGCATATTGTCCCAGTGATGGAGGATTAGCACACACTGGCACATTGTCCCACTGATGGAGAATTAGCACACACTGGCATATTGTCCCAGTGATGGAGGATTAACGCACACTGACACATTGCCCCAGTGATGGAGGATTAACGCCCACTAGCAGATTGTCCCAGTGATGGAGAATTAGCACACACTGGCATATTGTCCCAGTGATGGTGGTTTATTGCACACTGGCACATTATCCCAGTGATGGAGGTTTATTGCACACTGGCACATTGTCCCAGTGATGGAGGATTATCACACACTGGCACATTGTCCCAGTGATGGAGGATTCGCACACATTGGCACATTGTCCCAGTGATGGAGGATTAGCAAACACTGGCATATTTTCCCAGTGATGGAGGATTATCACACACTAGCAGATTGTCCCAGTGATGGAGAATTAGCACACACTGGCATATTGTCCTAGTGATGGAGGTTTATTGCACACTGGCACATTGTCCCAGTGATGGAGGATTATCACACACTGGCACATTGTCCCAGTGATGGAGGATTCGCACACATTGGCACATTGTCCCAGTGATGGAGGATTAGCAAACACTGGCATATTTTCCCAGTGATGGAGGATTATCACACACTGGCACATCGTCCCATTCCTGGAGGATTATTGTTCACTGGCACATTGTCCCAGTGATGGAGGATTATCGCACACTGGCATATTGTCTCAGTGATGGAGGATTATCACACAGTGACACATTGTCCCACAGATTGAGGATGAGCGCACACTTTCACATTGACTCAGTGATGGAGGATTATCGCACACTGGAACATGGCCCCCGTGATGGAGAATTAGCACACATTGGCACATTGTCCCAGTGATGGAGGATTAGCAGACACTGGAATATTGTCCCAGTGATGGAGGATTATTGCACACTGGCGCATTTTCCCACTGATGGAGGATTATCACACACTGGCACATGGTCCCAGTGATGAATTAGCGCACATTGGCACATTGTCCCATTGATGGAGGATTAGCACACACTGGCATATTGTCCCAGTGATGGAGGATTATCGCACACTGGCACATTGTCCCAGTGATGGAGGATTATTGCACACTGGCACATTGTCCCAGTGATGGAGGATTATCGCACACTGGCACATTGTCCCAGTCTTGGAGGATTAGTGCACATTGGCACGTTGTCCCAGTGATGGAGGATTAGTGCACACTGGCACATTGCCCTGTGACGGAGGGTAATCGCACAGTGGCACATTGTCTCAGTGATGGAGGATTATTGCTCACTGGCACCTTGTCCCAGTGATGTAGGATTAGCACACACTAGCACATTGTCCCGGTGATGGAGGATTAGCACACACTGGCATATTCTCCCAGTGATGGAGGATTATCGCACCCTGGCATATTGTCCCAGTGATGGAGAATTAGCACACACTGGCATATTGTCCCAGTGATGGTGGATTATCGCACACTGGCACATTGTCCCAGTGATGGATGATTAGCACACACTGGTACATTGTCCCAGTGATGGAGGATTAACGCACACTGACACATTGCCCCAGTGATGGAGGATTAACGCACACTGACACATTGTCCCAGTGATGGAGGATTAACGTACACTGACACATTGTCCCAGTGATGGAGGATTAGCGCATACTAGTAGATTGTCTCAGTGATGGAGGATTAGCCCACACTGACACATTATCCCAGTGATGGAGGATTAGCACACACTGGCACATTGTCCCAGTGATGGAGGATTAGCACACACTGGCACATTTTCCCCGTGATGGAGGATTATCGCACACTGCTACATTGTCCCCGTGATGGAGGATAAGTGCACACCGGCACATTTTCCCAGTGATGGAGGATTAGCGCCCACTGGCACATTGTGTCACTGATGGACGATTAGCACAGAGTCGTTCATTGTCCCAGTGATGGAGGATTAGTGCACACTGGTACATTGTCCCAGTGATGGAGGATTAGCACGCACTGGTTCATTGTCCCAGTGATGGAGGATTAGTGCACACTGGCACATTGTCCCAGTGATGGAGGATTAGCACACACTAGCATATTTCCCAGTGATGGAGGATTATCGCACACTGACACTTTGTCGCAGTGATGGAGGATTAGCGCCCACTGTCACATTGTCTCAGTGATGGAGGATTAGCGCACACTAGCACATTGTCCCAGAGGTGGAGGATTAGCACACACTGGCACATTGTCCCAGTGATGGAGGGTTAGCGCACACTGGCACATTGCCTCAGTGATGGAGGATTAGCGAACACTGGCACATTGTCCCAGTGATGGAGGATTAGCACATGCTGGTACATTATCCCATTGATGGAGGATTAACGCATGCTGGTACATTATCCCAGTGATGGAGGATTAGCTCTCACTGGCATATTGTCTCAGTGAAGGAGGATTAGTGGACACTGGTACGTTGTCCCAGTGATGGAGGATTAACGCACACTGGCAAATTGCCTGAGTGATGGAGGATTAGCGCACAGTGGCACATTGTCCCTGTGATGGAGGATTAGCACACACTGGCACATTGTCCCAGTGATGGAGCATTAGTGTGCATTGGTACAAATTCCAAGTGATGGAATATTAGCACACACTGGGACATTATCCCAGTGATGGAGGATTAGCACACACTGGCACATTGTCCCAGTGATGGAGGATTAGCGCACACTGGCAAATTGTCCCAGTGATGGAGGATTAGCACCTACTGGCACATAGTCCCAGTGATGGACAATTAGCACACATTGGCGCATTGTCCCAGTGATGGAGGATTAGCACACACTGGCATATTGTCCCAGTGATGGAGGTTTATTGCACACTGGCGCATTTTCCCACTGATGGATGATTATCGCACACTGGCACATGGTCCCGGTGATGGAGAATTAGCGCACATTGGCACATTGTCCCAGTGATGGAGGATTCGCACACACAGGCATATTGTCCCAGTAATGGAGGATTATCGCACACTGGCACATTGTCCCAGTGATGGAGGATTATTGCACACTGGGACATTATCCCAGTGATGGACGATTATCCCACATTGGCACATTGCCCCAGTGCTGGAGAATTACCGCACACTGGCACATTGTCCCAGTCTTGGAGGATTAGTGCACACTGGCACGTTGCCCCAGTAATGGAGGATTTGTGCACACTGGCACATTGCGCTGTGATGGAGGATAATCGCACACTGGCACATTGTCTCAGTGATGGAGGATTATTGCGCACTGGCTCCTTGTCCCAGTGATGTAAGATTAGCGCACACTAGCACATTGTTCCAATGATGGAGGATTAGCACACACTGGCATATTCTCCCAGTGATGGAGGATTATCGCACACTGGCAGATTGTCCCAGTGATAAAGAATTAGCACACACTGGCATATTGTCCCAGTGATGGAGGATTATCGCACACTGGCACATTGTCCCAGTGATGGATGATTAGCACACACTGGTACACTGTCCCAGTGATGGAGGATTAACGTACACTGACACATTGCCCCAGTGATGGAGGCTTAACGCACACTGACACATTGTCCCAGTGATGGAGGATTTGCGCATACTGGTACATTGTCCCAGTGATGGAGGATTAACGTACACTGACACATTGTCCCAGTGATGGAGGATTTGCGCATACTGGTACATTGTCCCAGTGATGGAGGATTAGCCCACACTGACACATTGTCCCAGTCATGGAGCATTAGCACACACTGGCACATTGTCCCAGTGATGGAGGATTAGCACACACTGGCACGTTGTCCCAGTCATGGAGGATTAGCGCACACTGGCACATTGTCCCAGTGATGGATGATTAGCACACACTGGCACATTGTCCCAGTGATGGAGGATTAACAAACACTGGCATATTGTCCCAGTGATGGAGGATTATCGCACACTTGCACATTGTCCCAGTGAAGGCTGATTAGCACACACTGGTACATTATCTCAGTGATGGAGGATTAATGCAGACTGACACATTGTCCCAGTGATTGAGGATTAGTGAACACTGGCACATTGTCTCAGTGATGGAGGATTATGGCACACTGGCACATTGTCGCAGTAATGGAGGATGAGCACTCACTGGCACATTGTCCCAGTGATGGAGGATTAGCTCACACTGGCACATTGTCCACGTGATGGAGGATCAGAACACACTGGCACATTGTCGCAGTGATGGAGGATTAGCGCACACTGGCACAATGTCCCAGTGATGGAGGATTAGCGCACACTGGCACATAGTACCAGTGATGGACAATTAGCACACATTGGCACATTGTCCCACTGATGGAGGATTAGCACACACTGGCACATTGTCCCAGTGATGGAGGATTATTGCACACTGGCACATTATCCCAGTGATGGAGGATTATCGCACACTGGCACATTGTCTCAGTCTTGGAGGATTAGTGCACATTGGCACGTTGTCCCAGTGATGGAGGATTAGTGCACACTGGCACATTGCCCTGTGACGGAGGGTAATTGCACAGTGGCACATTGTCTCAGTGATGGAGGAATATTGCTCACTGGCACCTTGTCCCAGTGATGTAGGATTAGCACACACTGGCATATTCTCCCGGTGATGGAGCATTATCGCACCCTGGCATATTGTCCCAGTGATGGAGAATTAGCACACAGTGGCATATTGTCTCAGTGATGGTGGATTATCGCACACTGGCACATTGTCCCAGTGATGGATGATTAGCACACACTGGTACATTGTCCCAGTGATGGAGGATTAACGCACACTGACACATTGCCCCAGTGATGGAGGATTAACGCACACTGACACATTGTCCCAGTGCTGGAGGATTAATATACACTGACACATTGTCCCAGTGATGGAGGAATAGCGCACACTGGCACATCGTCGCAGTGATGGAGGATTAGCGCACACTGGCACATTTTCCCCTGATGGGGGATTAGTGCACATTGGTACATTGACCCTGTGATTAGCGCATGCTGGTACTAAATCCAAGTGATGGAAGATTAGCGCACACTGGGACATTATCCCAGTAATGGAGGATTAGCACTCACTGGCACATTATCCCAGTGAAGGGGGATTAGCGCACACTGGCATATTATCCCCGTGATGGAGGATTAGCGCACACTGGCACATTGTCCCAGTGATGGAGGATTAGCGCACACTGGCACATTTTCCCAGTGATGTGGGATTAGCGCACACTAGCACGTTGTCCCAGTGATGGAGGATTAGCACACACTGGCACTTTGCCCCTGTGATGGAGGATTAACGCCCACTGCCACATTGTCCCAGTGATGGAGGATTAACGCACACTGACACATTGTCCCAGTGTTGGAGGATTAGCACCCACTGGCATATTCTCCCAGTGATGGAGGATTATCGCACACTAGCAGATTGTCCCAGTGATGGAGAATTAGCACACACTGGCATATTGTCCCAGTGATGGTGGTTTATTGCACACTGGCACATTGTCCCAGTGATGGAGGTTTATTGCACACTGTCACATTGTCCCAGTGATGGAGGATTATCACACACTGGCACATTGTCCCAGTGATGGAGGATTCGCACACATTGGCACATTGTCCCAGTGATGGAGGATTAGCAAACACTGGCATATTTTCCCAGTGATGGAGGATTATCACACACTGGCACATCGTCCCATTGCTGGAGGATTATTGTTCACTGGCACATTGTCCCAGTGATGGAGGATTATGGCACACTGGCATATTGTCTCAGTGATGGAGGATTATCGCACAGTGACACATTGTCCCACAGATTGAGGATGAGCGCAGACTTTCACATTGACTCAGTGATGGGGGATTATTGCACACTGGAACATGGTCCCCGTGATGGAGAATTAGCACACATTGGCACATTGTCCCAGTGATGGAGGATTAGCAGACACTGGCATATTGTCCCAGTGATGGAGGATTAGCACACACTGGCACATTGTCCCACTGATGGAGAATTAGCACACACTGGCATATTGTCCCAGTGATGGAGGATTAACGCACACTGACACATTGCCCCAGTGATGGAGGATTAACGCCCACTGCCACATTGCCCCAGTGATGGAGGATTAACACACACTGACACATTGTCCCAGTGATGGAGGATTAGCACACACTGGCATATTCTCCCAGTGATGGAGGATTATCGCACACTAGCAGATTGTCCCAGTGATGGAGAATTAGCACACACTGGCATATTGTCCCAGTGATGGTGGTTTATTGCACACTGGCACATTATCCCAGTGATGGAGGTTTATTGCACACTGGCACATTGTCCCAGTGATGGAGGATTATCACACACTGGCACATTGTCCCAGTGATGGAGGATTCGCACACATTGGCACATTGTCCCAGTGATGGAGGATTAGCAAACACTGGCATATTTTCCCAGTGATGGAGGATTATCACACACTAGCAGATTGTCCCAGTGATGGAGAATTAGCACACACTGGCATATTGTCCCAGTGATGGTGGATTATTGCACACTGGCACATTGTCCTAGTGATGGAGGTTTATTGCACACTGGCACATTGTCCCAGTGATGGAGGATTATCACACACTGGCACATTGTCCCAGTGATGGAGGATTCGCACACATTGGCACATTGTCCCAGTGATGGAGGATTAGCAAACACTGGCATATTTTCCCAGTGATGGAGGATTATCACACACTGGCACATCGTCCCATTCCTGGAGGATTATTGTTCACTGGCACATTGTCCCAGTGATGGAGGATTATCGCACACTGGCATATTGTCTCAGTGATGGAGGATTATCACACAGTGACACATTGTCCCACAGATTGAGGATGAGCGCACACTTTCACATTGACTCAGTGATGGAGGATTATCGCACACTGGAACATGGCCCCCGTGATGGAGAATTAGCACACATTGGCACATTGTCCCAGTGATGGAGGATTAGCAGACACTGGCATATTGTCCCAGTGATGGAGGATTATTGCACACTGGCGCATTTTCCCACTGATGGAGGATTATCACACACTGGCACATGGTCCCAGTGATGAATTAGCGCACATTGGCACATTGGCCCATTGATGGAGGATTAGCACACACTGGCATATTGTCCCAGTGATGGAGGATTATCGCACACTGGCACATTGTCCCAGTGATGGAGGATTATTGCACACTGGCACATTGTCCCAGTGATGGAGGATTATCGCACACTGGCACATTGTCCCAGTCTTGGAGGATTAGTGCACATTGGCACGTTGTCCCAGTGATGGAGGATTAGTGCACACTGGCACATTGCCCTGTGACGGAGGGTAATCGCACAAGGGCACATTGTCTCAGTGATGGAGGATTATTGCTCACTGGCACCTTGTCCCAGTGATGTAGGATTAGCACACACTGGCACATTGTCCCGGTGATGGAGGATTAGCACACACTGGCATATTCTCCCAGTGATGGAGGATTATCGCACCCTGGCATATTGTCCCAGTGATGGAGAATTAGCACACACTGGCATATTGTCCCAGTGATGGTGGATTATCGCACACTGGCACATTGTCCCAGTGATGGATGATTAGCACACACTGGTACATTGTCCCAGTGATGGAGGATTAACGCACACTGACACATTGCCCCAGTGATGGAGGATTAACGCACACTGACACATTGTCCCAGTGATGGAGGATTAACGTACACTGACACATTGTCCCAGTGATGGAGGATTAGCGCATACTAGTAGATTGTCTCAGTGATGGAGGATTAGCCCACACTGACACATTATCCCAGTGATGGAGGATTAGCACACACTGGCACATTGTCCCAGTGATGGAGGATTAGCACACACTGGCACATTTTCCCCGTGATGGAGGATTATCGCACACTGCTACATTGTCCCCGTGATGGAGGATAAGCGCACACTGGCACATTGTCCCAGTGATGGAGGATTAGCGCCCACTGGCACATTGTCTCACTGATGGACGATTAGCACAGAGTCGTTCATTGTCCCAGTGATGGAGGATTAGTGCACACTGGTACATTGTCCCAGTGATGGAGGATTAGCACGCACTGGTTCATTGTCCCAGTGATGGAGGATTAGTGCACACTGGCACATTGTCCCAGTGATGGAGGATTAGCACACACTAGCATATTTCCCAGTGATGAAGGATTATCGCACACTGACACTTTGTCGCAGTGATGGAGGATTAGCGCCCACTGTCACATTGTCTCAGTGATGGAGGATTAGCGCACACTAGCACATTGTCCCAGAGGTGGAGGATTAGCACACACTGGCACATTGTCCCAGTGATGGAGGGTTAGCGCACACTGGCACATTGCCTCAGTGATGGAGGATTAGCGAACACTGGCACATTGTCCCAGTGATGGAGGATTAGCACATGCTGGTACATTATCCCATTGATGGAGGATTAACGCATGCTGGTACTTTATCCCAGTGATGGAGGATTAGCTCTCACTGGCATATTGTCTCAGTGAAGGAGGATTAGTGGACACTGGTACGTTGTCCCAGTGATGGAGGATTAACGCACACTGGCAAATTGCCTGAGTGATGGAGGATTAGCGCACAGTGGCACATTGTCCCTGTGATGGAGGATTAGCACACACTGGCACATTGTCCCAGTGATGGAGCATTAGTGTGCATTGGTACATTGACCCAGTGATGGAGGATTAGCGCACGCTGGTACAAATTCCAAGTGATGGAATATTAGCACACACTGGGACATTATCCCAGTGATGGAGGATTAGCACACACTGGCACATTGTCCCAGTGATGGAGGATTAGCGCACACTGGCAAATTGTCCCAGTGATGGAGGATTAGCACCTACTGGCACATAGTCCCAGTGATGGACAATTAGCACACATTGGCGCATTGTCCCAGTGATGGAGGATTAGCACACACTGGCATATTGTCCCAGTGATGGAGGTTTATTGCACACTGGCGCATTTTCCCACTGATGGATGATTATCGCACACTGGCACATGGTCCCGGTGATGGAGAATTAGCGCACATTGGCACATTGTCCCAGTGATGGAGGATTAGCACACACAGGCATATTGTCCCAGTAATGGAGGATTATCGCACACTGGCACATTGTCCCAGTGATGGAGGATTATTGCACACTGGGACATTATCCCAGTGATGGACGATTATCCCACATTGGCACATTGCCCCAGTGCTGGAGAATTACCGCACACTGGCACATTGTCCCAGTCTTGGAGGATTAGTGCACACTGGCACGTTGCCCCAGTAATGGAGGATTTGTGCACACTGGCACATTGCGCTGTGATGGAGGATAATCGCACACTGGCACATTGTCTCAGTGATGGAGGATTATTGCGCACTGGCTCCTTGTCCCAGTGATGTAAGATTAGCGCACACTAGCACATTGTTCCAATGATGGAGGATTAGCACACACTGGCATATTCTCCCAGTGATGGAGGATTATCGCACACTGGCAGATTGTCCCAGTGATAAAGAATTAGCACACACTGGCATATTGTCCCAGTGATGGAGGATTATCGCACACTGGCACATTGTCCCAGTGATGGATGATTAGCACACACTGGTACACTGTCCCAGTGATGGAGGATTAGCGCACACTGACACATTGCCCCAGTGATGGAGGCTTAACGCACACTGACACATTGTCCCAGTGATGGAGGATTTGCGCATACTGGTACATTGTCCCAGTGATGGAGGATTAACGTACACTGACACATTGTCCCAGTGATGGAGGATTTGCGCATACTGGTACATTGTCCCAGTGATGGAGGATTAGCACACACTGGCACGTTGTCCCAGTAATGGAGGATTAGCGCACACTGGCACATTGTCCCAGTGATGGAGGATTAACAAACACTGGCATATTGTCCCAGTGATGGAGGATTATCGCACACTTGCACATTGTCCCAGTGAAGGATGATTAGCACACACTGGTGCATTATCTCAGTGATGGAGGATTAATGCAGACTGACACATTGTCCCAGTGATTGAGGATTAGTGAACACTGGCACATTGTCCCACTGATGGAGGATGAGCGCACACTGGCACATTGTCTCAGTGATGGAGGATTATGGCACACTGGCACATTGTCGCAGTAATGGAGGATGAGCACTCACTGGCACATTGTCCCAGTGATGGAGGATTAGCTCACACTGGCACATTGTCCACGTGATGGAGGATCAGAACACACTGGCACATTGTCGCAGTGATGGAGGATTAGCGCACACTGGCACAATGTCCCAGTGATGGAGGATTAGCGCACACTGGCACATTGTCCCAGTGATGGAAGATTAGCACACACTGGCGCATTGTCCCAGTGATGGAGGATTAGCAAACACTGGCATATTGTCCCAGTGATGGAGGATTATCGCACACTGGCACATTGTCCCATTGCTTGAGGATCATTGCACACTGGCATATTGTCCCAGTGATGGAGGATGAACATGCACTGGCATATTGTCTCAGTGATGGTCGATTATTGCAGACTGACACATTGTCCCAGTGATTGAGGATTAGTGAACAGTGGCAGATTATGCCAGTGATGGAGGATTAGCGCATACTAGTAGATTGTCTCAGTGATGGAGGATTAGCCCACACAGACACATTGTCCCAGTGATGGAGGATTAGCACACACTGGCACATTGTCCCAGTGATGGAGGATTATGGCACACTGGCACATTGTCGCAGTAATGGAGGATGAGCACTCACTGGCACATTGTCCCAGTGATGGAGGATTAGCCCACACTGGCACATTGTCCACGTAATGGAGGATCAGAACACACTGGCACATTGTCGCAGTGATGGAGGATTAGCGCACACTGGCACAATGTCCCAGTGATGGAGGATTAGCGCACACTGGCACATAGTACCAGTGATGGACAATTAGCACGCATTGGCACCTTGTCCCTGTGATGGAGGATTAGCACACAGTGGCATATTGTCCCAGTAATGGAGGATTAACGCACACTGACACATTGCCCCAGTGATGGTGGATTAACGCACACTGACACATTGTCCCAGTGATGGAGGATTAGCGCACACTGGCACATTGTCGCAGTGATGGAGGATTAGCGCACACTGGCACATTTTCCCCTGATGGGGGAATAGTGCACAATGGTACATTGACCCATTTATGGAGGATTGGCGCATGCAGGTACAAAATCCAAGTGATGGAAGATTAGCGCACACTGGGACATTATCCCAGTAATGGAGGATTAGCACTCACTGGCACATTATCCCAGTGATGGGGGATTAGCGCACACTGGCACATTGTCCCGGTGATGGAGGATTAGCACACACTGGCATATTCTCCCAGTGATGGAGGATTATCGCACCCTGGCATATTGTCCCAGTGATGGAGAATTAGCACACACTGGCATATTGTCCCAGTGATGGAGGATTATCGCACACTGGCACATTGTCCCAGTGATGGATGATTAGCACACACTGGTACATTGTCCCAGTGATGGAGGATTAACGCACACTGACACATTGCCCCAGTGATGGAGTATTAACGCACACTGACACATTGTCCCAGTGATGGAGGATTAACGTACACTGACACATTGTCCCAGTGATGGAGGATTAGCGCATACTAGTAGATTGTCTCAGTGATGGAGGATTAGCCCACACTGACACATTATCCCAGTGATGGAGGATTAGCACACACTGGCACATTGTCCCAGTGATGGAGGATTAGCACACACTGGCACATTTTCCCCGTGATGGAGGATTATCGCACACTGCTACATTGTCCCCGTGATGGAGGATAAGCGCACACTGGCACATTGTCCCAGTGATGTAGGATTAGCGCCCACTGGCACATTGTCTCACTGATGGACGATTAGCACAGAATCGTTCATTGTCCCAGTGATGGAGGATTAGTGCACACTGGTACATTGTCCCAGTGATGGAGGATTAGCACGCACTGGTTCATTGTCCCAGTGATGGAGGATTAGTGCACACTGGCACATTGTCCCAGTGATGGAGGATTAGCACACACTAGCATATTTCCCAGTGATGGAGGATTAACGCACACTGGCAAATTGCCTGAGTGATGGAGGATTAGCGCACAGTGGCACATTGTCCCTGTGATGGAGGATTAGCACACACTGGCACATTGTCCCAGTGATGGAGCATTAGTGTGCATTGGTACATTGACCCAGTGATGGAGGATTAGCGCACGCTGGTACAAATTCCAAGTGATGGAATATTAGCACACACTGGGACATTATCCCAGTGATGGAGGATTAGCACACACTGGCACATTGTCCCAGTGATGGAGGATTAGCGCACACTGGCAAATTGTCCCAGTGATGGAGGATTAGCACCTACTGGCACATAGTCCCAGTGATGGACAATTAGCACACATTGGCGCATTGTCCCAGTGATGGAGGATTAGCACACACTGGCATATTGTCCCAGTGATGGAGGTTTATTGCACACTGGCGCATTTTCCCACTGATGGATGATTATCGCACACTGGCACATGGTCCCGGTGATGGAGAATTAGCGCACATTGGCACATTGTCCCAGTGATGGAGGATTAGCACACACTGGCATATTGTCCCAGTAATGGAGGATTATCGCACACTGGCACATTGTCCCAGTGATGGAGGATTATTGCACACTGGAACATTATCCCAGTGATGGACGATTATCCCACATTGGCACATTGCCCCAGTGCTGGAGAATTACCGCACACTGGCACATTGTCCCAGTCTTGGAGGATTAGTGCACACTGGCACGTTGCCCCAGTAATGGAGGATTTGTGCACACTGGCACATTGCGCTGTGATGGAGGATAATCGCACACTGGCACATTGTCTCAGTGATGGAGGATTATTGCGCACTGGCTCCTTGTCCCAGTGATGTAAGATTAGCGCACACTAGCACATTGTTCCAATGATGGAGGATTAGCACACACTGGCATATTCTCCCAGTGATGGAGGATTATCGCACACTGGCAGATTGTCCCAGTGATAAAGAATTAGCACACACTGGCATATTGTCCCAGTGATGGAGGATTATCGCACACTGGCACATTGTCCCAGTGATGGATGATTAGCACACACTGGTACACTGTCCCAGTGATGGAGGATTAGCGCACACTGACACATTGCCCCAGTGATGGAGGCTTAACGCACACTGACACATTGTCCCAGTGATGGAGGATTTGCGCATACTGGTACATTGTCCCAGTGATGGAGGATTAACGTACACTGACACATTGTCCCAGTGATGGAGGATTTGCGCATACTGGTACATTGTCCCAGTGATGGAGGATTAGCCCACACTGACACATTGTCCCAGTCATGGAGCATTAGCACACACTGGCACATTGTCCCAGTGATGGAGGATTAGCACACACTGGCACGTTGTCCCAGTCATGGAGGATTAGCGCACACTGGCACATTGTCCCAGTGATGGATGATTAGCACACACTGGCACATTGTCCCAGTGATGGAGGATTAACAAACACTGGCATATTGTCCCAGTGATGTAGGATTATCGCACACTTGCACATTGTCCCAGTGAAGGATGATTAGCACACACTGGTACATTATCTCAGTGATGGAGGATTAATGCAGACTGACACATTGTCCCAGTGATTGAGGATTAGTGAACACTGGCACATTGTCCCACTGATGGAGGATGAGCGCACACTGGCGCATTGTCTCAGTGATGGAGGATTATGGCACACTGGCACATTGTCGCAGTAATGGAGGATGAGCACTCACTGGCACATTGTCCCAGTGATGGAGGATTAGCTGACACTGGCACATTGTCCACGTGATGGAGGATCAGAACACACTGGCACATTGTCGCAGTGATGGCGAATTAGCGCACACTGGCACAATGTCCCAGTGATGGAGGATTAGTGCACACTGGCACATAGTACCAGTGATGGACAATTAGCACGCATTGGCACCTTGTCCCTGTGATGGAGGATTAGCACACAGTGGCATATTGTCCCAGTAATGGAGGATTAACGCACACTGACACATTGCCCCAGTGATGGTGGATTAACGCACACTGACACATTGTCCCAGTGATGGAGGAATAGCGCACACTGGCACATTGTCGCAGTGATGGAGGATTAGCGCACACTGGCACATTTTCCCCTGATGGGGGAATAGTGCACAATGGTACATTGACCCATTTATGGAGGATTGGCGCATGCAGGTACAAAATCCAAGTGATGGAAGATTAGCGCACACTGGGACATTATCCCAGTAATGGAGGATTAGCGCACACTGGCACGTTGTCCCAGTGATGGAGGATTAGTGTACACTGGCACATTGTCCCAGTGATCGAGGATTAGTGCACACTGGCACATTGCCCTGTGATAGAGAATAATCGCACATTGGCACATTGTCTCTGTGATGGAGGATTATTGTGAACTGGCACCTTGTCCCAGTGATGGAGGATTAGCACACACTAGCACATTGTCCCAGTGATGGAGGATTAGCACACACTGGCATATTCTCCCAGTGATGGAGGATTAGTGCACACTGGCACATAGTACCAGTGATGGACAATTAGCACGCATTGGCACCTTGTCCCTGTGATGGAGGATTAGCACACAGTGGCATATTGTCCCAGTAATGGAGGATTAACGCACACTGACACATTGCCCCAGTGATGGTGGATTAACGCACACTGACACATTGTCCCAGTGATGGAGGAATAGCGCACACTGGCACATTGTCGCAGTGATGGAGGATTAGCGCACACTGGCACATTTTCCCCTGATGGGGGAATAGTGCACAATGGTACATTGACCCATTTATGGAGGATTGGCGCATGCAGGTACAAAATCCAAGTGATGGAAGATTAGTGCACACTGGCACATTGTCCCAGTGATGGAGGATTAGCGCACACTGGCACGTTGTCCCAGTGATGGAGGATTAGTGTACACTGGCACATTGTCCCAGTGATCGAGGATTAGTGCACACTGGCACATTGCCCTGTGATAGAGAATAATCGCACATTGGCACATTGTCTCTGTGATGGAGGATTATTGTGAACTGGCACCTTGTCCCAGTGATGGAGGATTAGCACACACTAGCACATTGCCCCAGTGATGGAGGATTAGCACACACTGGCATATTCTCCCAGTGATGGAGAATTATCGCACACTGACAGATTGTCCCAGTGATGGAGAATTAGCACACACTGGCAGATTGCCCCAGTGATGGAGGATTAGCGCACACTGACACATTGCCGCAGTCTTGGAGGATTAGCACACACTGGCACATTGTCCCAGTGATGGATGTTTAGGGCACACTGACACATTGCCCCAGTGATGGAGGATTAACGCACACTGACACATTGCCCCAGTGATGGAGGATTAGCTCACACTGACACATTGTCCCAGTAATGGAGAATTAGCGCACACTGACACATTGCCCCAGTGATGGAGGATTAGCACACACTGGCACATTGTCCCAGTGATGGAAGATTAGCACACACTGGCACATTGTCCCAGTGATGGAGGATTAGCAAACACTGGCATATTGTCCCAGTGATGGAGGATTATCGCACACTGGCACATTGTCCCATTGCTTGAGGATCATTGCACACTGGCATATTGTCCCAGTGATGGAGGATGAACATGCACTGGCATATTGTCTCAGTGATGGTCGATTATTGCAGACTGACACATTGTCCCAGTGATTGAGGATTAGTGAACAGTGGCAGATTATGCCAGTGATGGAGGATTAGCGCATACTAGTAGATTGTCCCAGTGATGGAGGATTAGCACACACTGGCACATTGTCCCAGTGATGGAGGATTATGGCACACTGGCACATTGTCGCAGTAATGGAGGATGAGCACTCACTGGCACATTGTCCCAGTGATGGAGGATTAGCTCACACTGGCACATTGTCCACGTGATGGAGGATCAGAACACACTGGCACATTGTCGCAGTGATGGAGGATTAGCGCACACTGGCACAATGTCCCAGTGATGGAGGATTAGTGCACACTGGCACATAGTACCAGTGATGGACAATTAGCACGCATTGGCACCTTGTCCCTGTGATGGAGGATTAGCACACAGTGGCATATTGTCCCAGTAATGGAGGATTAACGCACACTGACACATTGCCCCAGTGATGGTGGATTAACGCACACTGAAACATTGTCCCAGTGATGGAGGAATAGCGCACACTGGCACATTGTCGCAGTGATGGAGGATTAGCGCACACTGGCACATTTTCCCCTGATGGGGGAATAGTGCACAATGGTACATTGACCCATTTATGGAGGATTGGCGCATGCAGGTACAAAATCCAAGTGATGGAAGATTAGCGCACACTGGGACATTATCCCAGTAATGGAGGATTAGCACTCACTGGCACATTATCCCAGTGATGGGGGATTAGTGCACACTGGCACATTGTCCCAGTGATGGAGGATTAGCGCACACTGGCACGTTGTCCCAGTGATGGAGGATTAGTGTACACTGGCACATTGTACCAGTGATCGAGGATTAGTGCACACTGGCACATTGCCCTGTGATAGAGAATAATTGCACATTGGCACATTGTCTCTGTGATGGAGGATTATTGTGAACTGGCACCTTGTCCCAGTGATGGAGGATTAGCACACACTAGCACATTGTCCCAGTGATGGAGGATTAGCACACACTGGCATATTCTCCCAGTGATGGAGAATTATCGCACACTGACAGATTGTCCCAGTGATGGAGAATTAGCACACACTGGCAGATTGCCCCAGTGATGGAGGATTAGCGCACACTGACACATTGCCGCAGTCTTGGAGGATTAGCACACACTGGCACATTGTCCCAGTGATGGAGGTTTAGGGCACACTGACACATTGCCCCAGTGATGGAGGATTAACGCACACTGACACATTGCCCCAGTGATGGAGGATTAGCTCACACTGACACATTGTCCCAGTAATGGAGAATTAGCGCACACTGACACATTGCCCCAGTGATGGAGGATTAGCACACACTGGCACATTGTCCCAGTGATGGAAGATTAGCACACACTGGCACATTGTCCCAGTGATGGAGGATTAGCAAACACTGGCATATTGTCCCAGTGATGGAGGATTATCGCACACTGGCACATTGTCCCATTGCTTGAGGATCATTGCACACTGGCATATTGTCCCAGTGATGGAGGATGAACATGCACTGGCATATTGTCTCAGTGATGGTCGATTATTGCAGACTGACACATTGTCCCAGTGATTGACGATAAGTGAACAGTGGCAGATTATGCCAGTGATGGAGGATTAGCGCATACTAGTAGATTGTCTCAGTGATGGAGGATTAGCCCACACTGACACATTGTCCCAGTGATGGAGGATTAGCACACACTGGCACATTGTCCCAGTGATGGAGGATTATGGCACACTGGCACATTGTCGCAGTAATGGAGGATGAGCACTCACTGGCACATTGTCCCAGTGATGGAGGATTAGCTCACACTGGCACATTGTCCACGTGATGGAGGATCAGAACACACTGGCACATTGTCGCAGTGATGGAGGATTAGCGCACACTGGCACAATGTCCCAGTGATGGAGGATTAGCGCACACTGGCACATAGTACCAGTGATGGACAATTAGCACGCATTGGCACCTTGTCCCTGTGATGGAGGATTAGCACACAGTGGCATATTGTCCCAGTAATGGAGGATTAACGCACACTGACACATTGCCCCAGTGATGGTGGATTAACGCACACTGACACATTGTCCCAGTGATGGAGGAATAGCGCACACTGGCACATTGTCGCAGTGATGGAGGATTAGCGCACACTGGCACATTTTCCCCTGATGGGGGAATAGTGCACAATGGTACATTGACCCATTTATGGAGGATTGGCGCATGCAGGTACAAAATCCAAGTGATGGAAGATTAGCGCACACTGGGACATTATCCCAGTAATGGAGAATTAGCACTCACTGGCACATTATCCCAGTGATGGGGGATTAGCGCACACTGGCACATTGTCCCAGTGATGGAGGATTAGCGCACACTGGCACGTTGTCCCAGTGATGGAGGATTAGTGTACACTGGCACATTGTCCCAGTGATCGAGGATTAGTGCACACTGGCACATTGCCCTGTGATAGAGAATAATCGCACATTGGCACATTGTCTCTGTGATG
This sequence comes from Isurus oxyrinchus, assembly GCA_026770705.1. Lineage (NCBI taxonomy): Eukaryota > Metazoa > Chordata > Chondrichthyes > Lamniformes > Lamnidae > Isurus > Isurus oxyrinchus. Next base: position 187,076,866 of record JANJGN010000005.1, on the reverse strand, counting down.
GAGGATTATTGTGAACTGGCACCTTGTCCCAGTGATGGAGGATTAGCACACACTAGCACATTGTCCCAGTGATGGAGGATTAGCACACACTGGCATATTCTCCCAGTGATGGAGAATTATCGCACACTGACAGATTGTCCCAGTGATGGAGAATTAGCACACACTGGCAGATTGCCCCAGTGATGGAGGATTAGCGCACACTGACACATTGCCGCAGTCTTGGAGGATTAGCACACACTGGCACATTGTCCCAGTGATGGAGGATTAGCTCACACTGACACATTGTCCCAGTAATGGAGAATTAGCGCACACTGACACATTGCCCCAGTGATGGAGGATTAGCACACACTGGCACATTGTCCCAGTGATGGAAGATTAGCACACACTGGCACATTGTCCCAGTGATGGAGGATTAGCAAACACTGGCATATTGTCCCAGTGATGGAGGATTATCGCACACTGGCACATTGTCCCATTGCTTGAGGATCATTGCACACTGGCATATTGTCCCAGTGATGGAGGATGAACATGCACTGGCATATTGTCTCAGTGATGGTCGATTATTGCAGACTGACACATTGTCCCAGTGATTGAGGATTAGTGAACAGTGGCAGATTATGCCAGTGATGGAGGATTAGCGCATACTAGTAGATTGTCTCAGTGATGGAGGATGAGCCCACACTGACACATTGTCCCAGTGATGGAGGATTAGCACACACTGGCACATTGTCCCAGTGATGGAGGATTAGCACACACTGGCACATTGTCCCAGTGATGGAGGATTAACGTACACTGAATCATTGTCCCAGTGATGGAGGATTATCGCACACTGGCACATTGTCCCATTGCTTGAGGATCATTGCACACTGGCATATTGTCCCAGTGATGGAGGATGAACATGCACTGGCATATTGTCTCAGTGATGGTCGATTATTGCAGACTGACACATTGTCCCAGTGATTGAGGATTAGTGAACAGTGGCAGATTATGCCAGTGATGGAGGATTAGCGCATACTAGTAGATTGTCTCAGTGATGGAGGATTAGCCCACACTGACACATTGTCCCAGTGATGGAGGATTAGCACACACTGGCACATTGTCCCAGTGATGGAGGATTAGCACACACTGGCACATTGTCCCAGTGATGGAGGATTAACGTACACTGAATCATTGTCCCAGTGATGGAGGATTATCAGATACTGGTGCATTGTCTCAGTGATGGATGATTAGCACACACTGGCACATTGTTCCAGTGATGGAGGATTAACGTACACTGACACATTGTCCCAGTGATGGAGGATTTGCGCATACTGGTACATTGTCTCAGTGATGGAGGATTAGCCCACACTGACACATTGTCCCAGTAAAGGAGGATTAGCACACACTGGCACATTGTCCCAGTGATGGAAGATTAGCACACACTGGCACATTGTCCCAGTGATGGAGGATTAGCAAACACTGGCATATTGTCCCAGTGATGGAGGATTATCGCACACTGGCACATTGTCCCATTGCTTGAGGATCATTGCACACTGGCATATTGTCCCAGTGATGGAGGATTAACATGCACTGGCATATTGTCTCAGTGATTGTCGATTATTGCAGACTGACACAGTGTCCCCGTGTTTGAGGATTAGTGAACAGTGGCAGATTATGCCAGTGATGGAGGATTAGCGCATACTAGTAGATTGTCTCAGTGATGGAGGATTAGCCCACACTGACACATTGTCCCAGTGATGGAGGATTAGCACACACTGGCACATTGTCCCAGTGATGGAGGATTAGCACACACTGGCACATTGTCCCAGTGATGGAGGATTAACGTACACTGACACATTGTCCCAGTGATGGAGGATTATCAGATACTGGTACATTGTCTCAGTGATGGATGATTAGCACACACTGGCACATTGTCCCAGTGATGGAGGATTAACGTACACTGACACATTGTCCCAGTGATGGAGGATTTGCGCATACTGGTACATTGTCTCAGTGATGGAGGATTAGCCCACATTGACACATTGTCCCAGTAATGGAGCATTAGCACACACTGGCACATTGTCCCAGTGATGGAGGATTAGCACACACTGGCACGTTGTCCCAGTGATGGAGGATTAGCACACACTGGCACATTGTCCCAGTGATGGATGATTAGCACACACTGGCACATTGTCCCAGTGATGGAGGATTAGCAAACACTGGCATATTGTCCCAGTGATGGAGGATTATCGCACACTTGAACATTGTCCCAGTGAAGGATGACTAGCACACACTGGTACATTATCCCAGTGATGGAGGATTATCGCAGACTGACACATTGTCCCAGTGATTGAGGATTAGTGAACACTGGCACATTGTCCCACTGATGGAGGATGAGCGCACACTGGCACATTGTCTCAGTGATGGAGGATTATGGCACACTGGCACATTGTCACAGTAATGGAGGATGAGCACTCACTGGCACATTGTCCCAGTGATGGAGGATTAGCTCACACTGGCACATTGTCCAAGTGATGGAGGATCAGAACACACTGGCACATTGTCGCAGTGATGGAGGCTTAGCGCACACTGGCACATAGTACCAGTGATGGACAATTAGCACGCATTGGCACCTTGTCCCTGTGATGGAGGATTAGCACACAGTGGCATATTGTCCCAGTAATGGAGGATTAACGCACACTGACACATTGCCCCAGTGATGGAGGATTAACGCACACTGACACATTGTCCCAGTGATGGAGGATTAACGTACACTGACACATTGTCCCAGTGATGGAGGCATAGCGCACACTGACACATTGCCCAAGTGATGGAGGATTAGCACACACTAGCACATTGTCCCAGTGATGGAGGATTAGCAAACACTGGCATATTGTCCCAGTGATGGAGGATTATCGCACACTGGCACATTGTCCCATTGCTTTAGGATCATTGCACACTGGCACATTGTCCCAGTGATGGAGGATTAACATTCACTGGCATATTGTCTCAGTGATGGAGGATTATCGCAGACTGACACATTGTCCCAGTAATTGAGGTTTAGTGAACACTGGCAGATTGTGCCACTGATGGAGGATGAGCGCACACTGGGAAATTGTCTCAGTGATGGAGGATTATTGCACACTGGCACATTATCGCAGTGATGGAGGATGAGCACTTACTGGCACATTGCCCCAGTGATGGATGATTAACGCACACTGACACATTGTCCCAGTGATGGAGGATTAGCACACACTGGCACATGGTCCCAGTGATAGAGGATTAGCACACACTCTCACATTGTCCCAGTGATGGAGGATTAGCAAACACTGGCATATTGTCCCAGTGATGGAGGATTATCGCACACTGGCACATTGTCCCAGTGGTGGAGGATTAGCACACACTCTCACATTGTCCCAGTGATGGAGGATTTGCAAACACTGGCATATTGTCCCAGTGATGGAGGATTATCGCACACTGGCACATTGTCCCATTGCTTGAGGATCATTGCACACTGGCATATTGTCCCAGTGATGGAGGATGAACATGCACTGGCATATTGTCTCAGTGATGGTCGATTATTGCAGACTGACACATTGTCCCAGTGATTGAGGATTAGTGAACAGTGGCAGATTATGCCAGTGATTCAGGATTAGCGCATACTAGTAGATTGTCTCAGTGATGGAGGATTAGCCCACACTGACACATTGTCCCAGTGATGGAGGATTAGCACACACTGGCACATTGTCCCAGTGATGGAGGATTAGCACACACTGGCACATTGTCCCAGTGATGGAGGATTAACGTACACTGAATCATTGTCCCAGTGATGGAGGATTATCGCACACTGGCACATTGTCCCATTGCTTGAGGATCATTGCACACTGGCATATTGTCCCAGTGATGGAGGATGAACATGCACTGGCATATTGTCTCAGTGATGGTCGATTATTGCAGACTGACACATTGTCCCAGTGATGGAGGATTAGCACACACTGGCACATTGTCCCAGTGATGGAGGATTAGCACACACTGGCACATTGTCCCAGTGATGGAGGATTAACGTACACTGAATCATTGTCCCAGTGATGGAGGATTATCAGATACTGGTGCATTGTCTCAGTGATGGATGATTAGCACACACTGGCACATTGTCCCAGTGATGGAGGATTAACGTACACTGACACATTGTCCCAGTGATGGAGGATTTGCGCATACTGGTACATTGTCTCAGTGATGGAGGATTAGCCCACACTGACACATTGTCCCAGTAATGGAGGATTAGCACACACTGGCACATTGTCCCAGTGATGGAAGATTAGCACACACTGGCACATTGCCCCAGTGATGGAGGATTAGCAAACACTGGCATATTGTCCCAGTGATGGAGGATTATCGCACACTGGCACATTGTCCCATTGCTTGAGGATCATTGCACACTGGCATATTGTCCCAGTGATGGAGGATTAACATGCACTGGCATATTGTCTCAGTGATTGTCGATTATTGCAGACTGACACAGTGTCCCCGTGTTTGAGGATTAGTGAACAGTGGCAGATTATGCCAGTGATGGAGGATTAGCGCATACTAGTAGATTGTCTCAGTGATGGAGGATTAGCCCACACTGACACATTGTCCCAGTGATGGAGGATTAGCACACACTGGCACATTGTCCCAGTGATGGAGGATTAGCACACACTGGCACATTGTCCCAGTGATGGAGGATTAACGTACACTGACACATTGTCCCAGTGATGGAGGATTATCAGATACTGGTACATTGTCTCAGTGATGGATGATTAGCACACACTGGCACATTGTCCCAGTGATGGAGGATTAACGTACACTGACACATTGTCCCAGTGATGGAGGATTTGCGCATACTGGTACATTGTCTCAGTGATGGAGGATTAGCCCACATTGACACATTGTCCCAGTGATGGAGCATTAGCACACACTGGCACATTGTCCCAGTGATGGAGGATTAGCACACACTGGCACGTTGTCCCAGTGATGGAGGATTAGCACACACTGGCACATTGTCCCAGTGATGGATGATTAGCACACACTGGCACATTGTCCCAGTGATGGAGGATTAGCAAACACTGGCATATTGTCCCAGTGATGGAGGATTATCGCACACTTGAACATTGTCCCAGTGAAGGATGACTAGCACACACTGGTACATTATCCCAGTGATGGAGGATTATCGCAGACTGACACATTGTCCCAGTGATTGAGGATTAGTGAACACTGGCACATTGTCCCACTGATGGAGGATGAGCGCACACTAGCACATTGTCTCAGTGATGGAGGATTATGGTACACTGGCACATTGTCACAGTAATGGAGGATGAGCACTCACTGGCACATTGTCCCAGTGATGGAGGATTAGCTCACTCTGGCACATTGTCCAAGTGATGGAGGATCAGAACACACTGGCACATTGTCGCAGTGATGGAGGATTAGCGCACACTGGCACATAGTACCAGTGATGGACAATTAGCACGCATTGGCACCTTGTCCCTGTGATGGAGGATTAGCACACAGTGGCATATTGTCCCAGTAATGGAGGATTAACGCACACTGACACATTGCCCCAGTGATGGAGGATTAACGCACACTGACACATTGTCCCAGTGATGGAGGATTAACGTACACTGACACATTGTCCCAGTAATGGAGGCATAGCGCACACTGACACATTGCCCAAGTGATGGAGGATTAGCACACACTGGCACATTGTCCCAGTGATGGAGGATTAGCAAACACTGGCATATTGTCCCAGTGATGGAGGATTATCGCACACTGGCACATTGTCCCATTGCTTTAGGATCATTGCACACTGGCACATTGTCCCAGTGATGGAGGATTAACATTCACTGGCATATTGTCTCAGTGATGGAGGATTATCGCAGACTGACACATTGTCCCAGTAATTGAGGTTTAGTGAACACTGGCAGATTGTGCCACTGATGGAGGATGAGCGCACACTGGGAAATTGTCTCAGTGATGGAGGATTATTGCACACTGGCACATTATCGCAGTGATGGAGGATGAGCACTTACTGGCACATTGCCCCAGTGATGGATGATTAACGCACACTGACACATTGTCCCAGTGATGGAGGATTAGCACACACTGGCACATGGTCCCAGTGATAGAGGATTAGCACACACTCTCACATTGTCCCAGTGATGGAGGATTAGCAAACACTGGCATATTGTCCCAGTGATGGAGGATTATCGCACACTGGCACATTGTCCCAGTGGTGGAGGATTAGCACACACTCTCACATTGTCCAAGTGATGGAGGATTAGCAAACACTGGCACATTGTCCCAGTGATGGAGGATTAACGCGCACTGGCATATTGTCTCAGTGATGGAGGATTATCGCAGACAGACACATTGTCCCAGTGATTGAGGATTAGTGAACACTGGCACATTGTCCCACTGATGGACGATCAGAACACACTGGCACATTGTCTCAGTGATGGAGGATTATTGCACACTGGCACATTGTCGCATTGATGGAGGATGTGCACTCACTGGCATATTGTCCCAGTGATGGGCAATTAGTGCACACTGGCACATTGTCCCAGTGATGGACGATCAGAGCACACTGGCACATTGTCCCAGTGATGGAGGATTAGTGCACACTGGCACATAGTCCCAGTGATGGATAATTAGCACACTTTGGCACATTGTCCCAGTGATGGAGGATTAGTGCACACTGGCACATTGCCCTGTGATGGAGGATAATCGCACACTGGCACATTGTCTCAGTGATGGAGGATTATTGTGCACTGGCACCTTGTCCCAGTGATGTAGGATTAGCGCACACTGGCAGATTGTCCCAGTGATGGAGAATTAGCACACACTGGCATATTGTCCCACTGATGGAGGATTATCGCACACTGACACATTGCCCCAGTGATGGAGGATTAACGCACACTGACACGTTGTCCCAGTGATGGAGGATTAGCACACACTGACACGTTGTCCCAGTAATGGAGGATTAGCGCACACTGACACATTGCCCCAGTGATGGAGGATTAGCACACACTGGCACATTGTCCCAGTGATGGAAGATTAGCACACACTGGCATATTGTCCCAGTGATGGAGGATTATCGCAAACTGGCACATTGTCCCATTGCTTGTCGATCATTGCACACTGGCACATTGTCCCAGTGATGTAGGATTAACGCGCACTGGCATATTGTCTCAGTGATGGAGGATTATTGCACACTGGCACATTGTCACAGTGATGGAGGATTAACGCACACTGACACATTGCCCCAGTGATGGAGGATTAACGCACACTGACACATTGTCCCAGTGATGGAGGATTAACGTACACTGACACATTGTCCCAGTGATGGAGGATTAGCGCACACTGGCACATTGTCGCAGTGATGGAGGATTAGCACACACTTCCACATTGTACCAGTGATGGAGGATTAGCACACACTGGCATATTGTCCCAGTGATGGATGATTAGCACACACTGGTACATTGTCCCCGTGATGGAGGATGAGAGCACACTGACACATTGCCCCAGTGATGGAGGATTAATGCACACTGACACATTGTCCCAGTGATGAAGGATTAACGTACACTGACACATTGTCCCAGGGATGGAGGATTAGCGGATACTGGTACATTGTGTCAGTGATGGATGATTAGCCCACACTGGCACATTGTCCTAGTGATGGAGGATTAGCACACACTGGCACATTGTCCCAGTGATGGACGATCAGAACACACTGGCACATTGTCCCAGTGATAGAGGATTAGCACACACTCTCACATTGTCCCAGTGATGGAGGATTAGCAAACACTGGCATATTGTCCCAGTGATGGAGGATTATCGCACACTGGCACATTGTCCCAGAGATGGAGGATTAGCACACACTCTCACATTGTCCCAGTGATGGAGGATTAGCAAACACTGGCATATTGTCCCATTGCTTGAGGATCATTGCACACTGGCACATTGTCCCAGTGATGGAGGATTAACACGCAATGGCTTATTGTCTCAGTGATGGAGGATTATCGCAGACTGACACATTGTCCCAGTGATTGAGGATTCGTGAGCACTGGCAGATTGTGCCACTGATGGAGGATGAGCGCACACTGGGAAATTGTCTCAGTGATGGAGGATTATTGCACACTGGCACATTGTCGCTGTGATGGAGGATGAGCACTTACTGGCACATTGCCCCAGTGATGGAGGATTAAGGCACACTGATACATTGTCCCAGTGATGGAGGATTAGCGGATACTGGTACATTGTCTCAGTGATGAATGATTAGTACACACTGGCACATTGTCCCAGTGATGGAGGATTAGCATGCACTGTCACATTGTTCCAGTGATGGAGGATTAGCACACACTGGCACATTGTCCCAGTGATGGAGGATTAACACACACTGGCACATTGTCCCAGTGATGGAGCATTAGCACACAGTCTCACATTGTCCCAGTGATGGTGGATTAGCAAACACTGGCATATTGTCCCAGTGATGGAGGATTATCGCACACTGGCACATTGTCGCATTGCTTGAGGATCAATGCACACTGGCACATTGTCCCAGTGATGGAGGATTAACACGCACTGGCATATTGTCTCAGTGATGGAGGATTATCGCAGACAGACACATTGTCCCAGTGATTGAGGATTAGTGAACACTGGCACATTGTCCCACTGATGGACGATCAGAACACACTGGCACATTGTCTCAGTGATGGAGGATTATTGCACACTGGCACATTGTCGCATTGATGGAGGATGTGCACTCACTGGCATATTGTCCCAGTGATGGGCAATTAGTGCACACTGGCACATTGTCTCAGTGATGGACGATCAGAGCACACTGGCACATTGTCCCCGTCATGGAGGATTAGTGCACACTGGCACATAGTCCCAGTGATGGATAATTAGCACACTTTAGCACATTGTCCCAGTGATGGAGGATTAGTGCACACTGGCACATTGCCCTGTGATGGAGGATAATCGCACACTGGCACATTGTCTCAGTGATGGAGGATTATTGCGCACTGGCACCTTGTCCCAGTGATGTAGGATTAGCGCACACTGGCAGATTGTCCCAGTGATGGAGAATTAGCACACACTGGCGTATTGTCCCACTGATGGAGGATTATCGCACACTGACACATTGCCCCAGTGATGGAGGATTAACGCACACTGACACATTGTCCCAGTGATGGAGGATTAGCACACACTGACACGTTGTCCCAGTAATGGAGGATTAGCGCACACTGACACATTGCCCCAGTGATGGAGGATTAGCACACACTGGCACATTGTCCCAGTGATGGAAGATTAGCACACACTGGCATATTGTCCCAGTGATGGAGGATTATCGCAAACTGGCACATTGTCCCATTGCTTGTCGATCATTGCACACTGGCACATTGTCCCAGTGATGGAGGATTGACGCGCACTGGCATATTGTCTCAGTGATGGAGGATTAGTGAACACTGGCAGATTGTCCCACTGATGGAGGATGAGCGCACACTGGGAAATTGTGTCAGTGATGGAGGATTAACGCACACTGACACATTGTCCCAGTGATGGAGGTTTAGCGCACACTGACACATTGTCCCAGTGATGGAGGATTAACGTACACTGACACATTGTCCCAGTGATGGAGGATTAGCGCACACTGGCACATAGTACCAGTGATGGACAATTAGCACGCATTGGCACCTTGTCCCTGTGATGGAGGATTAGCACACAGTGGCATATTGTCCCAGTAATGGAGGATTAACGCACACTGACACATTACCCCAGTGATGGGGGATTAACGCACACTGACACATTGTCCCAGTGATGGAGGATTAACGTACACTGACACATTGTCCCAGTGATGGAGGCATAGCGCACACTGACACATTGCCCAAGTGATGGAGGATTAGCACACACTGGCACATTGTCCCAGTGATGGAGGATTAGCAAACAATGGCATATTGTTCCAGTGATGGAGGATTATCGCACACTGGCACATTGTCCCATTGCTTTAGGATCAATGCACACTGGCACATTGTCCCAGTGATGGAGGATTAACATGCACTGGCATATTGTCTCAGTGATGGAGGATTATCGCAGACTGAAACATTGTCCCAGTAATTGAGGTATAGTGAACAATGGCAGATTGTGCCACTGATGGAGGATGAGCGCACACTGGGAAATTGTCTCAGTGGTGGAGGATTATTGCACACTGGCATATTGTCCCAGTGATGGAGGATTATCGCACACTGGCACATTGTCCCAGTGATGGAGGATTAGCACACACTCTCACATTGTCCCAATGATGGAGGATTAGCAAGCACTGGCATATTGTCCCAGTGATGGAGGATTATCACACACTGGCACATTGTCGCATTGCTTGAGGATCAAGTCACACTGGCACATTGTCCCAGTGATGGAGGATTAATGCGCACTGGCATATTGTCTCAGTGATGGAGGATTATCGCAGACAGGCACATTGTCCCAGTGATTGAGGATTAGTGAACACTGACACATTGTCCCACTGATGGACGATCAGAACACACTGGCACATTGTCTCAGTGATGGAGGATTATCGCACACTGGCACATTGTACCATTGCTTGTCGATCATTGCACACTGGCACATTGTCCCAGTGATGGAGGATTAACACGCACTGGCATATTGTCTCAGTGATGGAGGATTAGTGAACACTGGCAGATTGTCCCAGTGATGGAGGATTATCGCACACTGGCACATTGTTGCATTGCTTGAGGATCAATGCACACTGGCACATTGTCCCAGTGATGGAGGATTAACATGCACTGGCATATTGTCTCAGTGATGGAGGATTAGCACACACTGGCACTTTGTCCCAGTGATGGAGGATTAGCATGCACTGGCACATTGTCCCAGTGATGGAGGATTAGCACACACTGGCACATGGTCCCAGTGATAGAGGATTAGCACACACTCTCACATTGTCCCAGTGATGGAGGATTAGCAAACACTGGCATATTGTCCCAGTGATGGAGGATTATCGCACACTGGCACATTGTCCCAGTGATGGAGGATTAGCAAACACTCTCACATTGTCCCAGTGATGGAGGATTAGCAAACACTGGCATATTGTCCCAGTGATGGAGGATTATCGCACACTGGCACATTGTCGCATTGCTTGAGGATCAATGCACACTGGCACATTGTCCCAGTGATGGAGGTTTAGCGCACACTGACACATTGTCCCAGTGATGGAGGATTAACGTACACTGACACATTGTCCCAGTGATGGAGGATTAGCGCACACTGGCACATAGTACCAGTGATGGACAATTAGCACGCATTGGCACCTTGTCCCTGTGATGGAGGATTAGCACACAGTGGCATATTGTCCCAGTAATGGAGGATTAACGCACACTGACACATTACCCCAGTGATGGGGGATTAACGCACACTGACACATTGTCCCAGTGATGGAGGATTAACGTACACTGACACATTGTCCCAGTGATGGAGGCATAGCGCACACTGACACATTGCCCAAGTGATGGAGGATTAGCACACACTGGCACATTGTCCCAGTGATGGAGGATTAGCAAACACTGGCATATTGTTCCAGTGATGGAGGATTATCGCACACTGGCACATTGTCCCATTGCTTTAGGATCAATGCACACTGGCACATTGTCCCAGTGATGGAGGATTAACATGCACTGGCATATTGTCTCAGTGATGGAGGATTATCGCAGACTGAAACATTGTCCCAGTAATTGAGGTATAGTGAACAATGGCAGATTGTGCCACTGATGGAGGATGAGCGCACACTGGGAAATTGTCTCAGTGGTGGAGGATTATTGCACACTGGCATATTGTCCCAGTGATGGAGGATTATCGCACACTGGCACATTGTCCCAGTGATGGAGGATTAGCACACACTCTCACATTGTCCCAATGATGGAGGATTAGCAAGCACTGGCATATTGTCCCAGTGATGGAGGATTATCACACACTGGCACATTGTCGCATTGCTTGAGGATCAAGTCACACTGGCACATTGTCCCAGTGATGGAGGATTAATGCGCACTGGCATATTGTCTCAGTGATGGAGGATTATCGCAGACAGGCACATTGTCCCAGTGATTGAGGATTAGTGAACACTGACACATTGTCCCACTGATGGACGATCAGAACACACTGGCACATTGTCTCAGTGATGGAGGATTATCGCACACTGGCACATTGTACCATTGCTTGTCGATCATTGCACACTGGCACATTGTCCCAGTGATGGAGGATTAACACGCACTGGCATATTGTCTCAGTGATGGAGGATTAGTGAACACTGGCAGATTGTCCCAGTGATGGAGGATTATCGCACACTGGCACATTGTTGCATTGCTTGAGGATCAATGCACACTGGCACATTGTCCCAGTGATGGAGGATTAACATGCACTGGCATATTGTCTCAGTGATGGAGGATTAGCACACACTGGCACTTTGTCCCAGTGATGGAGGATTAGCATGCACTGGCACATTGTCCCAGTGATGGAGGATTAGCACACACTGGCACATGGTCCCAGTGATAGAGGATTAGCACACACTCTCACATTGTCCCAGTGATGGAGGATTAGCAAACACTGGCATATTGTCCCAGTGATGGAGGATTATCGCACACTGGCACATTGTCCCAGTGATGGAGGATTAGCAAACACTCTCACATTGTCCCAGTGATGGAGGATTAGCAAACACTGGCATATTGTCCCAGTGATGGAGGATTATCGCACACTGGCACATTGTCGCATTGCTTGAGGATCAATGCACACTGGCACATTGTCCCAGTGATGGAGGATTAACGCGCACTGGCATATTGTCTCAGTGATGGAGGATTATCGCAGACAGACACATTGTCCGAGTGATTGAGGATTAGTGAACACTGGCACATTGTCCCACTGATGGACGATCAGAACACACTGGCACATTGTCTCAGTGATGGAGGATTATTGCACACTGGCACATTGTCGCATTGATGGAGGATGAGCACTCACTGGCATATTGTCCCAGTGATGGGCAATTAGTGCACAATGGCACATTGTCCCAGTGATGGACGGTCAGAGCACACTGGCACATTGTCCCAGTGATGGAGGATTAGTGCACACTGGCACATAGTCCCAGTGATGGATAATTAGCACACTTTGGCTCATTGTCCCAGTGATGGAGGATTAGTGCACACTGGCACATTGCCCTGTGATGGAGGATAATCGCACACTGGCACATTGTACCAGTGATGGAGGATTATTGCGCACTGGCACCTTGTCCCAGTGATGTAGGATTAGCGCACACTGGCAGATTGTCCCAGTGATGGAGAATTAGCACACACTGGCATATTGTCCCACTGATGGAGGATTATCGCACACTGACACATTGCCCCAGTGATGGAGGATTAACGCACACTAACACATTGTCCCAGTGATGGAGGATTAGCACACACTGACACGTTGTCCCAGTAATGGAGGATTAGCGCACACTGACACATTGCCCCAGTGATGGAGGATTAGCACACACTGGCACATTGTCCCAGTGATGGAAGATTAGCACACACTGGCATATTGTCCCAGTGATGGAGGATTATCGCACACTGGCACATTGTCCCATTGCTTATCGATCATTGCACACTGGCACATTGTCCCAGTGATGGAGGATTAACGCGCACTGGCATATTGTCTCAGTGATTGAGGATTAGTGAACACTGGCAGATTGTCCCACTGATGGAGGATGAGCGCACACTGGGAAATTGTGTCAGTGATGGAGGATTATTGCACACTGGCACATTGTCACAGTGATGGAGGATTAACGCACACTGACACATTGTCCCAGTGATGGAGGATTAATGTACACTGACACATTGTCCCAGTGATGGAGGATTAGCGCACACTGGCACATTGTCCCCGTGATGGAGGATTAGCACACACTTGCACATTGTCCCAGTGATGGAGGATTAGCACACACTGGCATATTGTCCCAGTGATGGAGGATTATGGCACACTGGCACATTGTCCCAATGATGGATGATTAGCACACACTGGTACATTGTCCCCGTGATGGAGGATGAGAGCACACTGACACATTGCCCCAGTGATGGAGGATTAATGCACACTGACACATTGTCCCAGTGATGAAGGATTAACGTACACTGACACATTGTCCCAGTGATGGAGGATTAGCGGATACTGGTACATTGTGTCCGTGATGGATGATTAGCACACACTGGCACATTGTCCAAGTGATGGAGGATTAGCACACACTGGCACATTGTCCCAGTGATGGACGATCAGAACACACTGGCACATTGTCCCAGTGATGGAGGATTAGCACACACTGGCACAATGTCCCAGTGATGGAGGATTAGCGCACACTGGCACATAGTCCCAGTGATGGAGGATTGGCACACACTGGCGTATTCTCCCAGAGATGGAGGATTATCGCACACTGGCAGATTGTCCCAGTGATGGAGAATTAGCTCACGCTGGCATATTGTCCCAGTGATGGAGGATTATCGCACACTGGCACATTGTCGCATTGCTTGAGGATCAATGCACACTGGCACATTGTCCCAGTGATGGAGGATTAACGTGCACTGGCATATTGTCTCAGTGATGGAGGATTAGCACACACTGGCACTTTGTCCCAGTGATCGTGGATTAGCATGCACTGGCACATTGTCCCAGTGATGGAGGATTAGCACACACTGGCACATGGTCCCAGTGATAGAGGATTAGCAGACACTCTCACATTGTCCCAGAGATGGAGGATTATCGCACACTGGCAGATTGTCCCAGTGATGGAGAATTAGCTCACACTGGCATATTGTCCCAGTGATGGAGAATTATCGCACACTGGCACATTGTCCCAGTGATGGATGATTAGCACACACTGGTACATTGTCCCCGTGATGGAGGATGAGAGCACACTGACACATTGCCCCAGTGATGGAGGATTAATGCACACTGACACATTGTCCCAGTGATGAAGGATTAACGTACACTGACACATTGTCCCACTGATGGAGGATTAGCCGATACTGGTACATTGTGTCAGTGATGGATGATTAGCACACACTGGCACATTGTCCTAGTGATGGCGGATTAGCACACACTGGTACATTGTCCCAGTGATGGAGGATTAGTGCACACTGGTACATTGTGTCAGTGATGGATGATTAGCACACACTGGCACATTGTCCCAGTGATGGAGGATTAGCCCACACTGACACGTTGTCCCAGTAATGGAGGATTAGCGCACACTGACACATTGCCCCAGTGATGGAGGATTAGCACACACTGGCACATTGTCCCAGTGATGGAAGATTAGCACACACTGGCATATTGTCCCAGTGATGGAGGATTATCGCACACTGGCACATTGTCCCATTGCTTGTCGATCATTGCACACTGGCACATTGTCCCAGTGATGGAGGATTAACGCGCACTGGCATATTGTCTCAGTGATTGAGGATTAGTGAACACTGGCAGATTGTCCCACTGATGGAGGATGAGCGCACACTGGGAAATTGTGTCAGTGATGGAGGATTATTGCACACTGGCACATTGTCACAGTGATGGAGGATTAATGCACACTGACACATTGTCCCAGTGATGGAGGATTAATGTAAACTGACATATTGTCCCAGTGATGGAGGATTAGCGCACACTGGCACATTGTCCCAGTGATGGAGGATTAGCACACACTTGCACATTGTCCCAGTGATGGAGGATTAGCACACACTGGCATATTGTCCCAGTGATGGAGGATTATCGCACACTGGCACATTGTCCCAATGATGGATGATTAGCACACACTGGGTCATTGTCCCCGTGATGGAGGATGAGAGCACACTGACACATTGCCCCAGTGATGGAGGATTAATGCACACTGACACATTGTCCCAGTGATGAAGGATTAACGTACACTGACACATTGTCACAGTGATGGAGGATTAGCGGATACTGGTACATTGTGTCAGTGATGGATGATTAGCACACACTGGCACATTGTCCTAGTGATGGAGGATTAGCACACACTGGCACATTGTCCCAGTGATGGACGATCAGAACACACTGGCACATTGTCCCAGTGATGGAGGATTAGCACACACTGGCACAATGTCCCAGTGATGGAGGATTAGCGCACACTGGCACATAGTCCCAATGATGGAGGATTGGCACACACTGGCATATTCTCCCAGAGATGGAGGATTATCGCACACTGGCAGATTGTCCCAGTGATGGAGAATTAGCTCACACTGGCATATTGTCCCAGTGATGGAGGATTATCGCACACTGGCACATTGTCCCAGTGATGGATGATTAGCACACACTGGTACATTGTCCCCGTGATGGAGGATGAGAGCACACTGACACATTGCCCCAGTGATGGAGGATTAATGCACACTGACACATTGTCCCAGTGATGAAGGATTAACGTACACTGACACATTGTCCCACTGATGGAGGATTAGCGGATACTGGTACATTGTGTCAGTGATGGATGATTAGCACACACTGGCACATTGTCCTAGTGATGGCGGATTAGCACACACTGGCACATTGTCCCAGTGATGGAGGATTAGTGCACACTGGTACATTGTGTCAGTGATGGATGATTAGCACACACTGGCACATTGTCCCAGTGATGGAGGATTAGCCCACACTGACACGTTGTCCCAGTAATGGAGGATTAGCGCACACTGACACATTGCCCCAGTGATGGAGGATTAGCACACACTGGCACATTGTCCCAGTGATGGAAGATTAGCACACACTGGCATATTGTCCCAGTGATGGAGGATTATCGCACACTGGCACATTGTCCCATTGCTTGTCGATCATTGCACACTGGCACATTGTCCCAGTGATGGAGGATTAACGCGCACTGGCATATTGTCTCAGTGATTGAGGATTAGTGAACACTGGCAGATTGTCCCACTGATGGAGGATGAGCGCACACTGGGAAATTGTGTCAGTGATGGAGGATTATTGCACACTGGCACATTGTCACAGTGATGGAGGATTAATGCACACTGACACATTGTCCCAGTGATGGAGGATTAATGTAAACTGACATATTGTCCCAGTGATGGAGGATTAGCGCACACTGGCACATTGTCCCAGTGATGGAGGATTAGCACACACTTGCACATTGTCCCAGTGATGGAGGATTAGCACACACTGGCATATTGTCCCAGTGATGGAGGATTATCGCACACTGGCACATTGTCCCAATGATGGATGATTAGCACACACTGGGACATTGTCCCCGTGATGGAGGATGAGAGCACACTGACACATTGCCCCAGTGATGGAGGATTAATGCACACTGACACATTGTCCCAGTGATGAAGGATTAACGTACACTGACACATTGTCACAGTGATGGACGATCAGAACACACTGGCACATTGTCCCAGTGATGGAGGATTAGCAAACACTGGCATATTGTCCCAGTGATGGAGGATTAGCACACACTCTCACATTGTCCCAGTGATGGACGATTAGCAAACACTGGCATATTGTCCCAGTGATGGAGGATTATCGCACACTGGCACATAGTCCCAATGATGGAGGATTAGCACACACTGGCACATTGTCCCAGTGATGGACGATCAGAACACACTCTCACATTGTCCCAGTGATGAAGGATTAGCAAACACTGGCATATTGTCCCAGTGATGGAGGATTAGCACACACTCTCACATTGTCCCAGTGATGGACGATTAGCAAACACTGGCATATTGTCCCAGTGATGGAGGATTATCGCACACTGGCACATTGTCGCATTGCTTGAGGATCAATGCACACTGGCACATTGTCCCAGTGATGGAGGATTAAGGTGCACTGGCATATTGTCTCAGTGATGGAGGATTATCGCAGACAGACACATTGTCCCAGTGATGGTGGATTATCGCACACTGGCACATTGTCTCAGTGATGGACGATCAGAACACACTGGCACATTGTCTCAGTGATGGAGGATTATTGCACACTGGCACATTGTCGCATTGATGGAGGATGAGCACTCACTGGCATATTGTCCCAGTGATGGACAATTAGTGCACACTGGCACATTGTCCCAGTGATGAACGATCAGAACACACTGGCACATTGTCCCAGTGATGGAGGATTAGTGCACACTGGCACATAGTCCCAGTGATGGATAATTAGCACACAGTGGCATATTGTCCCAGTGATGGTGGATTATCGCACACTGGCACATTGTCTCAGTGATGGATGATTAGCACACACTGGTACATTGTCCCAGTGGTGGAGGATTAGTGCACACTGACACATTGCCCCAGTGATGGAGGATTAATGCACACGGACACATTGTCCCAGTGATGAAGGATTAACATACACTGACACATTGTCCCAGTGATGGAGGATTAGCGGATACTGGTGCATTGTGGCAGTGATGGATGATTAGCACACACTGGCACATTGTCCCAGTAATGGAGGATTAGCACACACTGGCACATTGTCCCAGTGATGGACAATCAGAAGACACTGGCACATAGTCCCAGTGATGGAGGATTGGCACACACTGGCATATTCTCCCAGTGATGGAGGATTATCGCACACTGGCAGATTGTCCCAGTGAAGTAGAATTAGCTCACACTGGCATATTGTCCCAGTGATGGAAGATTAGCACACACTGGCACATTGTCCCAGTGATGCAGGATTAGCAAAAACTGGCATATTGCTCCAGTGATGGATGATTAGCACACACTGGCATATTGTCCCAGTGATGGAGGATTATCGCACAATGGCACATTGTCCCAGTGAGGGAGGATTAGCACACACTCTCACCTTGTCCCAGTGATGGAGGATTAGCAAACACTGGCATATTGTCCCAGTGATGGAGGATTATCGCACACTGGCACATTGTCGCATTGCTTGAGGATCAATGCACACTGGCACATTGCCCCAGTGATGGAGGATTAACGCACTCTGACACATTGCCCCAGTGATGGAGGATTAGCACACACTGACACATTGTCCCAGTAATGGAGGATTAGCGCACAGTGACACATTGCCCAAGTGATGGAGGATTAGCGCACACTGGGACATTGTCCCAGTGATGGAGGATTAGCAAACACTGGCATATTGTCCCAGTGATGGAGGATTATCGCACACTGGCACATTGTCCCATTGCTTTAGGATCATTGCACACTGGCACATTGTCCCAGTGATGGAGGATTAACATGCACTGGCATATTGTCTCAGTGATGGAGGATTATCGCAGACTGACACATTGTCCCAGTAATTGAGGTTTAGTGAACACTGGCAGATTGTGCCACTGATGGAGGATGAGCGCACAGTGGGAAATTGTCTCAGTGATGGAGGATTATTGCACACTGGCACATTGTCGCAGTGATGGAGGATGAGCACTTACTGGCACATTGCCCCAGTGATGGAGGATTAACGCCCACTGACACATTGTCCCAGTGATGGAGGATTAACGTACACTGACACATTGTCCCAATGCTGGAGGATTAGCGGATACTGGTACATTGTCTCAGTGATGGATGATTAACACACACTGGCACATTGTCCCAGTGATGGAGGATTAGCATGCACTGGCACATTGTCCCAGTGATGGAGGATTAGCACACACTGGCACATGGTCCCAGTGATAGAGGATGAGCACACACTCTCACATTGTCCCAGTGATGGAGGATTAGCAAACACTGGCATATTGTCCCAGTGATGGAGGATTATCACACACTGGCACATTGTCGCATTGCTTGAGGATCAATGCACACTGGCACATTGTCCCAGTGATGGAGGATTAACGCGCACTGGCATATTGTCTCAGTGATGGAGGATTATCGCAGACAGACACATTGTCCCAGTGATTGAGGATTAGTGAACACTCGCACATTGTCCCACTGATGGACGATCAGAACACACTGGCACATTGTCTCAGTGATGGAGGATTATCGCACACTGGCACATTGTCCCATTGCTTGTCGATCATTGCACACTGGCACATTGTCCCAGTGATGGAGGATTAACGCGCACTGGCATATTGTCTCAGTGATGGAGGATTAGTGAACACTGGCAGATTGTCCCACTGATGGAGGATGAGCACACACTGGGAAATTGTGTCATTGATGGAGGATTATTGCACACTGGCACATTGTCACAGTGATGGAGGATTAACGCACACTGACACATTGCCCCAGTGATGGAGGATTAACGCACACTGACACATTGTCCCAGTGATGGAGGATTAATGTACACTGACACATTGTCCCAGTGATGGAGGATTAGCGCACACTGGCACATTGTCCCAGTGATGGAGGATTAGCACACACTTGCACATTGTCCCAGTGATGGAGGATTAGCACACACTGGCATATTGTCCCAATGATGGAGGATTATCGCACACTGGCACATTGTCCCAGTGATGGATGATTAGCACACACTGGTACATTGTCCCCGTGATGGAGGATGAGAGCACACTGACACATTGCCCCAGTGATGGAGGATTAATGCACACTGACACATTGTCCCAGTGATGGAGGATTAACGTACACTGACACATTGTCCCAGTGATGGAGGATTAGCGGATACTGGTACATTGTGTCAGTGATGGATGATTAGCACACACTGGCACATTGTCCCAGTGATGGAGGATTAGCACACACTGGCACATTGTCCCAGTGATGGACGATCAGAACACACTGGCACATTGTCCCAGTGATGAAGGATTAGCACACACTGGCACAATGTCCCAGTGATAGAGGATTAGCGCACACTGGCACATAGCCCCAGTGATGGAGGATTGGCACACACTGGCATATTCTCCCAGAGATGGAGGATTATCGCACACTGGCAGATTGTCCCAGTGATGGAGAATTAGCTCACACTGGCATATTGTCCCAGTGATGGAAGATTAGCACACACTGGCACATTGTCCCAGTGATGGAAGATTAGCAAAAACTGGCATATTGTCCCAGTGATGGATGATTAGCACACACTGGTGCATTGTCCCAGTAATGGAGGATTAGCGCACACTGACACATTGCCCCAGTGATGGAGGATTAGCGCACACTGACACATTGCCCCAGTGATGGAGGATTAGCACACACTGACACATAGCCCAAGTGATGGAGTATTAGAACACACTGGCACATTGTCCCAGTGATGGAGGATTAGCACACACTGGTACATTGTCCCATTGCTTGAGGATCATTGCACACTGGCACATTGTCCCAGTGATGGAGGATTAACACGCAATGGCTTATTGTCTCAGTGATGGAGGATTATCGCAGACTGACACATTGTCCCAGTGATTGAGGATTCGTGAGCACTGGCAGATTGTGCCACTGATGGAGGATGAGCGCACACTGGGAAATTGTCTCAGTGATGGAGGATTATTGCACACTGGCACATTGTCGCTGTGATGGAGGATGAGCACTTACTGGCACATTGCCCCAGTGATGGAGGATTAAGGCACACTGATACATTGTCCCAGTGATGGAGGATTAGCGGATACTGGTACATTGTCTCAGTGATGAATGATTAGTACACACTGGCACATTGTCCCAGTGATGGAGGATTAGCATGCACTGTCACATTGTTCCAGTGATGGAGGATTAGCACACACTGGCACATTGTCCCAGTGATGGAGGATTAACACACACTGGCACATTGTCCCAGTGATGGAGCATTAGCACACAGTCTCACATTGTCCCAGTGATGGTGGATTAGCAAACACTGGCATATTGTCCCAGTGATGGAGGATTATCGCACACTGGCACATTGTCGCATTGCTTGAGGATCAATGCACACTGGCACATTCTTCCAGTGATGGAGGATTAACGCGCACTGGCATATTGTCTCAGTGATGGAGGATTATCGCAGACAGACACATTGTCCCAGTGATTGAGGATTAGTGAACAATGGCACATTGTCCCAGTGATGGACGATCAGAACACACTGGCACATTATCTCAGTGATGGAGGATTATTGCACACTGGCACATTGTCGCAGTGATGGAGGATGAGCACTCACTGGCATATTGTCCCAGTGATGGGCAATTAGTGCACACTGCACATTGTCCCAGTGATGGACGATCAGAACACACTGGCACATTGTCCAATGATGGAGGATTAGTGCACACTGGCACATAGTCCCAGTGATGGATAATTAGCACACTTTGGCACATTGTCCCAGTGATGGAGGATTAGTGCACACTGGCACATTGCCCTGTGATGGAGGATAATCGCACACTGGCACATTGTCTCAGTGATGGAGGATTATTGCACACTGGCACCTTGTCCCAGTGATGTAGGATTAGCGCACACTAGCACATTGTCCCAGTGATGGAGTATTAGCACACACTGGCATATTCTCCCAGTGATGGAGGATTATCACACACTGGCAGATTGTCCCAGTGATGGAGAATTAGCACACACTGGCATATTGTCCCACTGATGGAGGATTATCGCACACTGGCACATTGTCCCAGTGATGGACGATTAGCGCACGCTGGTACAAAATCCAAGTGATGGAACATTATCGCACACTGGGACATTATCCCAGTGATGGAGGATTAGCACACACTGGCACATTGTCCCAGTGATGGAGGATTAGCACACACTGGCATATTCTCCCAGTGATGGAGGATTAGCACACACTGGCACATTGTCCCAGTGATGGAGAATTAGCACACACTGGCATATTGTCCCAGTGATGGTGGATTATTGCACACTGGCACATTGTCCCAGTGATGGAGGTTTATTGCACACTGGCACATTGTCCCAGTGATGGAGGATTATCGCACACTGGCACATTGTCCCAGTGAGGGAGGATTCACACACATTGACACATTGTCCCAGTGATGGAGGGTTAGAAAACACTGGCATATTTTCCCAGTGATGGAGGATTATCACACACTGGCACATTGTCCCATTGCTGGAGGATTAGCGCCCACTGGCACATAGTCCCTGTGATGTAGGATCAGAACACACTGGCACATTATCCCTGTAATGGAGGATTAGCGCACACTGGCAAATTGTCCCAGTGATGGAGGATTAGCACTCACTGGAATATTGTCCCAGTGATGGAGGATTATTGCACACTGGTGCATTTTCCCACTGATGGAGGATTATCGCACACTGGAACATGATCCCCGTGATGGAGAATTACCGCACATTGGCACATTGTCCCAGTGATGGAGGATTAGCACACACTGGCATATTGTCCCAGTGATGGAGGATTATCGCACACTGGCACATTGTCCCAGTGATGGAGGATTATTGCACACTGGCAAATTATCCCAGTAATTGAGGATTATCACACACTGGCACATTGTCCCAGTGATGGAGGATTAGCACACTCTGGCACATTGTCCCAGTGATGGAGGATTAGCACACACTGGCACATTGTCCCAGTGATGGAGGATTAGCACACACTCTCACATTGTCCCAGTGATGGTGGATTAGCAAACACTGGCATATTGTCCCAGTGATGGAGGATTATCGCACACTGGCACATTGTCGCATTGCTTGAGGATCAATGCACACTGGCACATTGTTCCAGTGATGGAGGATTAACGCGCACTGGCATATTGTCTCAGTGATGGAGGATTATCGCAGACAGACACATTGTCCCAGTGATGGAGGATTAGTGAACACTGGCACATTGTCCCAGTGATGGACGATCAGAACACACTGGCACATTATCTCAGTGATGGAGGATTATTGCACACTGGCACATTGTCGCAGTGATGGAGGATGAGCACTCAATGGCATATTGTCCCAGTGATGGGCAATTAGTGCACACTGCACATTGTCCCAGCGATGGACGATCGGAACACTCTGGCACATTGTCCCAGTGATGGAGGATTAGTGCACACTGGCACATAGTCCCAGTGATGGATAATTAGCACACTTTGGCACATTGTCCCAGTGATGGAGGATTAGTGCACAGTGGCACAATCCCCTGTGATGGAGGATAATCGCACACTGGCACATTGTCTCAGTGTTGGAGGATTATTGCACACTGGCACCTTGTCCCAGTGATGTAGGATTAGCGCACACTAGCACATTGTCCGAGTGATGGAGGATTAGCACACACTGGCATATTCTCCCAGTGATGGAGGATTATCGCACACTGGCAGATTGTCCCAGTGATGGAGAATTAGCACACACTGGCATATTGTCCCACTGATGGAGGATTATCGCACACTGGCACATTGTCCCAGTGATGGATGATTAGCACACACAGGTACATTGTCCCATTAATGGAGGATTAGCGCACACTGACATATTGCCCCAGTGATGGAGGATTAACACACACTGACACATTGCCCCAGTGATGGAGGATTAGCACACACTGACACATTGTATCAGTGATGGAGGATTAGCGCACGCTGACACATTGCCCAAGTGATGGAGGATTTGCACACACTGGCACATTGTCCCAGTGATGGAAGATTAGCACACACTGGCATATTGTCCCAGTGATGGAGGATTATCGCACACTGGCACATTGTCCCATTGCTTGAGGATCATTGCACACTGGCACATTGTCCCAGTGATGGAGGATTGACGTGCACTGGCATATTGTCTCAGTGATGGAGGATTAGTGAACACTGGCAGATTGTCCCACTGATGGAGGATGAGCGCACACTGGGAAATTGTGTCAGTGATGGAGGATTATTGCACACTGGCACATTGTCGCAGTGATGGAGGATGAGCACTCACTGGCACATTGTCCCAGTGATGGAGGTTTAGCGCACACTGGCACATTGTCCCAGTGATGGAGGATCAGAACAAACTGGCACATTGTCCCAGTGAGGGAGGATTAGCCCACACTTGCACATTGTCCCAGTGATGTGGGATTAGCGCACACTAGCACATTGTCCCAGTGATGGAGAATTAGCACACACTGGCATATTGTCCCAGTGATGGAGGATTATCGCACACTGGCACATTGTCCCAGTGATGGATGATTCGCACACACTGGTACATTGCCCCAGTGATGGAGGATTAACGCACACTGACACATTGTCCCAGTGATGGAGGATTAATGTACACTGACACATTGTCCCAGTGATGGAGGATTAGTGCACACTGGTACATTGTCTCAGTGATGGACGATTAGCCCACACTGACACATTGTCTCAGTGATGGAGGATTAGCACACACTGGCACATTGTCCCAGTGATAGAAGATTAGCACACACTGGCACATTGTCCCAGTGATGGAGGATTAATGTACACTGACACATTGTCCCAGTGATGGAGGATTAGTGCACACTGGTACATTGTCTCAGTGATGGACGATTAGCCCACACTGACACATTGTCTCAGTGATGGAGGATTAGCACACACTGGCACATTGTCCCAGTGATAGAAGATTAGCACACACTGGCACATTGTCCCAGTGATGGAGGATTAGCACACACTGGCACATTGTCCCAGTGATGGAGGATTAGCACACACTGGCATATTCTCCCAGTGATGGAGGATTAGCACACACTGGCACATTGTCCCCGTGATGGAGAATTAGCACACACTGGCATATTGTCCCAGTGATGGAGGATTATCGCACACTGGCACGTTGTCCCAGTGATGGAGGATTATTGCACACTGGCAAATTATCCCAGTCATTGAGGATTATCACACACTGGCACATTGTCCCAGTGATGGAGGATTAGCACACACTGGCACATTGTCCCAGTGATGGAGGATTAGCACACACTGGCACATTGTCCCAGTGATGGAGGATTAGCACACACTCTCACATTGTCCCAGTGATGGTGGATTAGCAAACACTGGCATATTGTCCCAGTGATGGAGGATTTTCGCACACTGGCACATTGTCGCATTGCTTGAGGATCAATGTACACTGGCACATTCTTCCAGTGATGGAGGATTAAGGCGCACTGACATATTGTCTCAGTGATGCAGGATTATCGCAGACAGACACATTGTCCCAGTGATTGAGGATTAGTGAACACTGGCACATTGTCCCAGTGATGGACGATCAGAACACACTGGCACATTGTCTCAGTGATGGAGGATTATTGCACACTGGCACATTGTCGCAGTGATGGAGGATGAGCACTCATTGGCACATTGTCCCAGTGATGGAGGTTTAGCGCACACTGGCACATTGTCCCAGTGATGGAGGATCAGAACAAACTGGCACATTGTCCCAGTGAGGGAGGATTAGCCCACAATGGCTCATTGTCCCAGTGATGTGGGATTAGCGCACACTAGCACATTGTCCCAGTGATGGAGAATTAGCACACACTGGCATAATGTCCCAGTGATGGAGGATTATTGCACACTGGTACATTGCCCAAGTGATGGAGGATTAACGCACACTGACACATTGTCCCAGTGATGGAGGATGAATGTACACTGACACATTGTCCCAGTGATCGAGGATTAGAGCATACTGGTACATTGTCTCAGTGATGGAGGATTAGCCCACACTGACACATTGTCTCAGTGATGGAGGATTAGCACACACTGGCACATTGTCCCAGTGATGGAGGATTAGCACACACTGGCACATTGTCCCAGTGATGGAGGATTAGCACACACTGGCATATTCTCCCAGTGATGGAGGATTATCGCAGACTAGCAGATTGTCCCAGTGATGGAGAATTAGCACACACTGGCATATTGTCCCAGTGATGGTGGATTATTGCACACTGGCACATTGTCCCAGTGATGGAGGTTTATTGCACACTGGCACATTGTCCCAGTGATGGAGGATTATCGGACACTGGCACATTGTCCCAGTGATGGAGGATTAGCAAACACTGGCATATTTTCCCAGTGATGGAGGATTATCACACACTGGCAGATTGTCCCAGTGATGGAGAATTAGCACACACTGGCATATTGTCCCACTGATGGAGGATTATCGCACACTGGCACATTGTCCCAGTGATGGATGATTAGCACACACAGGTACATTGTCCCATTAATGGAGGATTAGCGCACACTGACATATTGCCCCAGTGATGGAGGATTAACACACACTGACACATTGCCCCAGTGATGGAGGATTAGCACACACTGACACATTGTATCAGTGATGGAGGATTAGCGCACGCTGACACATTGCCCAAGTGATGGAGGATTTGCACACACTGGCACATTGTCCCAGTGATGGAAGATTAGCACACACTGGCATATTGTCCCAGTGATGGAGGATTATCGCACACTGGCACATTGTCCCATTGCTTGAGGATCATTGCACACTGGCACATTGTCCCAGTGATGGAGGATTGACGTGCACTGGCATATTGTCTCAGTGATGGAGGATTAGTGAACACTGGCAGATTGTCCCACTGATGGAGGATGAGCGCACACTGGGAAATTGTGTCAGTGATGGAGGATTATTGCACACTGGCACATTGTCGCAGTGATGGAGGATGAGCACTCACTGGCACATTGTCCCAGTGATGGAGGTTTAGCGCACACTGGCACATTGTCCCAGTGATGGAGGATCAGAACAAACTGGCACATTGTCCCAGTGAGGGAGGATTAGCCCACACTTGCACATTGTCCCAGTGATGTGGGATTAGCGCACGCTAGCACATTGTCCCAGTGATGGAGAATTAGCACACACTGGCATATTGTCCCAGTGATGGAGGATTATCGCACACTGGCACATTGTCCCAGTGATGGATGATTCGCACACACTGGTACATTGCCCCAGTGATGGAGGATTAACGCACACTGACACATTGTCCCAGTGATGGAGGATTAATGTACACTGACACATTGTCCCAGTGATGGAGGATTAGTGCACACTGGTACATTGTCTCAGTGATGGACGATTAGCCCACACTGACACATTGTCTCAGTGATGGAGGATTAGCACACACTGGCACATTGTCCCAGTGATGGAAGATTAGCACACACTGGCACATTGTCCCAGTGATGGAGGATTAGCACACACTGGCACATTGTCCCAGTGATGGAGGATTAGCACACACTGGCATATTCTCCCAGTGATGGAGGATTAGCACACACTGGCACATTGTCCCCGTGATGGAGAATTAGCACACACTGGCATATTGTCCCAGTGATGGAGGATTATCGCACACTGGCACGTTGTCCCAGTGATGGAGGATTATTGCACACTGGCAAATTATCCCAGTCATTGAGGATTATCACACACTGGCACATTGTCCCAGTGATGGAGGATTAGCACACTCTGGCACATTGTCCCAGTGATGGAGGATTAGCACACACTGGCACATTGTCCCAGTGATGGAGGATTAGCACACACTCTCACATTGTCCCAGTGATGGTGGATTAGCAAACACTGGCATATTGTCCCAGTGATGGAGGATTTTCGCACACTGGCACATTGTCGCATTGCTTGAGGATCAATGTACACTGGCACATTCTTCCAGTGATGGAGGATTAAGGCGCACTGACATATTGTCTCAGTGATGCAGGATTATCGCAGACAGACACATTGTCCCAGTGATTGAGGTTTAGCGCACACTGGCACATTGTCCCAGTGATGGAGGATCAGAACAAACTGGCACATTGTCCCAGTGAGGGAGGATTAGCCCACAATGGCTCATTGTCCCAGTGATGTGGGATTAGCGCACACTAGCACATTGTCCCAGTGATGGAGAATTAGCACACACTGGCATAATGTCCCAGTGATGGAGGATTATCGCACACTGGCACATTGTCCCAGTGATGGATGATTCGCACACACTGGTACATTGCCCAAGTGATGGAGGATTAACGCACACTGACACATTGTCCCAGTGATGGAGGATGAATGTACACTGACACATTGTCCCAGTGATCGAGGATTAGAGCATACTGGTACATTGTCTCAGTGATGGAGGATTAGCCCACACTGACACATTGTCTCAGTGATGGAGGATTAGCACACACTGGCACATTGTCCCAGTGATGGAGGATTAGCACACACTGGCACATTGTCCCAGTGATGGAGGATTAGCACACACTGGCATATTCTCCCAGTGATGGAGGATTATCGCAGACTAGCAGATTGTCCCAGTGATGGAGAATTAGCACACACTGGCATATTGTCCCAGTGATGGTGGATTATTGCACACTGGCACATTGTCCCAGTGATGGAGGTTTATTGCACACTGGCACATTGTCCCAGTGATGGAGGATTATCGCACACTGGCACATTGTCCCAGTGATGGAGGATTAGCAAACACTGGCATATTTTCCCAGTGATGGAGGATTATCACACACTGGCACATTGTCCCATTGCTGGAGGATTAGCGCCCACTGGCACATAGTCCCAGTGATGGAGGATCAGAACACACTGGCACAATATCCCAGTGATGGAGGATTAGTGCACACTGGCACATTATCCAGTGATGGAGGATTAGCGCCCACTGGCACATAGTTCCAGTGATGGAGTATTAGCACTCACTGGCATATTGTCCCAGTGATGGAGGATTATTGCACACTGGTGCATTTTCCCACTGATGGAGGATTACCGCACACTGGAACAGGATCCCCGTGATGTAGAATTAGCGCACATTGGCACATTGTCCCAGTAATGGAGGATTAGCACACACTGGCATATTATCCCAGTGATGGAGGATTATCACACACTGGCATATTGTCCCAGTCTTGGACGATTAGTGCACATTGGCGCGTTGTCCCAGTGTTGGAGGATTAGTTCACACTGGCACATTGCCCTGTGATGGAGGGTAAACGCACAGTGGCACATTGTCTCAGTGTTTAAGGATTATTGCACACTGGCACCTTGTCCCAGTGATGTAGGATTAGCGCACACTAGCACATTGTCCCAGTGATGGAGGATTAGCACACACTGGCATATTCTCCCAGTGATGGAGGATTAGTGAACACAGGCAGATTGTCCCAGTGATGGAGAATTAGCACACACTGGCATATTGTCCCAGTGATGGATGATTAGCACACACTGGCACATTTTCCCAGTGATGGAGGATTAGCGCACACTGACACATTGCCCCAGTGATGGATGATTAACGCACACTGACACATTGCCCCAGTGATGGAGGATTAACGCACACTGACACATTGTCCCAGTGATGGAGGATTAGCGCATACTGGTACATTGTCTCAGTGATGGAGGATTAGCCCACACTGACACATTGTCCCAGTGATGGAGGATTAGCACACACTGGCACATTGTCCCAGTGATGGAGGATTAGCACACACTGGCACATTGTCCCAGTGATGGAGGATTAGCACACACTGGCATTGTCCCAGTGATGGAGGATTAGCACACACTGGCACATTGTCCCAGTGATGGAGGATTAGCACACACTGGCACATTGTCCCAGTGATGGAGGATTAGCACACACTGACACATTGTCCCAGTGATGGAGGATTAGCACACGCTGGCAATTGTCCCAGTGATGGAGGATTAGCAAACAATGGCATATTGTCCCAGTGATGGAGGATTATCGCACACTGGCACATTGTCCCAATGATGGATGATTATTACACACTGTTACATTGTCCCAGTGATGGATCATTATCGCAGACTGACACATTGTCCCAGTGATTAAAGATTAGTGAACACTGGCACCTTGTTCCACTGATGGATGATGAGCGCACACTGACACATTGTCCCAGTGATGGAGGATTAGCACACACTGGCACATTGTCCCAGTGATGGAGGATTAGCACACACTGGCATTGTCCCAGTGATGGAGGATTAGCACACACTGGCACATTGTCCCAGTGATGGAGGATTAGCACACACTGGCACATTGTCCCAGTGATGGAGGATTAGCACACACTGACACATTGTCCCAGTGATGGAGGATTAGCACACGCTGGCAATTGTCCCAGTGATGGAGGATTAGCAAACAATGGCATATTGTCCCAGTGATGGAGGATTATCGCACACTGGCACATTGTCCCAATGATGGATGATTATTACACACTGTTACATTGTCCCAGTGATGGATCATTATCGCAGACTGACACATTGTCCCAGTGATTAAAGATTAGTGAACACTGGCACCTTGTTCCACTGATGGATGATGAGCGCACACTGGCACATTGTCTCAGTGATGGAGGATTATTGCACACTGGCACATTGTCGCAGTGATGGAGGATGAGCACTCACTGGC